>JAODUD010000014.1:59853-83349 GCA_026784285.1 Stomatorhinus walkeri | reverse complement strand
ACAGGTATCAATGTGGATATGAACTGTGTGTGGGCTACAGGTATTAGTGTGAATATGAACTGTGTCAGAGCTACAGGTGTTAGTGTGAATATGAGCTGTGCCAGAGCTACAGGTATCAATGTGGATATGACCTGTGTCTGGGCTACAAGACTCAATGTGTGTTCTTCACTGCAGGAAGAACCAGAGTGCCAAACTCACCTGACTGCACGTTATGTTTGGGGGATCCAAAGTGGCAACATCTGTTTAATACTTTAACAAATTTCTGATCTTCATATAACACAAAGTTGCTTTAAAAGAGTAAATGAATAAGTTATAAACAACATACTTGAGAAAAGCATCCACCTGGTAAATACATAAAAAATAACAGAAACATGGTGAGAGCTAGGTCTATTCACAAACAGGTGTCAGCGGTAGATAATCGGAGCTCACCAGAGGAACACAGTTCCAGTGGCAGCGAACTGCG
The DNA here is from genome assembly GCA_026784285.1 of Stomatorhinus walkeri. Classification (NCBI taxonomy): domain Eukaryota; kingdom Metazoa; phylum Chordata; class Actinopteri; order Osteoglossiformes; family Mormyridae; genus Stomatorhinus; species Stomatorhinus walkeri. The sequence goes on along the minus strand of JAODUD010000014.1, from coordinate 82,886 downwards.
ACTCAACGGCGGGCACCAGTTGGATCCTGAATGACTTGCCACAAGGGGCCGACCACGACGCTTTCGGGGATCCTCTGTGTTCCTGCGCTGCGGCTGGGGAGGATGAGGCTAATTACTTTGCTCGGTCTCATCAGAGTGCCCCTGACTGTAAATCCGCAGGAGCTCGGGAAGCTGGATGTGCCCATCTGATGTGCCTGCATGGTGTCCCACAGCTGCAGAGAGTGACTGGACATACGCAGGAAACATATATTAGCAATGAGGAGTATACCATGTGAACCTACAATCACTGTTAATTAATGCATCTTCAAATCGGTTATTCAGTACATGGGCACAAGGGGGCCTGGAGTCTCCCTCTGCCCCTGTACTCTTTGTTTCATCTGGAGTGGATTCCAGTCCATTGCCGGGCTTGTGCTATGGAGAGCAGGAGGAATGTAGAGTAGCTGATGGAATCCTGTACACTGGGGAAGAACATGTGCAGCCATGGAGTAGCGCTGGGATTGAAGCCCTTAGCTCAACTACTAAAATCAAAAAGGGAAACATTGCAATGTATTTCTGAAGGGGGAAAAAAAGACACAATATCAGCAATGACCAATGCTTCCAGAAGAGGGGAGTGAAGTCTAATGTAAAAGCAAGAGCCGCTGAGGAGGAAAAAAAGGTGAACATACTGAAGAAAAAAAACTCAAAGCTGACTGGTCATGCTGCCCTAGCAGCTCACATTAAAGCTGGGAATTTGCAAGAGTACAGCAGGACAAACGTTGACACGTAGGACAATGCTCGCATTTCACATTTTGCACATTCAGCTGACTCCCCCCCCCTCCCCCCCACCACCAATTGCCCAGAACAAGGACAGCAGCCGGCACTGGAGGTGGGATCACATCAGATAACTGCAGTTTATTAAACCGGCTACAGGACTTCGGTATGGGGAGACGTGCTGTTGCAGTCTGGTGCAGCTAAGAGCGCCTGTGACCTTGAGTTTTCTGAAAATGGTTATTTGAATAGGCAATGAATGGAACTTTTATTGAGGGTCTCCTTGATGAGTGGATTATGCCAAATAATGAATTATGTGTTAGTAGTTTATCTGATGTTACTTTCCATTTTGCCCTCACCATCGTGCACTTGCTCTGCCTCAGTGGCTGTCATGCATCTCAGGAAGCCCCCACGTCCTTGAAGGTTTGGGGATTTCCCTGTTGCAGTGAGCGATGATGGGAGACACTGGCTCGCAGCAGATCTGAGCGTGCTCCAAAAATCAGACCTCATGTGGAATGCATTGTTAAAGTAACACCCTCCTGTAGGTAAATGATCAGTCTTTCCCAGCATCTGATACAACATTAAAACTAGTTTTACATGTCACTTTACTCCATGAAGGTTGGTATAAACCAAATAAATAATAATACCAGGAAAAAGCATTGAAGCCAAGGTTGCAAATGACGTATGACAATATCAGAAATATTTTTTACACTGTAAAGGCAAAAGAAAAAAATAAACAAAACCTGGGTGACATTATATCTACATCCGGGGATGACTGACTTCCACCCCTAGTCTTAGTTTTAGTCTTAGTCATGACGTTAGAGTCTTTCCAGCTCATGAGCTACATGGCTGGTTGGTCAGGGAATCGGTTATGAAGCACAGTAAAACTGGGTGATTCTGCATCTCTTCACTCATGAAAAAGATGTGGTGGAAAATCATCACATCACCCTAAACCTACAGTGATACTCTGTCATGTGCCACCATACACCCTAGGTGTGTACAGCTAGAAGAAAGACCCTCAATATTGAAATATTTTAGCCAAAAGAAACATTGAATGTAACGAAAAATACCACATCTAACAATTTTAACCTTTCTTTAAGGCTCCAAAAGTATGACGTCTAGACATCCGGTAAAAGGGAATAGCATGTCCAATTTTAGAACTCCCATGAAATTTTCCTTGCTGGGCAGGAAAGTGGACCTACATTCAGCTGAGAGTAGCTCATAAATTCTTATGAGGTGTGATTTTTTTGGTGGCATCATGGGGTTTCTCACTTGGGGAGGCCTCCTGATGGCTCTTGGTGAACATTTAGACCCTCTAGGTTTGAGAAAGTAAGACAGAGGACATTTGAATCACAGGCTGACAGACCTCCTGAAAGAACATAGATATGGTGACAGAAATCAGCACAGCCACAGAAATACACTTCATACATTATTCACACAAGTACATTCCAGTGCTTGTTTATGTCTCATGATACCTTGTTTCATACAGACACATATAAAGCATGTACACAGCAGAGAGCAAAGCTTGGGGTTCAACTGCAGGGTCAGCCATTTACCCATTAAGACCCAACATAGACATCACTGGTCTGCAGAGGACCTCCCAATCATTGGCACAGAGCCCAGACCCACACACCATCTCCAGGCACCACTGGGATTTGAACCCAGGATCTTCTGTTTACAAGGCAGGCACTTTAACCACAGCACAAAGTCACAGCACCTCCAGAAGCAAGCACAGGAAACAAAGGAAGAAACAACCAGCTAGACACAGACCTGCCACTGAAGCTGAACCCAGAACAGCATCAGTTAAACTGCTGCTTTGTGGCAGGTAACACTGTCACACGAGACCAGGTTCCTGGAACCTGCTACTACCTCGCAGCACTAGTTAAGCATTTTACCTTTCCCAGTCTGGCGACAATAGTCATAAACAGGGACATCCCCTTCCATGAGATGATAAATTCACCCTGAGATAAACCCATTTTATTGATATTGTCTAATTTCCATGTTCAATAATGCAATTAATACAATTTACATGAGCTAATTTCATCTCTCTGCTCGCTTCCATTACTCATCCCTATGTCTCTGCCAAAATAAAAGCCATAATGTCCCTTAATGTAGTATTTAATCCAAGGGCTTCAGCCAAAGCACAGCTGTATGCATGGCAATGGTGCAAATGGCCTTGCATAAAATGCTTTTGCCAGGCTTTTTATTAATATAATTACAAATAATGGCAAAAGTTAAAACTAACGTGGGTCTCTCCCGAAAGGCCAAATTCTGTTGGCTTTTATTCTCGCAGCTATGAGAAAGACATTTCCTTTTCCTCCACATCCTTCATGTCCAATTGTATACTGATATATATATATATGGGATCCCTGGCCAGATGCCAGTCAGCCAATGGGCACGCTAAAGCACATCCTGATTGGTGGTCAGCTGGACCAGTAACACTGTAGCTACCATGCCCCTGATAGGAAATATGCCGGCCCAGGTACTTGATCGCCGCCCCAACCACAATAAGTGATCAATCATTGGTTGGGAGGTTGACTGGTTGACTCTTGCCAATTTAGTGGCTGTGATGTTTAAGGAACAACATAGGGTTTCAGTACATATTTGGAAAAAAGCAGAATGGCAGGTGTCTGAAGATGGCCACCATAACCAGAGCATCTGGGCCAAAGAGAAGCAGAGCTGCCCAGAGCGGATGTAATTTATGGGGCCCAAGAGACACCCGGCATTTCTGCAGAGTCAGGCGCCTCGGGCGTCTGACATCATGCCACCCAGGGTTTGGGTCAGGCTGCCGTGAAGAATGCGTCAGCGCGGAATCTTCCGGAGCACCTTCAGAGGCCGAGAGCACGCTTCCCAGTGCAGAGCCAGCCAGATCACGATCCTCGCTGTTTTCACGGTGACACCATTTAGCGTGAAAATGGTAAGGGAGAGAAAAAAATTCCAAAGGCGGCTGGTGGTTGCTAGGCGACCCAAGCTCGCCTGCAATGATGATGATGATGGAAGATGTTTGGGGACTGGGACATTTTCTGTGTGTGTGTGTGTGTGTGTGTGCCTGCAAAGATGTTAGTGTGATAATATTTGCGTTTTCTTTTCAAATCTGGCAGGACTCACCCACTATGACTCACCCACAGAACAGGACCCATACTCCAACTGAACCATTATATCTTCCCCCAGGCCTCTGGCCCTTAGACCAGTCAGAAATGCTGGTTTTGGTCGTGGTACAACTGTGTTTCATTACCATAACCGGGTTTAATAGTCTCTAATGGCAGGAGGGAGAACATCTTCAGAAATGTGGCTCTGACGTGGTGGACTAGCAGATACATGTCTTGATCAGATAAAGGTTAAGTAGTACACTGATTAATTACAGAGGAAAGAAATAATTAATCCAGGATGCCATATAAGGGGAATTCCTTCTTGAAAGCAACAGAAATCCTACTGGTCAACAATAAGAAATTAATTTGCAGACAGACCCTACACTGGATCAGCCTGAGCTTCAACACAAAACTGGTTGAGAAAGAGGTGAGGGGTGAAAGTGTGGGACAAGGCACAGATCTCGGACAGCACCCACTCCTGTGGCTCTTCGGTAGGGCTCTCAGCGATTGGCCTTTCCACCCACATGACCTCCTCAGAGCTGGAAAAGGATCCCAGTGGTTTCATGGTCACAACTGAAGCGATCCCAGTCAACGCTGGCAAATTTATGGTACCGCGGAACAGAATCGGGAAATATGCCAAAGGCCATAATCAATCTTTTATTTTTTCTATGGCAAAAAATCTAGGGTGCTTTCCTCATAAAAGATAGTAACAGCAACCCATGTGAATATCTCTTATTTGACTACAAAGCATTTGCAGACCCAGAGGCTGGCTGGGGCTGCATTATTCTCTGGAGACGGCCATGCTATTGTGCTTCTTTATTTAGCATTTGAATGGCTCACCTTGTGTAGGACAATGTAGATTACTTTTACCAATAATGCTTATCATATTTAATTTAATCCACATTGACCGCCGTGCCGCACTGTCACACCGATCACCCGGATTGTAAATCCACATTGACCATACTGATCACCCTGACTGCGTCTCTAAATCGCTTCACACTGATCATATCCTCTCATTGACTGCAGCGACTGCAGCTACATGCTGCCACGTTCAGCATGGGAGATGGTCAGGTTGAGGGTGCCCTCCACCCAATCGGATGCCGCATCCTGTGACCTACCAGCCTGACAAGCGTCCTCATTCTGCAGGCAAGTCAGCGGCTCTCAGGGGCAGCAGTGTCAGGTTCCGTCACATCTGACCATAAACGGCACCTCGGCTCCGCCCACCTGACAAGCCATCTTCCTGTCCCGCCTGCCAATGCTACGTTGTACACTGCTATCATGCATTCATCACACATTACACAAGGAGTTAAAGCCACACTGATACTGAGCAATTAAATGCTTTTATTATAATTATGCGAAAAATATGCTTTGTTTATGGGATTTTTCTTGCCTAAAAATCTGCATTAACAAATTGCATAAAAATACAGAAATAATGGATTTCTTAAAGTTATAAAAGCCTCTAAAGTCTAAATCAAAATAAAACGATTATCAGGAAATATATTTACATGGCATATAAAAGGAATAATAAAATATACTACAAAGATATAAACAAAAAGAAATTCACTAAAAATTTTTTTGCTCAAATCAAAAACAGTACAGGCTTATTGCTACAATGCAGCAAGGCGAACTACTTCTTACCATATGAAGTAAAGTAGAGAGATGAAATACTCCGAGTTGTATGGTCTTCAATCACTGTACAGTTTTAGAATAACAGGAAATGACATCACCTGGACTACAAGGAACTTCCTGTCGTCCTCATTCACATTACCTCAGGTTTGAGTGACAGCTATACTGTTCAGTGTAGTTGAATTTTATTTAATTTGAAGTCAGGCATTGTATGTAGACGGAAAAAGATGCCGATTCCACCAGCCTCACCCACACTCTGCGGGACCCCTGTAAATACCACCTTTTTTCAGCTGAATTTTTAATTCACTTGGCCAGACTGCAGCTGACTGAATTCTGACTTATTCTGACATTCATAAACCTTTTTTTTTATATATATATTTTAAGATGTCAGTTTTTGAATCTTTAAACAGAGTGCCAATTTCTGATCATTATCATTACATTATTATATAAATTTCATAGTCCTTATACAATTGAGCTTGATATTGTTTAAGGTCTGCAAAGCAATCAAAATCATTTAAGGTAATACACTCAATTTCTTTATTCACAAATCTGGTAATTTATACTTTTCTTTTGTAATATCATAGAAATTGACATAGCAATTACTACATCTGAATGATTATTTTGTAAGAGCCCAGTCAAACTTAAATAATGAACTGATTAGCTGAAACAAATTTAGTGCACTATAGTCACGGAGGCCCCCATTGTTTTAAATCACCTGTTCGTAGAGGATTAGTTCTCTTAAAGCCTTTCTGTTTTGATAGCTGCTCATTCAAGAGGCTTTCAGCAGAGGAATGTTGTCCAGGTGTTGTTTGTGGGTTCAGTAGCATCACCCTGAAACCCGAGAACCTTATTGACAATGACTAAATCACTGAACAGCCAGTTGTCTTAACAGTTGTCTTATCTATGGTTGGGGATAACCCTCTAGGAACAGGTACGGTTGGCGTAGCTGCATTCCTACTGGTTTTGCAGACAGAAACTACTTTTGAGCTCAGTTGCACACTTTAATGTGAACATTAGTGCTAAATGTGAGTGTAAGATGTCTGGCAGCGTCCTGATGATTAGGTCCATCAGAACAGGGAACAGACCAGCCATCTAATTGTATGTAAATAAAAAATGGCTTTTCTCTTCATTTTTACCCTGAGTTTGTGTAGATTAGTGTCTATTTGTATTCTTATCTGTCAGCTGTTTTGGCAAATGGAGTAAACTGAAACTTGGGCTGAGAGTAGACTAGACTAGATCCAAGCTTATACTGGGTTTTACTGAATAAACTGGAATACTTTCCATAACACTGGGCATATGGGGAGGTGCACAATAGATATGTTATTATGGCGATTAAAGCCCACCAGGTCTACCGCTTTGTAGGCTTCTGCTGGTTGTTGAGGGCAACAACTGCTGGTCTTTTTGGGTTCACGAAGGCAACCTGAACATCTGGAGCATTACATAGCTGGTGTCACGGCGAGTCAAGGAGAAGGGCTAGGGGGGATGCTATTGAGGAGATGGGGGTAATCACACATAGTGCTCGCGGTGGTTGATGTAGACGTGCTCGGCCCCGTCATGGTGACACACCCATTCCTGAAAAGACAGTGGCTCGCAGGCAGGGCCCCAATTGGTCTGCCTTTGGGTTCCCCTTACAGATGCAGCTTCTTGCAGGGCTTGCCTTGCAGACGTGGCCTGCCTTTGAGCTCCCCATACAAACATGGCCTCCTGGAGCGCTCCCCTTGCAGACATGGCCTGCCTTTGGGCTCCCCTTGCAGATGCAGCTTCTTGGAGGGCTCCCCTTGCAGACGCGGCCTGCCTTTGAGCTCCCGTTGCAGGCATTGCCTCCAGCAGGGCTCCCTTCGCAGACGTGGCTTGCCTTTGGGCTCCCCTTGCAGACGCGGCCTGCCTTTGAGCTCCCGTTGCAGGCATTGCCTCCAGCAGGGCTCCCTTCGCAGACGTGACCTGCCTTTCGGCTCCTGTTGGAGACCTGGCCTGCCTTTGAGCTCCCCTTACAAACATGGTCTCCTGGAGGGCTCCTGTCTCAGATGTGGCCTTATCTGTCATCCTTGACTGCTTGTTCACTCTGTGCAACTAGAGCAGGCAGAAGAGAATCAGGAAGTGAGGTCACCATCCCAAGAGATGTGTCTGTCCCCCACAGGGTCATGGTTAATGCAGCAGCCATATACTAAACAGCACCTGTGTGAGAGTGTGTGCCTGATCAGTAGGCACGTTACCTGTCAGGCGGGTTACCTGTCAGGCACGTTGCTTGTCAGGCATGTTACCTGTCACCTGTCAGGTACATTACCTGTCACGCAGGTAATCTGGAGGGGATAAGGCAAGGCACTCACCTGGGCGGGGTTGGATGTCACTTGAGTGAGAGGTGGCCTCTCAGAGTAGGGTGGGGGGGGTTTGTGGGTGGGCGGTAGGTCAATCCTGTGAAAGAGAAGGACGAAGAGACTCTCAGACTCTTACTTTGTCCCATGTCCTGCAGATGTTGCAGTGTTCCCTTGAGATGCCTTACACGCACGCACCCGGGACCGGACCAGCTGCAGAAACTAACCCCCATGTGCAGCTAAAATCTCCTGGCATCCACATACCAGGGATGAAGAATACGTGGATTGAGGTGTCCCAGGGATAGCAGAGGACACGGTGGCTATACTCAGGCTCGTTGTAATTCACATCAATGTTCTCCTGTAAAGCTCACCCATCAAATTAATTAGAACTGAAAATGAGCATGGAATGGAATAATTAACCCAACGAGGTCTCGTTGACTCGGGTGTGCAGATCAGCCCTATTTCCTACCAGACCTGGTACTGAACCACCATCCTGCCACCCCCAAACATAGAATCATCTCTATCATGCAATTCAGCCAGTGTATGGAGAGACCATGAGGGAGGGAGGGAGGCAGCGAGGAAGTATGGATGTGTGAATTCTGGAGGAGAAGCAGAGGAAAATGGTTTGGATGGAGCCCCTGGATGCAATTCCTGGGAAATATGTCACCCAGGGGTCCATATATCATCAGCCACAAATGCATGATCTAAACCATTACACGACCGACTCCGCCGTGATCTTCAGGAACAGCAATCAGCATCCCTGTGTTTGCTAGGAGCTCAGAGAGAGAGGAGAGAGAGAGAGGCTACTGGTTTGTGAATGACCTTTCCGTCTCTGCTGAGTTACTGCATTCTGTATTGTAAGTAGCACCACTTCTGTTTCTATTCATCATGATGTTGCTTAAGCCAAGTAAGCATCACCGGATTAAAAAAAGACGTGAACGAGAAAAAGAAAGCAAGATTGGAAGAGAGGAACTTTTAAAATGTGAGACGAAGCCGAGGTCATCAACCGAGGCAGACGCGATCGATTCCAATTTACGAGAGAGAGAAAGCAGTTTGCCTTTTTGCTCTGAGAAGAATGGAGACGCCCTTGAATCCTTCAACTATCTACTGCCACCCGGAGGTAATGTGGAGCAGTTTCTGTGCCAGTTTCTGCCTGGCCAAGGCTGCGACCAGACTGGCGAAAAGCCTTGGGAGATGTGGGCAGCGGATGACCAACCAAAGCAGTGTCAAGAAGGTTCTTAATGGATCCTTGATTCACAGTGGCCACCCCCAGGTTGACATGACTAAAACAGCGGAGGCCATTCTGAACACGCACACAGTGATGTTGTGTTTTTTCATACCACAAGGACCCCCCCCCACTCCAACTCCACTACAGCCTGCAGTCAATATGCATTATTGATCTGGCCCCTAATGAAACTTGATGATGCATATTTTAGGACGCCTCATAGCGAGACAGGTGGGTGGGCGGCAAAGTCAGAAATTTGCCGGGTCTGCTAGGAGTCTGGGGGCTTTGATTCCCCACAGACAGGTACTTTCAGGTTGAATACTTCCGCATACCACCCTAAAACTGGAACCATAGTGAGAATATCTGACCACAGCAACGGGGATTGTGATCCACTGTGGTACCGGTACAGTCCTACAAAAGGATGATCTGGTTGGGTTCAGAAAGGTCACAGCAATTCACCTCTCAGATCAGACTTCCATTACTGCAGTTAATTCAACTCCAAAATACATTTGTCTTGTGTTACTCTGTGGCTTGTCGTATAAGTGGGGTTATTCATCATTGTATGATAACTGTGATTAGTCCACAGGCATTTTATCACTGTTAGCTTAGCTTATTAACACTAAGAATGCACCATTTGCTGTTCCCCAAGCGCAGCTGGGTGTGATATTTCAATCCAGCCGGTGCTCACAGGTCACATTCGCCCTAAGACAAAGCTGAACACGTTTGCAGAGTGAGTCTTTCATCCAGCTGTTCTTGGAAGATCTGCGCTGTCCAGTTTACCTAGATGTCTCCATCGTGTTTAGGAGTCAATGGCTTCTGAGGCATCCTCCATGTGGCCCTGGCGCCAAAGACAGTGATTCATACCAAATCGCTGTGGAGTGTCCCATTGATTTTCTTAGCACACACCGCAAGCCATCAGTCATCTCTGTACAGTACAAACAGAGTTTGGCAAAAATTCGTCCCTGTTTCTCCCTCTGAAAAAATTTGGGAAAATGGGACAAAGAATAATAAGCATCTCCCACGCTGACAGCTCACCTGCTTTTCCTGGAAAGGCAGAATGCAGGAGCCCTGGGCCCTCGGGGACCTGGCATGGGAAATTCAGAAGTGCCATTCAAGGAACAAGAATGGGAACCATGTTTTGGTCCAGTGAGTCCTTTGTCTCATAGACTGGATCGCTGTCACTAACCAGAGAGGCTGTTAGAGCTGTAAGAACAGACAATGCATTCCACGTGGTTATCCAAAAACAGTTTGCATGGTGGCGTGACAGGAAGTGACATCACAGCTGCTCTGCCTCTCCGGTGCCCAGGAAGAGCTTTCATTAACAAAAAGGACGTGGTTGAGATGAAAAGGGCCACTGTGTGCCTTGAGGTGATGATGAAGGGGGCTGTAAACATCAGACCGCACGGCAAATTAAATATTCATGGGCTCCTGCTGAAAACTTATAACACACCTGACAGCCAGAGGAAATGAGTCCCCCAGGTATACACAAATAAATAAACAAACGAGAAATGGAAGGGAGGAGAATTGAAAGGCAGGTCAGATCTCTCTCAAAGTCCTCAAAGGTAACAACCCTCCACCAAAGCACTATCGGTGATTAAGAAGCCTCCTTAAACTGGGGGTAGGACATACATTAATGGTTGTGACTTACATTGCCCCTCCCCCAAGTAATACTGGGACCATCACTTGGGACCAGGACCAGCCTGAGGTACAAGCGAGCAAAGCGGCTGCTCAGCGCCCAGCAGGCACCAGTGGGGCTCAACCTGACCCACCTGTCAGAACGGGAAGGAAGATGACAAATGACAACTAGGTTAATAAACTTTTGCTTAGGGCCCCGGAAAGAGTCAGGCTGGCCCTGCGTGGGACCTCGATAAGGACTTGTGGGCAAAGCTCTGTACGAATCTGTTTCTCGCTGCTGTCTGTGCATCTGCCCTCTGACCCGTGGTGGTATTTAAAGCAGGCCAGACCACATGAGCCGTGGAAACCTGACACTGCGATGGACGGGAGACAGACCTCGGCTGCTCCCCCGTCTGCTCACCAGATCGCTTTATTGAGGTGCAAACGGGACACTGAATCTGCACCTGCGGAGGTGACCTGAAATCAGGACCAAACAGCTGCGAGACCAGCATTCCAGCCTACCCAGCTTACACATGCTCACTTTCCATACGTAATACACTCGACCATTCTGCATCGCAACTTTCCCCATCGCGGTTTTCGTACATCACGGGTCTGGCATAAGAAATGGAGTGGGAGTTTCTGGGAGTTTTGAGAAACCTGCAGACGACACACAAAAAGTTCAATAACTCATACGGTGCTGATTTGGGGGACGCCAAGCGTGTCTGCAGCACCGTCTCATGTGATGTCTTTCAGTCTTCATTGTATGTTGCTTTTGCTCTGCTCACCAAGGGGAGCAAAAACTTCCACCCATCCAATTTCTGAAACTGCCTGTCCTATTCAGGATCCTGGGAGGGGGGATTCCAGGGACTGTCCCAGAGGCTACGGGCACAAGGCAGGGAACAACCCAGGATTGCAGAGCACACTCACACACCAGATACTCACACAGTTTGGCGACTCCAATTAGTCAGAACATGTTTTCAGACTGTGGGGGGAACCCAGAGGAAACATGCAAACTCCATACGCATGGTCCCCTGGAGAAATTCGAACCCCGGTCCCAGAGGTATAAAGTGACAGTGGTAACCACTGCACCACTGTGCTGCACCAGGACCAAAAATTTACATGGTTTTTCCTGATCGTGGGGAACCTGTGCTCCTAATCCCTGCAACGAGGAAAAGTCGACTGTTCTTATTTATTTTTAAACTCTTTGTAGTACCTGCCTCTCTACTAATTGGACACTATGGTTAGACAATTATTCTATAATGTAAATTAATATCCTATCTTGTCTTTTTATACTCACGTCTCCTATAATTATGTTCCCTATCCACAGTCTGGAGCTGAGCAGCGATGCATTTTACTGCACATTGTACTGTAGTAAGGCACACATTGTACTACATTAAATGAAAGCCACTTCCCAGCAAAGCACATCTTTTCCAGGGACAGGAGCACTCCAAAGGTGTGGAGGATTACCTCAGATTCCCCCCTCAGGTGCCATAAGCATAAATCTCTCCGGAAGAGCATGAAGTTCCAGCATTTTTTTTCTGTCAGACAGCAGACGCCACCTGAATTGCCAACTTTGTCTCGGCAACTTTTTGCATTGAGAAAAACATCATTCTAAAAACAGAACCCTTGGGCCTGGCAGTTACCAGGGCCACAAATGGAGAGAAAGGTGCGTGCCGGTGTTAGAGAGGAGGCTTAGCCATTTCCATCGTGGCTAGCCTCACTTAGACGCAATGGCACTGAACCGCCACGCTTTTTAAGCTGCGAAAGCTCCAGTGTGGAAAACATGCATGTATGTCACCTTTTCTGTGTCGTGGCAGAAAACAGAGACAGGTGACATCATCCTTCCACGAGCCACATCGGACTGACCCTCAGCTCTCTGGGTACCTAAAAGAATTGGACGCCCCTCTAGCTTCCAACAAGACATCATAAATGCAACCTGGGACAGCTTGCATGCATTTTCAGGTTTAGGGGGGGAATCCTCATCCAGGACCGCCTCTTCAGACCAGATCACAGACATCTCACGCAGCAGTGGCATCTGCAGTCCAACAGCCAGGCAGCACTCCAGCTGCCGTTGTGTCAGGATACTCACACTTTGTCCATGTAGATGGGAGGCAAGGCCTTGCGACTGGAGAGGAGGACGATGGTGAAGACCGTGATGAGGAAGAGGGCAAGGACGGCGCCGATCACCGCTCCTGCCACCATCATTGGGGAGGTCAGCTGCTTTTCTGCAGGATCTGCGATGGAGTGAAACGTGCTTCAGATCTCAAGGATGAAGAAGGGCACAATTTAGCAGGTCATTCTCACAAATTCATTACCGTAGCACATACATTTTCTCAAATTTTTTAAAGTTTGAAAACAGGCACAGATTCATTGTTTAAACTGTCAGTTTTGCCTCTGGGGTAGCTAATCAGTTTTGTTAAAGAGTCATTTATTTTTATAATTAAAAGAAGTATTTCATCAAATCCAGGGTAGGAGTTTTGGAGATGAGGAAAGAAATAATAAAAATGATAAAGACTGAGCAAAAAAAAAAAAAAACATTTTATCATGCAAATGGATTATATTGTGGGCAACATGCAATAGTAGTTTCATGTTAGTTAGATCTTAAAACTGTTACGGAAATGAAATTCTTGGCTACCCGTTTGTGGAAAATAGTTAAAAAGAAAAAAACATTAAATCAGAGCAACAAATGACATAACTGTAAAATACCTAAAAATGGTGAGACTGTCCCAAAGGTTGGGGGCACAGCAGTTTAACACAGTACAGAACCGAGTGAGGTGTAGCACAGTAAAGCACAGTATAGCACCCTAAGCACAGATTTCCCTGAATACCATCCCTATGTCCCTCATGCACGATCCCAGTCCATCCGTACCAACTCTGACCCCCTCAGCCCCACCAGGGACACAAACAGCAGGCTGAATTCCATCACATTGACATCTCCCAGGGGGTCTGTTTCAGTCTTGGCACCGTCAATGAACCATAACATTAATGATCATTCTACTTTCTACTGCTTCATTCACCAGAATTCCGTAACCAAGGGAATGCTGGATACGTGGTGCTCTGTGTCAATCATGAAGACGTTTCGTGGTGAAATTGCTATCCTGACATCAGCACAGGTGACGGCACTGTGGCCGTCGAGCTCAGACCCCCCAGTACTGGCCAGGGTCCCCTTTGGCTCTTTTGGCTCTGCTCATTCGTTACATCACATGCTCATTATCCAGCTCATCGGGGGGGCCCTAGGGGGCAGATTAGTGCCAATTAATTACAATTAATTAGACACAAGGTTGCCAGCCTCTGGACCATGGGCAGGATCCCAGCAAGGGGAGGGCGGAGGTGGTGGAAGGGGGGTGATGCTATGTTACATAATGCCAGACAGCACGCCACCAACTGGCTGGGTGTGAGAACTAACTGTTCCGTCACCAAGTTGGTGGAATGAACTTCCACTAGATATCCGAACAGCTGAGTCACTGTGTGTCTTCAAACGACGACTTAAAACGCACCTTGTCCAGATATACCTCAACTAGAACTCCTGGTATTTTCTGAGCTCTCTTCAAAAAACTTTCCCAACAGAGTATTGTCGATGGTATACATAGTCTTGGTTTTATTGAGCTAGTATCGGGAGGAAATTCATTGTAGAGTCTTAAAGCACTTATGTAAGTCGCTCTGGCTAAAGCCGTCTGCCAAATGCTGTAAATGTAAATGCAAACTACAGCTATGTACAGTGAAAGACTATGGACATGATAACTGAAAAGGCCCCGATCTAATACAAAAAATACGGATACAAAAAAATGCAGGCTCAGAAAAGGGGGGGGCTCACGCTGCAGGGAAGGCGCTGAGGTGATGTTTGGCCAGCAGGAGGGTGAGGTTAAAAAACACGCGCTGGCCACATGGCTTCAGGGAAAGAGCGCGTGTTGAGGGAATGAAACCGCACACACATGCCTGGCAGGAAGGGCCACGACTGGAGCCCATATAGAGGGAGAGGCGAGACAGACCACGGCAGCAGCCAGGCAGACTGCAGATTAAACATGAAGTGCAGGAAAATCGATAAACAAGAGAGAACGCTTCAGTTACGCCGTGGAGCGCACACATGCAGAGCACAGGGGCGCCTGCGCCGGCCAGACAGAGAGACAGCGTGCGATGACCAGCTGCCCCTGGTTGACCCCTTCGGCTCAAATCCGCATCACTTTTTAATCCAGCATCAGTCGGCCTTCTAAATGTGAGACATGCTTTCCGCAGCTTGGGCATTGGCGGTTGCTATGGAGACGCAGGAGTAGGGGGTGGGGCATTTTATCAGTAAACGTTGCTGAGGGCAGGGAATACCGTAGAGGTTAAGGAACCGCTTTTAGCTGCTCGTTTCCACTCCCCTTGGTGTTACTCCTTTGAAGATGACACTCCAACTCAGTAACACATCCACCTGTCCCTTTATTAGACAAAGATGACATTTGGAGCTTACAGATAACGTCAAACTCACAGCGCTCAGTTCTCATTCTACTAACATAGGAGCATATTTTAGTCCTGCAGGTCCCACCAGACAATCAGAGGGAGACAAGCCATCAGCTCCATGTTAGCCTCCAAACTGTGATGTCACCAGCTCACACTGCCATAAGCAGCAGGATGGACCTATGAACACACAGATTTCCTGTTTACTGTGCCAGAACCCATACAGTGACTTAATCTGAACAAAATGACTCAGAAAACCCACATGGCGGAACCACAAAGACATGCTTTCTCATCATCAGTGCTACGCCTTTGCAATTTGTTCTGCATACCACAATCTCCCCAAAAATGCAACAGTGACGTTGCAATGGATTCAGCAGATTTTTCCCGGTACTCAAGCAGCTTGTGGATGGAGAGGCTGAGGAACAAAATTATTGCCTGGACAACCCATCACATCCCACCAAAATTTCTGAAGTATATCCATGAATATCTGTGTACAAGTGGCGGCACGGGAAGAACATAAAATAAAATACACTTGTCCGTTTGCTTTTGAAAAACCTTTTGTGTTAAAACAACTCATATAATTCATGCTTTTATTAAAAAAGTTAAATAAATTATTGGCTTGCATTATTTGTAGGTCATTTTTTTCACGATTGCTCATTGCTGCATACCAGTAAAATATCATCCCAAATCATTACAGATGCTTGAACCGTTAGCAAGTGAAGCGTGCAGGAACTGGCATCGTTGCATAAACAAAACAACCATTTGTTAAGTAGTCAAGTAAAATATCAAAAGCCTCACCAAACAAAACGCCAAACAAAACATGGATGCCACTGTGAATATGGGAGAGGCATTAAAGTGTTGGCACGGTATTGGACCATCCACGTCAACAAAGGGTCAGAGGTGAAAGAGCCAGTGGGAGTAGCAGCCATTGTCTCAACTCCCCATCTCTGCATTTCACTGGGTACACAAAGGGAGCCTTCAGAGAAGACTGACTTACGTTTGTTCCTGTTAAATGGAAACCTGTTATTCAATTGTTTTTTGGTCTGGGATTCAGACAGACAAAATACTGTTGTCTTCTTCTGTTAGGCTATTTAAAAGGGGGACAATACACTTCTGACATTGGGTTTACTGGGAAGCCATGGTGCTGGAACTGTCAAGGAACCATGACGACGGCAGAACTTTGACTGTATATTGTCTGCTATTCCAGAACAAAACCTTTACACAACAGACTGTTTCTTACCACAATAGTATGGCAGGAAGCCACTGGTCTGTCGGGGACGCCATGTGTCGGCCCTTACCACCAGTCAACACACACGGACGGAACCATATTCCGTTTAGAGAATAGGGCAGAGTTTCACAACGAGAGGTCAGAGGCCATGTCCCAGGCTCTCTCACAACTCTGCTTCTGCAGGTGGGATTGGGGGAGACTGATTTTAGACAGCTCAGTTCTTCCTTTTACCCAGACATATATCACATATTGCTGTCTATCTGGGGACCAACACATTATTGTCATTTATCTTAATCCTAAACCATCAAAATTCAAGATTTCAAACAATTTTTTGTCATATACAACAATGTCCACACAATGAAATATTTAGCACGTTTAATCTATCAAATGCAGCTGCTGCAAAAAAAATAAAAAGCAGAAAAAGAACAATAGCTCAGTAGATATGAATATAAAATAAGTACATATCCACCATTCAAAAAGCAAATAAAACTCAAAAAGGGAGATTTTGTCTCACATAGATGTCTTAACAAAGTCTTTTTTCTTTTCACATTTTCCAGATATTGTAGTGATGTTTGAAAACCATTCCATGCACAAAAGCAGATTTGCTACCTACTTAGCCTGCTATGTGGTTTGGTCACCTGCCCACATCCCATATAAACCCATATAGACCATATAAACCAGTAGGCTGACTTGCATACTCTGCAAACTCCCAGCACGTGATCATATCAACCCAAAAAGAGGCAACATTGTGGAGGACAAGAGAGATTTCTCCCATCCCTACACTAATAATACCTCTTTAACACAAATTCTGATAGTGCAGAGTATGATACCTATAGTAAATCACGTTGATAAAATCACTAACACACTGCCAATACTAAGTCAAACAACCTTTCTGAATGAACACATGGGCCTTTATTTATACACAGAGGTACTAAAGAACACAGAGTGGTGCTACATTACACAGCATACGCGTGTTACCCTGCACACAGTGCATTCAGCAGCCGGCATGCCAGCAGGATGCAAAGTGAACACTACGGCACAGTGACCAGCAGACACGGGAAGCCTTTCAAGATGATGGGATAGAGAAAGATGCATAAGGACCTCCGATCGCCCAAAACCCCACGCCATCCGCATCGTTCTTGCAGGAGGTAGATTAGGCCAGAGTCACTGGTACCTGAGCCCGGTAAAGCGGATCAGAACCACACCGATGATCAGGAAGGCAACTGCTGGAGGGAGCCCTTTCACCCCAACTAGCTAGGGAAGTCCGGTTCCCCACCTGCTCCCACAGCAGCACTCCCAGTAACATGAACATTCGTCTAAAGCTGGTGCATCAGCTGTAGGACTCTGCTGTTGTACCCTTCAGTAGAATCCTCTAAATTAGCCACTGTTACAACTGGCCGATGTAGAATTTAAGCAGCTAAGAGAAATAAGGTCCTGAGCACTGAGAGTCATTGTTGCCTCTTTTGAATGTAACCCAGTACAAGAACTGCAGGTATTGCCCCCCCCCCCCTCCGCCCTTCTTCGGCTGTGGCCCCAAACACGGACCCCGCGCCCACAGAGCCAGAGCCCGGGCTGCCGTGGACAGCGGGCGTGAAGAACAGGCCCATTGTTCAGGCCTGACATTTTGTGCACGTTGAGCAAGCACCCCTTATAGCCGGGGGCTCGGGAAGGGGGCGTCGCCGAGCGGGAACTGAATGGGATTACGCCTGCACAGATCCGGCGCCGAGCACAGGGCCCTCTCCGTGCTGATGGGGAAAACAGCTTGCAGAGCAGCGTGCCTGTTGGCCCGAGACACGACCATACCGGCTGGAATCCCGCGCCACCTACCCCGCGGAGCGAACCGGAGCATGGAGGAGCGTGGCTGCCTGCCAGTTCACGAAGTTTCCTGGCACCTGTCAAGAGGACAACATAAGCATGTGCAGCGTCTTCCGGCTGTGCGTCTCTGTTAGCGCTGTTAGCGAAGGAACAGCGAAGGAATTTCAGAGCAAAGGAGTGGGGGCTGGCTGAAGGGAGGGGGGTATGCCGCGGTCACAGACCACATGCAAGACGTCACTCGGGGGGCATTAGTGGGGCATAATTCATACAGTGGGACCAGCCTTATCATCAGCCAATGATATGTTTTGAATTGGTGAGTGACGGGGAGAGAGTGCACCATGGACCAATCAGCTTTCAGTTTTTAGTTTTTAGGCCTGCCCCTGTTGGCAACAGCTCCTCAGCTATGATCCACACAGCAATTTTTGCTGGAATGAAAACTTGGGGGTTTCTGTGTCTGTGAGGTGGGGGGGGGGTGGGTCTTTCGGGGGGAGCAGGTCACAGCCTAGCAGAGGGACACAAACATCTACAAGTGGCCATGTGTATTCACCAAACAAGCAAACCGTAAATACCAATTAGCCGGCTTGGTGCCGCTTCCCCATCCCCCGCTCCCCCCACATTCCACACTCGGCCCTGCTGCCAGAAGAACGGACTGACATGTCCCCAAAGCTCTGTCGGTTTCGTGAGGCCCGCAGAGGTGTTCTCACGTCCATCACTTACTGTCCCTATGTGACAGCGCTCACTTTACCCCAAGACAGCAGGTAAGATTGGAAACCGGAGCCTCGATTGGCCAATCGCAGAACCCCAGCTGGCACTGGATGTTAGACGTTGGCATGAAGCTGCACGGATGCCCCAGTAAAACAGGAGGAATGGCTTCTCCATTCACACTTAATCGCCCCCCTGCCCGTCCCGGGCCCTTCCCAACATCATTCCGGTCAGCTTGCCATACGGCATGGCCACCGGGACACTGTTAAAAGTGATGGCAGCGACCTTCACATTACAAAATGTTACAAACCTCCGTAATCTTTATCTGCCCCTAGGGGGCGCTGGTGCTGGATTGTCCTCCATAACTCAAACAAGGAATGAACAGAGACTTGAGGAGGAAAAGGGTAGTGGGTTGATCCTGAGATTCACTCTTAAAGGGAATGATCTCTCTGGGGGCACGTGGACTCGGAGTATAGGCAGTCGGACGTCCCTCTAGGTGTATTCTGACTACAAACAGTTAGGAGAATCAAAAACAAGTCTGCATTTCCAGAGGACTCGTCCTGTGGTAAACTGTGAACAGCCCGGTTCAGGGGGCATCCTGTGGCAAAGCATTGGTCTAAAAGGAACACATTACGCAGCAAACGCCCAAAATGTGGATCCCAGGCTCTGTAAACAGGCCTCTCCTTCAGTAATCCGCCGCAGCCTCGGCCACATCTGATGGACCTGGCAGTGACTTGTAATATTTGCCTGTCATAAATAAAACACACAAGCATGATGCATGTGTACAGAGCGGGCAGGCGGGGGTGGGTGGGAGAAGAGACCTGAGAATTCACCGGAAATAAGAACAAATATTTACGTGGGTTGGGGTTAAAACCCGCAGGTGGATATTAGTCTGGGCCTGACCTGTCCTGTCAAAATCGCCCAGTCTGCCTGCGAGAAATATACTGTAGTAACAACCAGGTCCGGTTATACCACTACATGTTTAATATGAGGGATTTAGTTAGCGATGAAGCTAGCTAATATGCCTCTGGTGCTAATCAACCTGTTTTAAAGCATGGCAGCATTAATCCTGTAGCATTTCCTACTTGGCTTTTTGGTCTGTGTTCACTGCCTTTCCATTGCAGGGCTGCACATGCCAATCTGCTCCACAGCGCCATCTGGAGGCAGTGGTATGCCATGATAGTCACAGTACGGAGAAGAACGGAACCACCCATGTCAATCCGCTTGGCACAGCCTACAAAAAATGTCTGTTTTTTTTCTGAACTCAGACAACAATTGTAAATATCTTCAAGATGTAGCTTTGAATGCAACACTGTTCACCGTATAAAAAGGCAATGGAGGTCATCTGACCCTTCCTGACTAACAGCGGCGTTGATCATCCTGGAGGTAGCAGAATTCCCAGGAGTCGCTAATGCCCTTTCTCTGTAAAACCCGTGACCTCTTTCAATGGAGGCGTATCTCTGTGGAGAAGTGGTCATCCTCCCAGTCATGAGGACGGAACAAAATGGCCGCCTCACCTGGGATGATCTCTAGGAGGTGACGGCCGGAATCCTCGGAGCTGGCGGTCAGCTCATGGACCTGGCTGCCCTGGAGCGGGATGCTGCCCTGCGGATGAGGAGCGCAGAACCTGTGACATCATGCAGCATCAAGGATTGCAGGGGTGGGGTGAATGACCAGATCTGAAAGTGGGTCTGAGTTTGCATTTGATTGGCTGCATGACTTCTAGTACAGGGATCTTGAAGGGCATGGGCAGACACTGACAGGGCAACATCGCTTGGATGCGGTTCTGTTTGGTTTCCCCTGGTGCTCCTTGGGTCCTGGAGAGTGTCCCAAGCGGATGGAGACCATTTTGCTGCACCTTCGTCTAGCGACCAAATGCTGACAGAGCTATAAAAGGCCGACCCACTAGATGGATGTGTATCCCACCGCCCTCTGTAAACTCCCCTCCCCCCAGCTATTTTCCACTGGTTCCTTTGTGTTCTGCAGTACATTAAAGAGGAAATCATAGCGCTTGACCTTATCTGTGCCCCCATTTTCTGCTGCCAAAGTCCCGCTCCCCTCCCCCCACCCCCGCCCCAGGAGGCCTGAATCTGTTGGGGCCGTGAAGGAGAGTGATAAACGTAACAAACATGATGACGGAAACACCCCTCCCCCCTCCAAAGACAGCTCATCCCAGGCCCCGCCCCACATCCAACCGCAAGGGCAGCAGCGCAGAAACTGCTCTCAGACATCGTTGAGAGACGGGGGAGGAGGGTGTAGTTATGGCCTGGTGTGTTGTCATGGCGACAAGAGCGGCAGCGTGTACCGACGGGCTAATGGACTCGATGTTGGCAAGTCACTGGGGACCCGTTCTCATCTCACGGTGTGGGGCATCCCATAATTCCATCGCTGTCTATTTTCAAAGAGCCCCACACTGTGAAATTCACATAGACGTTTATATGAATAAGTGCCACACTGTCAGATGTCTCCCCCCATCGCTCCGAGAACTGAAAGGAGTTTTCTCCACGTTTTGCTCGTAATGCATTCAGCTCGTAACCGTGGTGATTAAGTAGATGGGCCACCTGTCAGTTTTGCACGGATGGCGGTCACTCCGTTCCTGGGGAACCGCGGTGTGTGAGTTATGTGCTTCTATCAGGGCGGAGCCCGCTAATTCCGCCTGTTTGTCTCTGTCGTGGAGGAAGAAGCTTGGATTTCCGGAAAGCCATCGATTAATGGCGGGGAAAGGTCAGTCAAAATCCATAATAACATCAGCATTCCTCCACTGCAAATTCTTTGCGGTTGTTTATGGTCACGGGCCGTGCCTGCTAACCTTGTCAAAAAATGAAATAAATACCCTAAATGTCTTTTTAAATGGAATAGAAAATTATTCCAGTGACATCTCAAGATTCACTGCAGGGATCCATAGACCTGGCTTAGCTTACAAAATCAAACTGTTGCCTCTGGGTTACAGACTGCAGTGGAATTAGGGGGGTGGAGCCATGTGTGGGTGGGTGCTCCGTGGGGGTGTTGGCTTGCATGACCAGGGAGCAGGGCACCTGCGGTTTGGTCTCCTCCTCGTCCTTGTAGAAGTAGAGCTGGTCTGGCCGCAGCACGAACCAGCGGAGCTGCCAGTTCTTCATGATGCTCCTCTGCTTTTTCAGCCAGCCGGCCTTGAGCGCCCTCTCCTGGGGTCCGGGGGAACAGGGTCGGCCAGGGGGCCGGGTCAGCTCCCCCATGACCATGCTCTTGGACCTTGCTGGAGTGGCAAAAAAGAACACACACACATGTATACATCTCTGTGTAACATATACAAATCTCTCGAATCTGGAGAAACGTAGGAGGAGCAAAATCAGCCACGGCGTTTAGGTTATATACACGTGTGACTGGTAACAGTGGGTAGAAAATCGAGGATCAGCTTATTGCATTAGCACACGTTAATATGACTTTCGGCTCTATCGGTGCATCCTTTGAAGGCGATTCGTACAGCCGTGAGCCGTGACAGGAGGATAATGGGGAGTGAGTGAATTCGCGTTACGGCGCACTCGGCAAAAAACGTGCTCGTGCGGTTTCATAGCAACTCAGTAGCTGAGACGCCCAGCATCCTGTATCGGTTACTGCATTTAATAATTAGACATTAAGGCTTAAGTCCTGGATCCGGCAAGTAGCATTGCAATAATAACCCTCACAAGAGCCACCCTGTCAGCTGCTGCCATCGCTGAGCCAGTCAGCCTGAAGCTTTCCTTTGCGTTTGTTCGCATTTCACTCCAAAGCCGTCCGTTGTCTTAATCTCAGGAAAAAAAACGGAGGGAAAAAAAGCTGAGGATGGAGATAAGGTCGACTCTGGGGACTATGCTAATCTCAGTATTGATCCCAGAACAGAAGTGTGTGAGCATTATTGAAGAGGAAGAATTTATTCTTCACGCGACGGGGCGAGCTTCTCGTGAGTAGCTGTCTGAGGTGGCCTGTTAGCAGTGGGGAAACATTCAGTAGCATTTGAGCAACATTTATAATTCATAGAAGCAGAGGAACTAAAATTGGCTAAACTGCCTCCTGTCGATTTATTCTGAAGGCCTCGGCTGTTAGAACATCCCAAAAACAGGGTGTGGCTGTAGCGTCCATGATTATGGGGCTCCAAGCCCTAATTCAGGGAGAAAACACTCACAGAACAAAGACACAATCATGGATTATTCATCACAATCAATGTCCAGGCCATATTTCTGTTGCGTCTCTGTGCCAAGGTGGTGGGGGGGGGGGGGGGG
>JAODUD010000014.1:2573-16834 GCA_026784285.1 Stomatorhinus walkeri | reverse complement strand
GCGGAAGAGACTGGTGGTTTGTTCCCAGGAAGGGAGGTAAAGGAGTGGTTTGTGACACACTGCACGGTCAGTGGTGCATGCGAGTGGTTTGTTTTAGGGGGAGTTGGGAGGTGGAGTAGGCTGGGGGGGGGCAAATTGGAAACATTTTGGAAAAGTTCCTCCTCCGACAACACTGACTGCAGTTTTTGAGCTGAGCTTATGGGCCGGCCTGGCAATGTGACAATGTGACCCCCTCCTCCCAGGCACACTCACCTATATCGTGACAGTGATGTGTTATGAAATTACTTTGTAATTTTGCCTCAGATGACAGAGCCAGGCTGCAGGTTCTGGACCCTTTGCTGTTCCTTAGCTAACTTGGCTGTGGTGGTATTTCACTACCTGGATAGAGGGGATCCATCCCTGACCCACACTCTGCTGTGTACTACACACCTCCCTCTGCTCTCCATAGCTCTCTTACCCATCCTCTTTTTCTCTCCCTCGCTTCTCACCGGCTGGCTTAGGTCCAGCTCTTAGCCAGATGACTCTTCCATTATGCTCAAGCCCATAAATGGAATGATACAGTGAGAGGCGTATAGTGCCTCAGAAGCCACACAGCGCCAAACCCCCCACTGCCAGTCACACCCTGCACATCTCCCTGCCTATATTTAACTCAACATCATTCATTTAAAAAATGTAAAAACTACCTGCATGTTCCTTTAGCTTTTTAATCCTGTTTAAGTCCCTAAATCACACGAATGACAGAGCACAGCACCTCACAGAGGTGCATTAGCAGACCGCATTCGAGGACTAGAGGCAGTCTTATTAGCACACATACACACTCATAAGGTTTGTGGGGAGCCTCCATTCATTTCTATGGGAAAAACCCTAATCCCAGTCATGATACCCTTAACCCCCAACCCAGCCCTAACCGTAACCATAAGTAACCAAACAAAATACAAGCCTTGAAGGGGCCGGTAAATCAGGCTGTCGTAGCTCACTAACCACCATCACTCTTGCCTCCATCTTCTCCTTGCATGATGCTAATTGCCCGTTAGGCCAGTCCTGCGGTATGTGCTACTCAGAACTAATCACACAATTAATTGGCCAATCAGCATAGGAGGGGCAGGGGGTCCTCTCTGCTAAAGAAGCCCTTGACCTTCTTCTCATACCTTTTCTGTGCTTCGGTAGATATTTTTTGGTCCACAGCCATAGTAACCTTTTATGGATGTGTTGGTGTAACCACACAGACGTTAATACACTTCCCCAATGTTTATATAGCATCAGTGGTGGCTTTTGGCGTGTTTAGCCTCTCCTGTTTTTCTGGCAGATGATGTGCTTTATCTCTGCTGACATCATACATAAGAGATGATTCACGGGCTTGTGAGGATCCACAGGATGCATTTGTAAAGTCGCTTATTCAAATACTTCTTCTCCAGTAGTCTGCAAACTTAACCTGAATAACTATTCATTTATGGAAATAACCTTGAAATATCTATTTTTTTAAATCTGGAGGTTGCACTCACTTGTGGGTTTTTTTAAGTCACCAATTATTTCCCTTATTCCTGAATTTCTTGTCTGGGTGTTTTTTTAAATATGGGCTCAATCCGCCATCTGCTGGCTGAAGTGATATTTAGCAGTGCATTTTATATTTAGATAGCTCTACAAAAACCTAACCATATAACGTTAAGGGAAGGTGAACAGAAAAAAAGTGAGGCATTTTCTGACCTGAGGTGACTGTCACTCACCAATCTCTCCACAATCCACAACCAGTTCTCAGGTGTCAGGTCAGTTTGTCCGACCTTTCCACATTAACGATCCGTGACTGAGAATGTGCTCTGAATGAATCCATGACACCCTGTGCCCCCCCCTCCCCGCTACAGGTGAGGTGCCTGTCTGCACCCCATTTGCCTGTCAGTCAGCCTGCTGGTCAGATCACCTCCATTAACTGACTTTTTCAAGGATCATTTGCTGCCCCCCAGGACTGCAGTTTGACAGCCCCGGTATAGATGAATTTAAAATCCATTTTGAAATAGGCGACTCCCAAAGATAGAAATGAAGTTCACACATTTGCCCGAGGCAAGTAATTTCACTGAGAACAAAAAACGGACCACCAGCCTACCGGCTAGTTAAATATGACACATTGGACCACGTTTTATACTGAACTATTCCAGCTGAATATAGTGGCAAAAGTTAATCACCACACCTGAAAACTCCACTTGTCACTGTGAGTATTAAATTACAAACTGACTCACAGTTATGTGACTGAATGAAATGGAATAAAATCTGCTTTGTCAAAGAAGTAACGATAAACATCAAAACTACTACTGCTACTACTACTGCTACTACTACTACTACTACTACTACTAATAATAATAATAATAATAAATAATATTAATGCAAAATGAAAGTATATGAGATCTCCAGGGCCCAGATGCTAGACATTGTGGTCATTGCTGACAGCAGCAGCCTAATCAATATGGAAATACAGGCATGACATCCCGCACATGTACCTTCATGTGTAAAACTTTATTACTTGTTTACTCATTACATCGCAATGTTTTCCTGCATTCACTTGTCTGTCCCCCGTATTTTATGGAAAAAATACTATTTACAAATCACACCAGAACAAATTTGACTTTAAACAACAGAAAACCTGACATTTTGCCATAAAAAAGTCAATACACTGAATTAACGACATTGCACTTCCCTGTGGTCAGAAAGACCAGAAATCACCTAGATTACAGCAAAAAAGCACATAAATACGGGTAAGCTATGTGCTAAAACTCACATTTTACATACATTTTCTATGTGGCTGAAAACGAGGCTGTCATCACGTAACCAATCAGCTCCCATCACGTAACCAATCAGCTCCCATAATGCCTCACAACTCCATTATGGTTCCCCTCCTTTTACACAAGCTAATCTGCATCTTATTCTGGGTCAGAAGAGTGGTGGTGGGGGTGCAGCTTCTAGACTGCACAGTAAAATTGGAGCTTAAAATTACACACACACATTATATATATCAAATGTGCAAAAAAAGTACATGGAAGAGCATTAGTGATAAAAGCAGGACTAGTGACATCCCCCATTTCCTCCAGGCCTTCACATTTCAAGGACCCCAGCCCCTGGATAAGATCGCTTGGTTGCATAGGGAGTCTATTATTGCTCTTTGAGTGGTGCGTTTGACTGCAAGTGCATGCACCTAGTCTTCCCGGAGGTATGCATCAGGGATATCCTCTTCTTCCTCATTCCTGCCAGCAGACATCCTCTCCATGTTCTCTGCCTTGGTGTCCACCAGCTTCTGCTCAGCCTCCAACGACAGCTGCCGCACCTGCTCCACGTGCTCCTGTGCCACCTGCAGGTTCGTCCGTGCCGTAACCGATGCCTGGTCAGCCCCTGGATGGACATACCCACAGACTGTTGAACAGCACAGATCCCAGAAAAGCTTTTCAGTCTTACACGAGAAAGAGCCAGATACTTCTTCACAGGATCTGCGTTCAGCCCCCCCCCCCCATTTTGGGGGCTGTGAGTGGCTCAGTAAGATAATGGTGCATTCCATTTGCCCTTGGAACTTGGATTCTGAGTAGGATTCCAAGTTTTGAAGCCAGAAGTGACGACATGCACGCTCTCATTTCTCAGAAATCCGAGAAATATCTCGGAGCAGCACAGAGGATCCCAAGTTCAGAATCCAAGATGGCTGCGCCCTTTATCAACAGGAGGGAAAGTTGTAGTTTTATACTGTTGAAGCACGGCTTCTCATTTGTGGCTCATTAAATCGGTCACACACACTATACCGTCCAACTTATCTGTGGACGTGTCGCTACGGAGTTTTATATGTAAAGCACTGCGCGTAATGTGTTATCAACTGATATTGCTAACAATTGCAATTAACCAGGCTAGAATTGGATTTCATGATTAGTCGGATTATTTGTCAGATTTAAGGTAGTTGTAAGTGAACGAAGATAAATACCATTTAAACTGAGGTACCTTAAATCTGTCAAGTTGTTCGGCTAGGCAAAAGAATTTAGCATTTTCATATGGGTCCATAGTATTGCTACTTCTGTGGCAAATGGAACGCATCCGCCTCGGTCTTTCTGAGTTTTTAGCAGATGTGACGTAATCTCAGAATCCGAAAATCGGATCCCAAGGCAAATGGAAGACAGCATAAGCCTCGTTATTAGATTGTTGCTGGTTCCAGCCCACATTCGGCAGAAGAGTCACATGTCTGTGGGCCCTTGAGCAAGACCCTTACCCCCCCCCCAGGTCAAGGGGCATCGCACATTGGCTGACCCTGTGCTGTAACCCCCCCCAAGCTATGGAGAGCAATAGGGGGCACCCGAAGAGAAGCATTTCAGCGTACCTGTACTCATACATGTGCAAATGGCAAAAAAGGATTTATGATTTTATCAAAGAATTCAGAACCCATAATGAAATAAATGGGATGATGACAGATTTTTAAAAAAGAGAAAAAATACACAGATTTAAACAGGAGACATTTCTGAAAGACAAATCAGAAACTGTAGAAACATGGTGTCAAGCTACTTCAGATTTGAGCATTTGATCTTGTAAAAGACAAACAAGATGGTCGGTCTGCATTGTCATTGTGTTTTATAATGCCTCTAGTCATGAAGGACGAGTAGGGTTAGGGTTAGGGTTAGGGTTAGGGTTAGGGTTACCAAGATGGTCTGTCTGCATTGTCATTGTGTTTTATAATGCCTCTAGTCATGAAGGACGAGTAGGGTTAGGGTTAGGGTTAGGGTTAGGGTTAGGGTTACCAAGATGGTCTGTCTGCATTGTCATTGTGTTTTATAATGCCTCTAGTCATGAAGGACGAGTAGGTCTTATGTGAGGTCGGCTGTACATTTGTCTGTGTGCACACCCCTGGTGCATCATGGGTAGAGAGACGTCATGGTATCGAGGTAATCCAGCAGAGAGCCACACACAGGCACGCCCGAAAAGCACTCCCAACATCCTTCCCAGCGTGGTTCCTGCCTCCCCCTCCCTCTCCCAGTCCTATGAATCCAGGGTAGTGCCAAAGTGTCAGTTACAGAAAGGACAGGTTTACCTGAGTAACCCGAACACAACTTTACCCTGCGCCTTCACAGCAGTGTGGGGGGGGCAAGCACATACCTGCATTGAACGCCGCCTCGGCTGCCAGCTCAGACAGATTGATTGCATTCATCCAATTCATCTCAAACCGCCTGCACTCCTCTCGTCTGTCCATCACCTACAGAAAGGACAGAGGTGATCGGTTTTCCTGAAATTCAGCTCATGCAGCACGTCTCTCAGCCGAGACGAAGGGTAACATTTCAGTCTCAGCCTTGCATTTGCTGTGATAGCACCGTGCATATATTTAGACAGTAAAAATATATTTAAACAATGATAGACAGCAACAGTAATAATTATAATAAAATACATTTAAAAATAAAGATTTCTTATTATTTTAATACCATTAATACATTTAATTATAATAATACTGTCATACTCAGCGGGGATGGAAAGGAGACTAAGGCGCAGACGTCAGGGCATCGGGGAATACGGGGTTTAATTACAGGTAAGGCAGGCAAAACATAGACAGAGAATACAATGATCGGACTGGAGAAACAAACTGAAACACGGATGAAATACAGTGGGCTATAATGACAACAACCAGGAACAGCTGATCACA
This sequence comes from Stomatorhinus walkeri, assembly GCA_026784285.1. NCBI lineage: Eukaryota > Metazoa > Chordata > Actinopteri > Osteoglossiformes > Mormyridae > Stomatorhinus > Stomatorhinus walkeri. Next base: position 11,187 of record JAODUD010000014.1, on the reverse strand, counting down.
CGGGGATTCCACAAGGGGTTAACGAGGGGGCGTGGCACACGGAAGGAGTGGATGATCGGGGTAGGACACATTATTTGGATACATTTATTTTCTTACTTTAAAAATTACTGTTTTGATAAATGTGCTTAGTACAGTATATGCTATTTTTGTTTTATGCAGTTTATTTTGTGTTTAAATGCTAAAAAAAAAAAAAAAAAAAAAAAAAAAAAAAATTTTTTGGGCCGGGAACTAATTAATTGGTTTTCCATTATTTCTTATGGGGAAAACTTGATCAGAACTCAAACTTTTCAGGATTCGATCCGGAGTTCTGAACAAATTAAGTTCGACTTCTGAGGTACCACTGTATATATATTTGGCACCCCCCAAGAAAATGTTATGATCCATACCTCGGGGAATTCAATTCATCATGGGGACTCCCCCCCCCATATCGAAAGCAAGATTTGTTTTTTTGGGGGGCGTTGCGGTTGCCAGACAGAAAGTTTGAGAACTACTAACCCTAACCCTATACAACTACAATAGACAATAAGTGGAAATCCCAACACATGAACCCAAACAGAGTCCCTTGACCCCTTGACATCTTACGCCACCCTGACGACTGGATGACGGCCCACCTCCTGGCACTGGCGAATGATCACTTGCCAAATGGTGTCCTCCTCTGCGGGGTTCAGCTTGCTGACAGAGGTCACATATCGCTGCTGCAGAGCCAAAAGCGTGTGCATCGCCTGATTGGGGGGCGGACGCAGGGGTGAGATACAAGGCCAGGCTCAATGATCAACAGTGACCCCGCAGAACTCCACTACTGTCCTTCCCCAACCTGAACCCACAGGTTATCTACCCTGGCCTCGTCAGATAAGGCCAGTCAGAGTGGTAAGTAGTACCAGCACTGAACCGGACCTTTCCGCTGAATGGGTCAAAACAACAGGGGAACAAAACACCTAATCTAATCTGAGAAGTCAGCTGGCTGGAAGCATTTGGCTTATGTCTGTGTGTATGTGAGTTTGTAAATATTACTTGCAAGAAAATGTCTCTCACTGCAGCAAACAAAATGGGACTTAATTTTGGTATTAAAATGGCATGTTGGTTTATGTTAACTACCAAATAATCTGATGACTACATGACTGCAGCTCAGTGATTAGCCTCAGACCTCCAGGGTTGAAAGGTTTGATTCCCACCTTTGACTGCGGGTAGATTCTGTGCCCCCTCCATTTCCCAGGTTCCCTCCAAAAACATGCGGTTAGGTGAATCAACATGACTTTTGTGCTCATGCTGTAAGTACGTGTGCTTTGTAATAGAGCAGCATCACATCCAAAGTGCCCCCCGTTTTGTGTGCTACACATAGGCTCTAGGTTTACCAAGTTCCTACACTGAATCACTGGATATGAAAGATAGAATTTGTTAATTGTGTGCAATGCAAACACTTGACATTGTGCAATAAGTTATTACACTTCAAATACTTTGCTTAAAAAAGTTGTCAAAATGAAGAGAGAAAAAATCCCACCATATTTCACATTTATCTAACACTTTCATCCATAGCAACTTACAGAAGAGGGAAAGCTGCATGTCTCTGTGTTCCTTAGGCTTTGAACCCTCGATTTTTGCATAACTAGCGGAGTGCTCTACTTGTAGAGGTACAGGGTCACCATAAGGGTGTGGGGTGGGGTCTCACCTTAACATAGTTTGTAAGGGACTCCACTAGGGCCAGGGTGGTCTGGGACAGGTAGGTGTTGGCACCGTCCGCCATCAGTGATGAGGCCCGACGGATCAGGGCCTCGTGGGAGAGCACAGCTGTCTCTTTCTGGCGGGGGGATAGGGCATAGGATAAGTCCCACCAAAACCAACCGCAATGACACAAGACACCAAAAATAGCTTATACTGAAAATATCTTCTTATGATGGGGGCAGCAAAGGGAAACCCATCAGACGGACAAACAGATAACTTCTGCACCTTGATGTAATCTCACATAAACTGAATTTAAGAGTCAGCAGCGCAGGTCCTAAGTAGACTATAGCTGCTCCAAACCTGTTTACCAACTTAGACAGAGGAATACATTGAAGAAGGTGTTAATTGCACAGTAGCTCCCATTACTACACTGAGCTACAGCCTTAGGCAACTCTAGGCTTTTCCCACCAGGGCTGCAAGGTGAGAGTTCAAGATGTTACTCCTCCATATTAAAGACAAAAAAGCAAACTTTTATTTTTTATTACTCATTGATATGACTTAATAATCCATATTTAACAGCACAACTTCACAATACAGTATAATTTAATTCTATTTAACTTACTACGTTTTCGGTATGGGGTGTAGTTTCACCCCCGGTAAAAACACCAGTGACTTGCGGTACCCGACTAGTACCAGTACAAGATGAGTTCTGGTGCGAGTTTGCCAAATTTACTCAGCTGGTTGGCATGAGATTTTCGATGGACACAAGTACACGTATTCACATGTATGTAACAGTTTTAGTACCTTGTAAATAGTCGGTAGGGTTTGCAAAGTACCCAAATGCTTTTGATGTAACTAATTTTAGGTTTAAAATTAAATTATATTTATTTGCCGTTAAATTTCTTGCGTATCACGCCAGATTCGTGAGAGCTGGCCATCCTGCTGGTGGGTAATGCAAACCAGTTCGGCTATTCAAAACCCAATGTCAGGTATCCTAGTCTTACCTGTGAAAAAGGTATGGCGCAGAGCCCACCAGCCGCGCAAAGGGAGACGCAGGTCCGACGCACCGCCGCGGGCTGCTTCGCAAGGCGCCTGTGCGACGAGCTGCCGCCGACCACTGTCCCGATGCTGCATCTGGTGGGACAGGGGCAGCGACACTGCACACCGGTCCGTACGGCGGACAGACGAGGACGGCGCGGTCGCCGAAACGCTAGCGGCCCAATCTGCCTCTATTTATTATATTTCAAACCGTATCGCATTATAGCTGTAGTATTTAACGTTTTCTCCTTGCATTCCACACTGCACCATCCTTAAACTTTACACAATGCCCTTGTCCTGTCAGCTTCACTTCATTCCAGGCATTTACCATTAGGCCATAGTGAAACTACATAAACTTCACGCACTCGTGGTTTATTTCATGCATCTTATACCAGACTGAAAAACTCCATAAAACTCGTGTACCACTGTAATAAACACCGATCACAAAAGGCAAAATACAGAGTGGAAAGCCCACAGATAGCAAAGGAAATGTCAGTATAAAATGCATGTGTAACCTGAGAAAGCTCAGCACCGCCAAACCGCGCCTGTACGCCGCCATGTTGGAGGGCACCAGCAGGAAATAGGCGCTGCCTTGTGAAAGGCTCCGGGTCCCAAGGCACCCCAGCAGCGGCATGATGCTGCCCAGGCTCGGTCGCCGACCGCTCCTCTGTAACGATCGCGCTCTAAGCGAATTTAATTTTAACAATCCTTGCTGGGACGATCCTTCGGATCGGGACTTGCAGTCGGCTGTATTATGTTGCCGCTATTCGAATCAAGCCTTTCCGATATACTTGATACTAATAAATGTTTTATGAAAAATTAGTACTGATATTCATACTAGTGTAACTTGCAGTAGAATGTCCAATAACGATAGTTTTCCCCGAAAGTTCAACGAAAAAAAACAAGAGCGTTTATATTACTTTAGGTTGAATGTTGTTTTTAATGCAGCATATTATAGACGTATTGTATTGGGGTGTTTGCAACCGTGGGCACTGGATTTCCGGCGTGTATTTATGCGCTGAGCTGAACTTCGCCGACCCAGTTATCGATCGCGCGGCCTGGCCCCCGCCACCACACTCGAAACACTTCCCAGGCTTTACGTAAGCCAGAAGGAAAAACCCAGAATCACTATTTCGTCGACGGCAGTTAAAAGTCCGAAGAATTTGTCCTGGTGCGTAGTTAGCCGCTTTACACACAACATATAAAAATAGATGTGAAATTAGAGAAATGAATTATATATATATAATACCTGTATTTAAAGATACTACATATAAATAATAGAGACAACAGTCATGTTAGTGTATAAATCGTGCAAATATTATTATTATTGTTGTTGGTGGTGGTGTTATTAATAATAATAATTTACTAATAGCTTCCATTCAACATGGTAACTGCACAATGATGCCTGTATAATGTAGTGAATAATGTAGGATAATATAGAAAGATTCTATGATATCATCTTTCGTGTTAGGCTGAAGGAGGGTAGAGGTCAGAAAACAGCCACAACTAGAACAACACTCCCTTCCATCAAGATGTTTGTTCAAAGTTCAGTTTTATCTCACGGAAATCTCACTCACTGTAGCTGACGTGGTGGAAAAAGGTCAAGTTCTTCAACAAAAGGGGAACAAAGATGGTCTATTTGCGAATTTTACTGCTGTTGAATAATCAGACTAGATTTTCTCATATTAATAATCATCACTTTATTAATCCCAGTGGGGAAATTGTCTTCCACCCTCAACTTGCTCTTTGTAAGCAAGCTGTCCGCAAGGGGCAGCCACCTGTAGCGGTGCCCAGGGAGCTGGGGGTTAAGGGCCTTGCTCAAGGACCCACAGACATGCTGAGGCTGGGTTTGAACCAGCAACCTTGTGATCACAGGCAAAGCCCACTGAGCCACATGTTACTTGTAATCACAAGGTTGCCGGTTCAAACCCAGCCTCAGCATGTCTGTGGGTTCTGAGCGCCACTGCTGACGGAGGCATAAAGACAATTAGCCCACAGGGAAAATAAGGTATCAATTATTATTATTATCATCACAGGCTTAGCCCACTGAGCTGCACACCACCCCCCAATAAATAGCCCAATGATTGATGATTAATATGTTTTTGTTGTCCCCGTGACGCTCAATAGGATAAGCAGTTACAGAAAATGGATCCATGGAAGTTTTCCTTGTTTTCAATGTTAGGAGGCTTAGTTGTTGCCTTATAGAAGGCATGCCCTAATTCGGCCACAAGATGGTGATAATGCCACTTAACATAGAACTTCATGTTCAATGACAAATACATATTGGTAGAGGAAGTATTCATTACACTATTTAAAAAAAATACATTAGCCTAGTGTTAATTTCATATTTGTATTTTGTCTATATATGTCAATCGGAAAAAAAGTTCTAGAATAGGGTTGTGCAGAGACTTTTTGAGGGACGGGTGCTCACAGGCAAAGGCAGTGAAAGTCCATGGAGCACCTAGGCAAGGCACTGCTACTACCCCCCCCCCCCCCCCATGAATGTTCACCACCTCAGTTTGACTCAAACACATACATGCCAACTGACATGGGGTGGTTGGTGACTGATAAAACATGTTATCTGTCCAAGGGAAGGGGGGTGGAGTTGGCAAAAAGAAAGATTATCATCTAGGGTTGGGTGGGGTGGTGGGTGATGACAGGGGATGGCTAAATCAGTGCCCCTCAGAAGGTGTCAGTAGCTTTAAATAGCTCGCGGTAAATGGGCAGGTACTCAGGTATCCTCAAGGAATCACTGCAAACTAGTAGGTGTTAGCACCTCTGTACATATTTTGAACTGTCTTGGAGACTTTTGCACTGCATATGCAGGCAATAGAGATTTTTTCATTAGGTCCCATTAAGGCTACAATCAGGCCTGTTGTTCAGAAACCCTCAGAACAGATGTAGTCTTGACTGAGAGCTGTGGGGTTCAGCACTGTCGCAAGGCATCTCGCCTCCCCGGGGAAAACCTGTTTGCTCAGCCCTAGAATAAACAAGCTTTCAATCAGAAGGTTTGTCGTTAATAATTGATGACTATTAATGAGAGTACAGAAGGGCTATTTGAAGGCAGGGTGAGGTCATGCACCCATATGATGGACATCCATCCCTGGAGCAGGGGGCCGTGTTCAGGTTTTCTAATCATCATGCACTCAACAGTTCAGCAGGGAAATCCTGGTGTTCTACTAAGTAGAGAATGATATAGGTCTGTAGGTTTTAATCTGGAGATCAATTTATTTCCATCTTCTTAACCTTTGACTCTTTTCTGAATTTAGTGTAAAAACATATAAATGCAGTATTAAATGTTTTCGGACAATTTTCATAGTTTAATTTGGTTGAAATATGGTTGAATAAAAGTCATACAGTCCATATATCACCAACATGAAGACAGTGGCTGTGTCTGAATTCGGGGGCTGCATGCTTCTAAAGTAAATGGTAAATGGACTGCATTTATATAGCGCTTTATTCCAAAGCGCTTTACAATAATGCCTCTCATTCATCCATTCACACACACACATTCACACACCGGTAGCAGAGGCTGCCATGCAAGGCACCAACCTGAATACCGGGAGCAATTGGGGGTTCAGTGTCTTGCTCAAGGACACTTTGACGGGGTCAGAAGGAACCAGGGCTCGAACCTGCAACCCTACAGTTGCCGAACGATACTGCTACCTCCTGCGCCCCCATCTTCCCCCTAAAGCTGCATTCAAAGCCTGATGTGTGACAGCGGCGTGACAAGGCTGTCCCATTTCAAAGGCTCCTTGAAATACAGCTTAGAAATGTGATATTCTTTTGCCGAGATCCCAAGATTTTTAGTGTGCGAATTTCTGTTTCAGTTCACATTTGAAGGATGCAACCCCTGAATTCAGACATCAACTATAATATCTCATGCACTGTATAAATGTTCACTCCTGCAGGTTAAACCATTTGGAACGCTATATCCAACATGCTTCAAATTTCTCTTTTACCACAGTACTCTGCAAATCCATATCGATTGGTGCTCTTTAAATACCTCACTGACTGATTAATTGCTTTCCGTGTATTTCAATGTGGATCTATATTCCTGCGTAAATGGACATGTGATTTTCACGTGTGAGTTCCTACACAGCTCTGCCACAGTATCACTGTGCTCCTAGGTTTGAGCTCTCTGTGGCTGTGGCTCCAAATTCAGGAGCTACATCCTTCGAAGAACGTGGTCTATGTAGATTTTATAGAGTGCATTCTTCAAAGTTTCATGCAATCAATCTTGAGAAATCTTGGGATGCAAGAATCCTTCAAATGAATACTTGGCAAAAAAAGGATAATGTTCTAGACTGCTTTTGAAGGGGCCTTCGAAATGAGACAGCTTTGTCATGCTTCTGTGACACATCCGGTCTTTAAATACAGCCTTAGAAGGACGCAGCACTCAAATTCAGACAGAACCCCTGAATTCAGGCGCAGACAACATTCTGGAGTACATGCGACAGCTGTGGTTATTTGGGATGAACTGCAGCCCAGTTGGTGATGACATTTCAACTGGTGCATGCTTTGCATCTGAACATCCAGGTGACGTGCTTTTCCTTCTGCTTAATTATTATAATAAGGTAATTAAGAGCTGAGATTAGGGAGAACTAGCACACAGTGCACCCCTCAAAAAACAGTTATGTAAAATTCCTCATTTGCCACATGAAAAAAAAATTATCATCAGCTACTGACTGAGCCTCTTGAGAGCTATCATTTGTTTTGACTGCTTGGATGGTGTTGTTTAACCAAATGGATCAATACAAGGTCAAAGGTTGTTTGGTTTTCAATGCATAAACAGCCATGAATTAGCCCCATCCATTGGTCACTGTATAACCACACTGCTGGCTTGACCACTGGGCTTCAGGCCTATGTACATATTTTGCAGAGTGCCTGCCCTTTCTCTGAAGCAGTCATAATAATCCATATAATATGAAATCAAGTAGAAAAAAGTCTCCTGTTGGCCAAAAGGGTTGGTAACTTTCAATGCCATTTTCTAAAAGAGGGCTGGGTACCTGGCCAGTGAGCACCCAGGCATGTCCTCTTGTTACACAATCTGCAATGTTCTGTTATTAATGCTCATCATTTATTAACATCAACCCTCTAGCTGACGGCTTGCTTATTCCCGTACTGATCCCCTGCGGAGATGAGCTGCCTTGTGACAGTGTGGGACCCCACAGCTCTCAGCTTGGGCCTAGTCAGTGCTGAGGCCTTCTGAACAACAGGCCTGATTGCAGCCTTGGTTTGGCCTAATGGAAACATCACATACAGTCTGCTGCCTACACATGCAGTGCTGAAGAAGTAATAATCGTATGCGTGTGTGTCTGTTAGTACTGAATTTTGCCCGCCACACGGCAGCATAAAATGTGTGTGCGCGGTAATTTGCATAGCGTGGTAACGTAAAACTAATTAGCATACGGCGCGGGGAAACTTCTGGAGTGAAGACGATGCTGAAAATGTAACGGGTAAGTTGGAGATACTTTATTTCGGTTGTTTTATATTTGCATGTAAATAGATGCGGATATTGTATAGACAATGTAGTAAGCTTTTTTTAGGAAACGTAACTTTTCGACTATATTTAATGTGAAAAATAGTTACAAAAAATAAATTATACTGAACTCGGTATTTTGTGGCTTATACGCGCAGGCCTCATGAGTAGTCGTGTAGCCAAAAGTGAATAATTTGAACATTTTTGCAGTAATTTTGCTTCTTCCCTCTATAACAAGTGGACGTTTAGCTAGTTAGAATATTATAATGACGGGTGTAGTTTTTGTGTAGTTTGATTGCGCTTACGGGTGATTTGTGTCTTAATTGCCATCATAACGTTTGCTTTACGTCGTCAGTGGGCAAATGCGTTTTGCCTGTAAGCTTAATAGTCTACAAAATACTCCAGTGAACGGCTCTGGGCGTGATTGCTCCCTGT
>JAODUD010000013.1:357266-369689 GCA_026784285.1 Stomatorhinus walkeri | reverse complement strand
GAATTTATACAGCTCCTGCCAACGTTTTTATGCAGTCGAACCATTAAAGGAGTTGGTGTCTCCCTTGTCTGATCCCCCCCCCAAGGTTTTTCCGAAAGTATTTCTAATTCTGAGAGCATCACCCAGCCTTTAACACTACCGGACCTCCTCCTGGGGAGGTAAAATATGAAAATAATTCTTGTGAATGTGTGCCGATGTGAATGCGAGTGTAAACAAAATGGCCCCCTATGCTCAACAAGTCAGGATGATTCTCCAGCCCTGAACACCTCCCGCATGCTGGGACTATGACACCAGCAGCACGACCCTCACGCGGCTTTACCCAAACGCTATCAGAGCACCACATCACGCTTTCAGTCGATTAGTGTGTTGTAGGCTTCCCTGCCGCAGAATTATGTGTGCCAAGCGATAACACTGAACATTTTACCCGTTTGCCTGCATAAGTACCAGGGCTGCCCCTAGCTATAGCCAGAATAGGCACCTGCCCAGGGCAGCCAAGTCACTGGCGTTGTGGAGAAAGTGAAATGATCATCAATTTTCTTTTTCGTGGTTCCTCCCAAGTAAGGCTTTGCCTGGCTGACCCTGCTGGCTTGGCTGCCCCTGAAAATAAATGGATGGATGGATGGATGGATATTACATTTATAAAGTGCTTTTTCAAGATATCCAAAGCACTTTACATAACCAATGGGGGGGGGGGGGCGCACTCCTGAGGAGCACCCACCTGGATGGCTTGATGGCAGCCGTTCTGCACCAGTACGCTCACCACACGGTAGATGGGGAGGGGTCAGGCATGAAATCAGCAGTTAGATATAGACCAGGGTTAGGAGGTCAGACACAAAAGGGCCACTTTATCCAAGGCATTAGGGTACCAGCCTCATTCAGAAGATGGCAGAAGTGTCCCTGAACTGAACTTTGTTCTGTATTCAGCGGGTTCAAGAGAGACAATCCTGCCTTAGAAGACACTGTCACCAGTATCCTGAAATGTGACTTTTTGAGCTTTCCAAGCATCCCAGTCCACACCAGGTTGCATTAAATGAAAATAATAACCTGCCACAGCTTAGCATATGGACGGCTCTGTCAGGTTGTGTGCTTATAGCTCCCGCAGATGTTCACGGTCCCTGGTTCGAGTCCAAGGCTGGTTCACCTAATTAGAGCGAGTGAGAGTGGCTTTGAAGAGCCCAGCTGTTACTACTCAGTCGGCAAACATTCAGCACAGGGGAGGAAAGGTGTGGCCAGTTCTGAGTCGCGGGCTTAAGCTGATTTCTGCAGGTTTACGATGAGTTGTAGCTGTCTGTTGAAGCTGGGTGTGAATTAGGAATCAAATTAGTGTTGGATAAGTATTTAATCTTCAGTGTTTATCATTCAGGACTGGGCCGGTCAAGTTTATGCTGTAGATGTCATAGCTGATGTCACCGCCCCTCTGGTGGGTAAGTGCTAAGAGTCCTATAGTAATGGGAGCCTGAGGCACCTCTATCCAAATATATATATATATATATATATATATATATAGCAGATGCTTATATCCAAAGCAAAGCCGCACTGAGGCAGCCAGGTCAGCTAGTCCTCGCTTGAGGGCTTGAACAGTGAAACGACTGCTGAGCATGGGATATGACCTGGTGACCTTCCGATTATAAGCATAGAATCAATACCTGAAGAGCCCCACATCACCTTCAAAACCAGGGATTGTAGCAGCAGGGGGTTTCAAACTCATGCCTCTGAAGAGACTGGAGTCAGTCCCGCCCCGCACGCTGCACAGCCGGCTGACGGTTCTTAATGCTGGTAATGTTTTCCTTGCATACTCCTGAGGATCAATCTCATAAAAGGGGTTTGAAGTGTAATGTCCATGCTATGCATCATTGTAACTGACCAGGCTCAATACATACTGATATCAGGGGCAGCAGTTATGAAAGAGGGCCTTCTGGCAGTGAGGGGAGTTGAACGTAAGCTCTGAAGGAGGTTGGAGCCTTAATCTGTCTGTTTTGGCAGCAATTCAAAACATACTGGCAGTCTATAAACTTGGTCATGTTTCCCTTGAAAATTGGTTAATCAGTCCTGTAAAAGTTGTTGGACTTCTGGCAGCAGAGGGATTTGAGCCCACAGCTTCAAGGAGACTGGAGCCTAAATCCAGCCCTTTAGACCACTTGGCTAACAGGACACACATCTCTGGGTCATGTTGATGGTTCTTAAATTTGGTAATGATTTCCTTGAATATTTGATCTATTTTGTAAATTATGTTGGACGCTTGATATTCACACTGTGCATCATTGAACTTGGTGAGGCCAGATGTAGAGTCATATTGATGGGTAGATGTGTAAATGCAGGGGGATTCAAACCCATGCTTCCAGAGAGACTGGAGTCTCAATCCAGCAGCATATAAAACTCTACCGCACTACCTGGGGACTTTAAAACAAGATGACGGTTCATAAAGTTGTTTTTCTTTTTCAAAACCATTAATGGGTCTTGTAGAAGTTGCTTGAAATCCAATGTCCACACTCTGCATCAGTGTATCTGAGCAGGCGGAACACATGGATGTTGCAGGATAATTGTATGCTGATGTGAGCATAAATAAAATGGTTAAATCAGCACCTTAGACTGCTCAACCACATTGCCCCGAAGCAGTAGCTGTACTGCCCATTCTTAAACTTTGTAATGTTTTCCTTGCAAACTTGATAATCTGAGCATGAATTTCATAAATGAAGTCTGACATCCACGCGATGCTTCATTAGCTAGGGCCAAGGCTGAATACAGAGTGCTATCTTCAGACATTTGCACACGAGGAGGACTTCAGGCAACGGTGGGATTCAAGCACAAACCCAGCTCTATCATTCCTGAACCTGTCATCAGAGCTCACCTCTACCACTGAATCCAAACCAAGAGACAAGATTGAAATAGCAAGAGAGATGGAGAGAGGGTTGGGGGGAATGAGAGAGAGAAACAGAGATTGCTAGGGAGAGAGACAGGGAGAGCATGAATGTGCTAGGGAGAAGAGTGCAGACGGTTCGTGCTACGAATGCAGGAAAATCGGTCATAATCTGGGCGACACTGAGCCATGTGTGACTTGCAGGTGTCAGTATTCGTATACCTGAACACAGATTATCCTGAGGTGTAAATATGTGTTTTTGGGTCACAGTATTAAGCTTTTGTTCCAGAATATAATGGCATCAAATAGGAAAGGCCACCATGACTTGGCAGAAGTGAAGAATCTCACAGAACATCACAGGCGTGAGGCAGAAAGTGGCAAATTGAGCGATGGAGCATATTGTCGGACCCTTTCATACAGAAACTTGTGTGTTTTCCCCTGAGCTCTGTAGCGATGCAGGGAGTTCTGAGGAGAAATATCAAAGCATCTTATCCGGTGCTGCACCCACTTGCGAAATGCTGGCGCTGTATTTTCCCATCGTGTAATGAGAGCCATCCTAAGACTGATGGAGGTACTACCTACTCTAGCATTACACACTTACTGTTTTAGCAACACTATGCTTCATATCAGCCAACAGTCACAAAATGTTTCCCCAACTTTCTTTCAAAGGCTGTATAATGTAAAAATATTTTTTTGTTTTGTTTTTAAATTCCATTTTATTGTCTATATGTGCTTGTCTGCAGAGTATATTTCACTCTGAAATAGAGATCTACAGTGAGATTGCATCACTGAGAGTGTAAATACTGAATTTTATTAAAGGAGTACCTGACTTACAGATACGTGATGTCGGTGATAACCAGAAAGGTACTGACTTCCTTGGCATATTTCTTCAGAGAGGGATTCTTCAGCCTATGCAGCTAAACAGGTCTGGGACTTTGGTTTAACTGACTGTTCCTTCATATTCCAGATATAATTTCCATATTAATTTGCAATCTCGTTAGGGGAAAAAAAAGGAAAATAATTGCATTATTTATGCATTATTTTTACTCAGAGGCTTGTTTTGCACACAAATTAAATTTCATCAATACTTACTGTGGCTCATTGAATTGTTTATGACGCCTAGAGGTTGAATAAGTGGCTTTTCAGGGAGACGAACATCCTTCGGAAGCCGGTGCACGCAGACTGGAGTGCCAGTCAGGTGTGTCTTTGGGAGTCTGGCCAAGGTGGCTTGGTGTACCTTCGGATTAGCTGACAAAAGGAAAATACCTGATTTGACTGGTGTTTACCAAGCCAAACTGCTCGATCTATCACAAGGCAAACAGTCACACAATAGGGGGCTTATAAGGGAAGCAGTTCCTCTAACTGCAAGGAGGAAACTGGAGTACAGTGAAAGTTACCGACTGGGTGCGGAGAGCAGGGACTTCAAATTTTTATTATACAAGGTTAGTCGAGGCCCCTGGAAAACTTGCAAATAGAGTAATTGGGGTGCCTAAGATCTTTGAGGAAGTCTTCATGCATTATTTGATCGGAATTTGCATGGTATATCAAATATTCATTTCGGTGATGGAAAACAGGTCAGTATTACTTCACTAGGGTGAAAGTGAGGGATTGTACTCACTCTGTACCTCTGCTATTTACACAGGTACAGGTACATTGGAAGGATTCATTTCACATATACCATCTTGTGCTCCTTTGAGACATGCACACACCTAGAGTACCAGTCAAACGTTTGGACATGCCAAGACACTTACAAAGGAGAGTGATATAGTGTCACATCACATGACCTGGCCACCTCACCTAAACACGGTACAGATGGTTTTGGAGGAGTTTGACCAAACAGTGAAGGAAAATCGGCCTATTAGTGCTCAGCATATATGTGGGACCTCCTTCCATCCCAGGAGGCCGCCTCATGAAACTGGCGTAGTGGAGACTTCAGGGTCAGCCAGTCCCTGGGCCAATTGCCGTTATGGGCCTTGAGGAACCAAAGGTGGGATCACTCTGCCGACCATGGGATTTGAACTGACAGCCTTCTGGTCAGTTTGGGTCATAATTCTGTATATATTATTTTACATTTTTCATGCTTTTATAATAAGTCTAAAATGTAGAAAATTTTACAAATAAACCTTTCTGTGGGTAGGTTAGTTCTTTCTTTTACTCTATTTGCTATACATACACAGTTAAGGATAGAGGTGTACCGATCTGATATTCAGGTTAATATCGCCACTGATCCAGACCTATTAGACAGGTCAGGTCTGGGCCGTATGGCACCGAACCACATCCGATGCTTACTTGTTTAGTTTCTGGGAGTAAAAAGATAACTCCAATTTCTTGTCGAATTGCTGTGTACAATCAATGGCATGACAGCTCCTTCCCATTGTAGATGTGTCTTTGGGGCAGTCAGGCATCACTTCCACTCAGCCTTTTTGCTGCACAGTGAGTGTGAGCACAGTGACTTCTGCCTGCTGTGATGTCATGTGCATACCTTTGCAGCAGGAGGACTGTGAGAACGTCCGGTAAGGGGGTAACGACCTGGGAGTATTTTACGCTTTTAACAACAAAGTTTTGAGCGGCGAATGTAGAGGTTTGTTTAGTTCCCATTAAGCAAAGCACACGCAATTGTGTGAGACAATGCAATAATAAGTAATAGGAAAAAAGCAATGGATCGTTTGGGAGACAACAGCTTGGGCTGTTTTGGGGCTTGATACGGCTTGAGGGGCTGCTATTCCAACGAAGTGTAAGTACCGCTGTTGCCAGTGGGAGAAAAATTGTGGGGCATTTTAAGCATTCACCACTTGTGTATCCTCACTTGGAAGATATTCAAAATGAACTGCGAAAGGCCTCAAAACGCTTAAAACAAGATTACAAATGAGGTGGAACAGAACATTATGTATGTTTCTAGTAGCCTAATTAAAGATTTTTTAGCATACATTTTTTCATTATATTTTTCATTCAAAAAACTTTATATGAAGTATATATGATTTATCCATTATATTTATTATTTTGAAATATTAAAGTAAAAAGACATACTCATATTGGAATCTGTATCGGGTCGGAACTGAAAAAAAAGTGGATCAGTCCATCTCTAGTTGAGGATAAAGCTTGTGGTCTGAGTGCAGCCATTTATTCAGTGCCCCAGGACCATTTCTTGGGGGGGGGTTCAGGGCCTTATTCAAGGCCCAATGGAGATGACCGATAACCTAGAGGGAGCTCTATCCTGCTGCGCCACTCCCCAGTTGGAATGAAGGACACATGGAAGAAATTAACATAGAATTCGGGTCACCTGATTGTCACCATGGAGACAGATGGTGGTCCTTCCTTCTCACAGTCAGAGTTCTCATTTAGGTCCTCCTACCTGCATTGACTTCCTCCCTCTTAGCTCAAGGCGTGACAGCTGTGCATTGTGGCCACGCCTCCCGACCCGGGTTGACGTGAGACGTTCTGTTCCTCCATGCATTTCCCCTGCAAAAATGCACAGAAACTGATCGCGAGCACAGCGTTACGTTCGCAGCCTGCACGTGCTGCTCTTAGCTTCATTAATGGCGTCCCACCTTTAGTGTTAATGCTAGCATTTAGTGTGGAGATAAGTGACTTCTCACGGCATGGACCAAAAGTTCAACTTTCCAGAGTTACTCCAGAGAGTTGTGCTTAAAAATAATTGCTTATGTTTAGAATGAATTACTCAATCCTACAGAGAAGCACCGTGCATGAAGGTTAAGTTATTCAAATTGCATAAAACCCAGTATGGGGAGAACTGTGGTCAGTGGAGGGTGAAAGGTGTGTTTGTGGATTCATCTGTCAGACATATAACAAGGCATCTCAATTTCCTTATTTGTCTGGTACCAGTAAGTCTTTCCTGATGGCCCCGGGGAAGGTAAATATCTCCTTATATGATCTGAAATGTAGGCATCACTGGAACCCTTCCTGAGGTAATTGGTTATGAGAAATGTATGGATGGATGGAATGGATATCATAGATTACCTTTAATCCTCTTTTAGGGATGGGGTCTGCTGGTTGGATGATTGTGACTGTGAGATGAAGGTGGTCCTATCTTTCATGCTCCCAGAAGAGATTATAGGTTCATGCAGCTTCCGCTCACTGTCTGATTAAATCCTTCATCTAAATCTTCAGCTGAAACTTCCTACAAACAAAAGTATAAGAGAAGGTATTAAATGGGCCAACATGTGTGGGTCTCCAGCGTACAATAAAACTGGACAGCGTTAAGAGACATGTCTCACCTGAGCGCAGTTTACAGAGACATGCGTTTGGTGTAATATGGCAATCCTGTGCTTATTTAAACTGCAGGTGACACGGGACCGAGTTCACACAGCGCTGTCAGGCCAACGTTGACAGACACCGTGTGATTTTCTGGGGAAAATCCTTCTCAAGCTACTTCCTGGGTGGGTGGAAAAAAGTCCATTTTTATGTCGAGTCAGGTTATGGCCGTTTCATTCATGAGATGAATCGGTGGAGAGGGACACATCTGGTTGCATGTCCTGCTCCTGTGGAGGATCACAAGGCCCTTAATCTGCCCACTAGCCCGTTTGCTAAGTGGCTGATTAATTAGCCGTACTTCAGGACCTTTTTCGGGTGCCCTTCTCTATCCCTGGGGCAGAGTTATACTATAAGGCTTGCTAATTGGAGCATGTTGACGATCGCCGATCTAACTGGGTTAATAGCATATTCACAGAGTTGCAGAGCTACAGCAGTGCTGTCAGCTGCTTCCGATTCCTCTGTGCTTAGACACCATGTCTGAAATAAAACAACAACGGAATGAACTGAACGCTCTGTAAATATTGACGGTAGGGCATCTGTTTTCCACGTCCGCAGTGGCGAGGTGCAGAGACGGATGAGGGCCGGCGTTGCGTTACCTTCCGTGTTGCCGTGGAGATTCATCAGCAGCCCCCTGCCCACAGGTAACCCATCTAAACCTGATTGGGCTAAATGGTACCACCAGGGTCAGCTGTGAGCTTGGAGGCCGGCCTTCCCCTTGGCACATGTAGGGCACATTTGGCTGATGATGTCTGCCTGCAGGATTTCGGGATGATTTTCCCTTCATTTTTCACCTCTTCTTCCCCATCGTCTTTCCCAATGCATTCATTTGACCTCCTGTCCTATATCTCGTCCTACAAGCCATCCCGCTCACTAACCTAATGCACATTTCCTCATTCATATTTCTCTCATTTATGCCCAGTGAGAGGCTACACAACGGTGGTCGAGAGTCTAAAAAACTCAATTTCCGATTCTTCACACAGACATTTACGGCCGCCTGAGGCATCAATACGAGCCCTGACTGGGGGTCCGGTTGGACCTGCTGTCGCCCAGCATTACGCGTCGTTCTGCATTCTGAGTCCATTTATCTGTTTAATGCGACGAACGCCTCTTTCTGCAAGTGAGTCTGTCTCTTTGGAGCTGAGGATCGGTGCACTAGATGGCGAGTAATTTAAGAATGAATAGTGATGGACGTTTCTCTGTGGAAGAAGCCCCCTGTGTCAGGGTCGACTGTTATTTCTGTTCTCCATTTGGCCAGCAGGTGTCGCCGCTCATCCTATTGGGTGTTGCCTCCTTAGGTTTGCTGTTAGCTCCTATTGTTCCCCAGGCTACTTCATAGCTTAATGAGCTGAGCAGGTAGTTATGTCGTCTGTGGTTCCCCTTGGGTTCCAGAAGCCAGTCTCAACTATAATTTAACTCGTATGCTTCTTTGTATTTCCTTGGTTTATTATGTAGTTGTTTGTTTTTGTAGCAATTCCTTGTCTTAGTTCCTTGTTTTTCCCTGTATGTAGCATTAATGTGTTACCTCTATTATTTAAGTCTCTGCTGTCGTTCGATCCTTTGTCTGTCGAATGCACTCACCTGTGCCCCTCTGTTATTAGTGCTTATTAGATGCCATCTTGACTGTGTTCTGCCTCGTTTTGGCTTTGCTTGTTGAATCCATTATTGTAATACCCCACGTTCTGTCGCGTACCGTGACTTGTTACTGATAAACAACCAACTGCCTTGTTCTACTTTGCTTATTTTAGTCCAGGTTTCCTCCACACATTGAGTAGAGATCAGCTGACCTGTCCTGCTCTGATTCAGCCCGCCCACTTTTAGTCATGGCCAATCAACCGTGTTGATTGGAGGAGCCCCAAAGAACCTGACAGACTTAACATAGCCTTGTGCTGCAACCAGGTGGCCTATAAAACCACCCAATTTACTCTGCCTCTATGAATAAATGCAGTAAATGACAAACTCCAGGCTGCAGTCGCAGCCATCATCTGCTCTGTAGAACGGAGCCTGTGTACCTGTAACTGAACAAGCAGTGATTCAGGCATGTTTTGAACGACCTGACCACACACAAATAAAAAGTAATCATCTTAATTTAGACGTCTGGTATCACGGTTGATTTATGTTACAATCGCTCCGTAAACAGTATTTTGTCTTTCAGGAAGTGTGTGAGATGTTTTTTCCCAGACAGTATGTCAATAATGGTTGTTAATTTTGACGGCTCCGGAGGTTTCCAGCTGGACTGAGTCCGGACCTCTTGGGCATCAGTCGCCGCATTGCAGAGATGTGGGATAATCACCTATGCTGCCATCGACTCAGATGTTCAGAACCTGCCAATGAAACCCGGACTGCGATCTCTGCACGTGATGACACAGCTTTCGAAGCACGTGGGTGCTGATGCCGTCAGAGGCACTGAAACGACAGATCGACATGTATGGTTTACAGCACAGTGTGGAGAACACAGAACAGACGTTGAGCACCAAGACAGGACCCATATTGTGGAGGAAAGGGGGGGGGCATATTGGCAGCCCTGCCCATCAGAGTTCATGGCCTGTTCCCTATATAATAAGCATTTAACTTACCAGGTCAAAAATCATCGATATTTTAACATAAGAATTGCTCCGCAAAACGAGACAAGCAGTTCTAAAGAATCGCTATTTCAGTATCGATCTGCACATCCTTAACGCCATGTTCTATTCAAGACTATCTCAGCTCCTTTCACCCTTCTTCAACTGTGTGTCTTCTGTTTACATGGTTGTGTGTTGTTTCATTACTGAACCAGCTAATACCCCTGAAACTCAGCTTCTCTTTTACACTCTGTGTTTTTTTTCATCTCTCCCAGTCCCTGCTGCCATGGGATTTTTTTCTTCTTCTTTTTTTCTGCATCAGGACCACAGTTTAAATGTAAAAGACCACTTTACAACAAACTCAGCTCCCCTGACCCCGTTTAACATCCCCCATCCCGTTGCATCTCATTAAAAAGTCAATCTCCAACCAAGTCTTCCCAATGGAACCAGTTCAGAACAGATTTATCAGAAGCAGAAATCTGGGCGGCCATTTCTCTGTCAAAGTTTAGGCTGGAGAACCATCTGAATTGATTAGTTTGCCTTTCACTTCACCTCCTCGAGAGAAGTTGTTGGACTTGGGCCACATTATACTGACACACAGAGTGTTATATGTGGGAAATCTACCCTGGGGGTTCATGTGACCAGGGCCTGCTGTTCACGTCGCTGTTGAAATACTAGTATTCTCTTGGGAAAGTCATACATGTAATTACGACCCCTGAGCAAGCTTTCCCATGCGTTCTTTATTACCATGACAAAAATAAACACACGGAGGTGCATTCTGGGAGCAGAGGTGCATGCTGGGATATCAGATTTATGAAGACCAAATCCCCACTGTTCCCTGTCGCTATTAATGGTGCAGATGTGATGCTGCCAATAACCTATATCTACCTTGGGGTGCAATTAGATGGCAGATTGGAGTGGAAGACTAAATGAAGTCTGTGAACAAGAGGAGGCAAAGTCACCTCTGCTTCCTGGGCAGACTGAAGTCCTTTGGTGTGCAAAGTTCACTCCTGCATATCTTCTACCAGTCTTTTGTTGCCAGTGCAGGCACTTACACATTGGTGTGCTGAAGCAATGGCTTCAGAGGAAGCCAGTTCAGTTCGAGGAGCCTGTTCTGGATTCACTGGAGACTGTGGTGGACACTCAGGAAACAGCTGGCTATGCTGGAAAATGAGTCCCACCCTCTGCGGGTCATCTCGCCAAGCGGGGGGCACTTTCGGCAGCTGACCAGGTCAGCAGCGCTGCCCTGAGGAGTGCTGTGTGAGGTCCCGCCTTCCTTCCGCAATTGGACTTCACAACGAGTCACCTTGTGGCAACCAACTGTCTGAATGGACCAGAACCGCTTAGGGCGCAATTCACACTGACAGCTCTCTGTACAATACCCTTTGTAACTCTGATTATTTATGTTTATGTGCGACAGAACTATATGCAATACCTTTCCTGTCTGTCATTGCACTGTTACTGTTTATTATTATTTATTGTTACTGTGTATTTGTACATTTATTGTTTATTTTTACTGTAGTTATTTTGGAATTAATGAAATCAATCTATCTATCTATCAAAACAGAGACAAGCAGAGCATAAAGAGTTGCCATAAACATGAAATTTGTGTTTATTGGTTTGAATGACAAAACAACCTTGAAAGATGAAACCCGTGAAGCTTTCCCGTCATTTCTCCGAGGGAAGCCAAAAGGAAAAATAACAGCACTAGCTGTCTTGTTTTCGTTCGACAGGGAGAATGAGAGACATCTTCTTTACGAGTCTACACGCAGTGCCAATTCCCGTTATGCAGCGTGCAGCTAAATGTCACAGAGGCAGAGACGGGAACAGAAAAGAAATGGATTCCCAATAAGCCTGTCCGACAGGTCAATACACCCACCTGGGCACTGTGTTTGAGGATTAAAATGGGGCGTTGGGGGAGATTTCGGGTTTTCGCCCTTGCAGACTCATTGATGATAACAGGATTTGGCGAGAGGGGTTTACAGAGTTGAAGGTAGGTAAGCACAGAGTGAAACCCTTCTGACTTGTTTATCTCAAATTGATCTCATCTACAGTATGTGATGAATATATCACCAGCACTTGAGAATAGAGAAAAGAAGAATCACAGAGACAGAGAGGAGATGAAACGTATACAAAAAATATTTTATATAATGACCCTGAAAGTGTGGTGGAGTGCCAAGTCCAACCAACATCATCCAGAGCATGAGAAGAGTGGAGGAGGTGGGATCACCCGACCAGAAGAGACCCACAAGCACTGACCTGCATCAGAGGCTAACATACACCTCCTTAAGCCATGTTACAGGTGTTCACCCACAGGAGGTGTAGGCATCTACAGGATTACTAGCGTCCAAGTACTCATTAGATGATCACACCTGGCTTTTGCAGCTGTTAATGATTTACTGACTGGGCCTCGTTCCATTTAGTGGGAATCATTTTATACCTGCAATTTACCTACTCAGACACTAAGTTTGGCTGATTGAACAATGAGCACAAGGTTGGGATGGCAAACCATGGCAGGGCACACACACACACACACACACACACACACAGAATGTACTGATAAACAATCATGAAACAATGAGCTACAAATACTTTAATGCAAATTGCTCAAACTGTATTAATAAAAGATAAAATAATATCCAGGGGTGTAGGAATTTAAATGATTATGTTTTGTCCCCCCAATATCAAACTCTGATAAAATCCACTCTACCCCCCCCCCCCCCCCCCCCCCCCCCC
>JAODUD010000013.1:297567-309609 GCA_026784285.1 Stomatorhinus walkeri | reverse complement strand
GGGTTTAAAAACGTCCAAATACACGTTAAATAATTAAATAAATATGGCGTCCCTACTTCGCAGAAATTCAGTTATCGTGGTCGGCCTTGGAACCTATCTCCCGCGATAAGTGAGGGATTACTGTACTGCTATTTTATATTACCTGGATGTGTGAACCTATGTGCAGAAATGTTGGCGCCGTAGGTCCTCGTGTCCCATCACCTGCCATCATCCCAGGGCTGTTTGATGAGCCCTAAGGCCCTATCTGCTCTCTTCCCCCAGCTTTTGAAGACGCCGTGTTGGAGTACCAGAGGCTGAAGTACGTAGCAGCTTAGCCGTCCGACCGGAAACACCGCCGCCAGCAGACTTACAGCATGGGGCCCCTGTGACATTAACCGCTATTAATGCCGCACCAGTCCGGTATTACACCTTAATAATGTCATTGTGCTCTCTAACACTGTGTAACAGGCATCCACGCAGCTGATCAATCACTGCAATGTCACAAAATAACCTCTGGCTAATCAATTAAGGGAAGGTGTGTTTAAAAAAAAGCGATTCATAATTTCCCCAAAAATTTGAGCCCAGACACAAGTGGACAGAGAGGAAATCACGGAAAATCTAGTAGCTAATTAAAGTGTGACATTAATAAATGATTAAATGCATGTGAAGCTAAGCCAGCGCAGGTTCCCCCTAAATGTCATCTGTTAAATTGAACTTTAATTGCTTTTTATGCTCTGTTTGGCCCTTTTGAACCGAAAGGTGTAAAATGCTTCCTTCATAATCTGACTAACATAATGACTAATAACTTTTTAATTATATGAGTATGGGAGGTATTTTCTGCAAAAAATAAAATGAAAATGAAAAAAAGAGAATACAATCTCCACTTTGCCATTTAGTTTCCAAAGTGTGTGTGCAAAAATTAAAATAAAATAGCACCATTTGCATTTTAGTTTTCCACTCATGTATGAATCAGATGTGAAAAATTGAAAAATAAAATCAAAAACCCTTTTTGTCTTTGGCCGAGGTAAACCACGTCGCCCAAACTAAAGGCAAAGTCACATTTAGCTTCTTATTCATAGCGTCCTATTTTGCAGAAAAGTCAATGAGAGTGAAAAGTCAAATTGGAAAATGAAAAGACAAAATCGTTTTTAATTTTATTTTTTAATCTTTCACATCTGCAGATTTGCACATTTGCAGAAAATACCTCCCATATATAAGTGGTTACACCTTTGTATAATACTTGATATTTTGTATCTTCCCTTCTCTCCCCACCTGTGTCTTCATCCTTTAGGCAGGTAGCCATTGCAGAAAAAAGTAAGTGGAGCTCATGCTTTAGAAATTCCTTCCTGTTCCTATTTCTATGTCTCATTCTGTTCTTCATGTTCCTAATCTTCTCTCATTCTGTTCTTCCTATTCCTATTTCTGTCTCATTCTGTTCTTCTTGTTCCTAATCTTCTCTCATTCTGTTCTTCCTGTTCCTATTTCTAAGTCTCATTCTGTTCTTCCTGTTCCTATTTCTGTCTCATTCTGTTCTTCCTGTTCCTATTTCTGTCTCATTCTGTTCTTCTTGTTCCTAATCTTCTCTCATTCTGTTCTTCCTGTTCCTATTCCTATGTCTCATTCTGTTCTTCCTGTTCCTATTCCTATGTCTCATTCTGTTCTTCCTGTTCCTATTCTTGTCTCATTCTGTTCTTCCTTTTCCTATTTTTGTTTTATTCTGTTCTTCCTGTTCCTGTTATTATGTCCTTATACAGTAAAATCCACTTATAACGGACTTCAAAGGTCCTGGGAAAACAGTCCGTTATATCCAGAGTTGCTGTTTGCCCAAAACACAAATACAGAACACCATTTACTCATGTCACACCCCAGCAGACACACTTGTGGTATAGATTATTATATTGTACATGTAGTAATCCAACTTTACCTCAGCAGATGTGTGACTATTAATAATCCCGACTACGTATCTGCGCTGGATATCACCGGCACGCCACACGCCTTGTAGGCGGAGCTGCATGTCTGTTATAGCCGAACAAAACTACAGCTAAAAGCGGCCCTGGGGACCAAATTGTTTGTCCGTTATAAGTGAAATTCCATTATATGCGAGTCAGCTATATCCGATGCTTTTTCTGCATGTTCTTAAAGGCGCACGGCTGGGACCAGCGGACCTCGTCCGTTATAGACGATATTCCGTTACAATGGAGTCCACTATAATGGGATTTTACAGTACTTCTCACTTTCATTCCCCTTCGTATGAAATCAATGTTGTGCACAATCTGTCCTTAAAATTCCCTGTTATCATGAGACTGTAAAACCTCTTTTTCCCAGACCGTGCCAGAGTGACAAAGGGACTTCCAGATGTGGTGGCCATCATGGAACATAAGGTCTCTCTCTCTCTTTCGCTATGAAGAGCCTAGTTTCAATGTGCTGCATACATACAAAAACATAAGCTTTTAATCATCAATTAATTGGGAAAATAATTAACAATTAAAGGGACAACACAATGATTTAAAATCCTCTCCAAGTTTCCCACACCGTATAAGAGGAAAATTATGTTTGTGCTTGATGTGCTTGATGTCACCTTTTTGATAAATGCAGGAAACTATGGCAGTTACACTTTATTTGAAGCTGTCATCTATAATGCATTGTAGATATTTTCGTAGTCATTATAGATATCTTCATGATGCATTATTATGGTCAGTATAAGAATCAATAAAGCATTACAGCATCTTCTATGGAATAAGGCATTATAGTGCAGATTATAGTACTCCATAAATTCCGGTGAAGCTGTCATTTGTAATGCACTATAGATACCTTCATTATGCACTATTATGGTAGGTATAAGAATTAAGAATGCATTATACTGCATTATGAAGGTATTCATAGTGCATTATACATGAGAGATTCATAAAGCATTCATAATATATAATAAACATGGTTATAATGTGTTATGCCTATTCAGAAGCATTTGAGCCATGTATATAATGCTTTAATAATGCATTATAATGTGTTCATAGATCCCTATACATATGGTATTCATAAGAAAAGTTACCACTATGGTATTAATGGTAATTATTGTGGGAATTAAAAATATTATATTACATTTTGAGAATGCCTTTGCAGGTACTTCACACTCTACGACTGAGTGGTAGTGGTGAGATCAGTCACGTGACAGAAAAAAAGTTTGCTTTAGCTCCATTGACTGATACGTTTCCCTGCTGCCCCCCACTCCCTCCCCACACCCTGCCTGCAGACGTTGTGCTTAACCTGCTATGTGGAGGGTGACCCAGCCCCTGAGATGTTCTGGCTGAAGAACGACCGGGAGCTCTTCTCGGCCGGACAGTACAAGATCTCCAGCGACCACCAGTGCACCACCCTCACTATCAACAAGGTCAACATGGCGGACTCAGGCCTCTACAGCATCTTCACCCGCAACAAGCACGGCTCGCAGACGGTGAACGTGACAGTCAGCGTGTATAAGCGCGGGGAGAAGCCGCAGGCCGGCGCCGTGGAGATGTAGAGACAGAAAGAGTGTTTGCATGGTGTGCGTCAAGCTAACAGTTTAGAGGAAAGAGAAAATGTGGTTTTGTATGATTTGGTTAAGAAAGTAGGCTGTCACTGTGCAACCCCACTAGGGAAATTTATATCAATGTTCCTGATGTAGATTCAGGAGGGAAGGTTTTTCACTATTATTGATCAAAGCAGTTTATATGGTGGGGGCGGGGGGTGACATAGTGGTTAGTACTGTTGCCTCAAACCACTGCGACCAGCGTTAAAGTCTCCAGCTTGGTTCCAGGTGTTTGGAGCTTGCAGGTTCTCTCTACGACATCATGGGGGTTTCCTCCAGCACTCCAGCCCCCCCCCCCCAGCAAAAAAAAACATGCTGAGGTTCATTGGAGTTGCTAAATTGCCCATAGGTGTGAATAGTATTTGCGAGTGCACCCTGCGATGGGTTGGTACCCCATCCTGGGTTGTTCTCTGCTTCACACCCATAACCTGCAGGATAGGCTCCAGACCCCCTGCAACCCTGAATAGGACAACCAGTTGCAGAAAATGGATGGATGGATGCATAGTTTATATAGAGAGTAACTAACGCCATTTACAGCCTAAAAGTAGCTGCTTAAGAAATCACACAATGTTTCACCTGAGGAATGGCACACTCGAGGCCAGAGACCACGAGGACCATCCCACCTTGTCAGGACGTCTGCCACACCCCAGCCTGACACCCTTCCTGCTGCTTTCCACAGAAGTTTGTTTATGATGACATCATTACTGACTAACATGAATTGAATGTTACTGAGCACATACAGAATGGGTGACAAGTATCTGTTGTTTATGTTTACAACACTCTCAGTCCTCTACCTGCACTGTGATTCACACCCCGGTGCCCTGTCCTAATGTGCCACAGAATTCAAACCTTGAAGCTGCACGTTTAGACAAGTTTCTCCTCCCACGTTGAATATGAAACCATGAGCGTCTCTGCATTACCCCCCGTTTGGCTTCTCATCTCTGCTGTGCATTTTTCAGATCAAATAAGAACCATGAACAAGACAAGTGAGCATTAATAAGCCCAATTTTTATGACTGGCACTTGATTTCATTGTAGTTCTGTATCCATAAATCCTCTGTGCTGTTTGAGTGAAGACTCTGAAAATCGTGCTTGTGTTGCAAATAAACTTATAGCTTCTTTCAAACTCCCACATCTGACTCTGTTACTCCTCCATGAGAATTTGGCTCAACATTATATTTCTGTTATGCAAACTCGGGCCAGTTCATTCTGTATGTCTGCAGAGCAAACAGAGTCACGTCCACTAAGTCGTTCACCCGGGGCAAGCGGAGACTGATTCACCTTTGAATCCATGTCAGTTTCTCTACCAGGGAAATTGAGGAGGGAACATTTTTACAAGTAAGACATTTAACATCACATTTTACACAGAAAAACAAAACAGACTGAAAATAATCTGCCCAGCTGGTGCCTGCAGTACCAGTTGAACCTCGGTGAGATAGCAACAGTTTCCCCTAGAGAGCAGAAAACCATGTAAGCCACCAATGGGTCTAATTAGGAGCACAAGTTTATCACGCTCATTATCCCATCCCTTCGGTATTGATACTATGGCTGAGACTGTGGTGACCACCTCAGAAAGGATGTCTGGGAATCGACATGGACAGGTGGTGACAGTGGTGGAGGATGATTATTCCCTGGCAGTGTTTCCCAATCCGGTCCTTGGGGACACACGTACAGTCCATGTTTTTGCTCCCTCCCAGCTCCCAGTATGTGGACTGTCTGCCAGAGGGTTTGAAGGGAGCAAAATCATGAACCGGCTGTGGGTCCCCGAGTACTGGATTGGGAAACACTCTTCTATGGAAACACCAGGAGCAGGAACTTCTTCTGCACTTTATTGTGAGCCTCTGCTTAGCCGCGATCAGGCAGCAACATGCAGATCGCTACAGACAGATGGCTCACCCTAGCAGCGCTGATGCAAGCGATCTCCAGGTTGTTCAAACAGCTCTGAGACCTTGGGATCTGCCCAGGGATAGGGGTGGGGGCTGAGCTTTGGACAATTGCTGTTATAAAAACTCGAGAGGGACTGAGGGCCCGCCACACGTCAGCGTTGAGCTTCCACGTCACCCCCACTTCGTGTCAGACATCTCCGCAGGCTAGCGACCATGGCCTTCACAGGAACGTGGCAGGTGTACGCCCAGGAGAACTACGAGGAGTTTCTCAGGGCCATCTGTGAGTACCTCTAAGTCGTGTCATGATTAATAATGCTGCAAGATGTGGACCTGCATTGTCATCCTAAGGTGACCATATACTTAAGACAAAATTTCCCAGAATCTTCGTCATTTTAGCAATTTGACGTTGTGTGCTCCGTAATCATCATTTCGGGGCACCGTTTGTGCAGTGTCCCCAAGGTGAACTTTTTAGTTCATTCTGATCCCACCCACTGTCCACGATTGGCTGACATAAATGTGATACTGCTGGGTTGGTCAGCAGGACTTATTGTGCAGTTGCTTTGCACTGCACCACACAATAAATAGCGTAAATGAATATGTACATTCTTGTGTTTCTGTGAATTAATAGTAAATGTCGTAACTGCATAATGTTTGCTGTGGAATGCGTGCTTTTTGTGAGTGCGTAACCTTGAGTGCCGTTTAAATTCTCAGTTTCCATTTTCGCCCTGTTTATAGTATTAAGCCAATAGTGACTGTTAATAAAGAGAGCAACTTTCTTTTTAAATGAGATGTCATCTCTTTTACTAAAATGATATGCACTTGCCACAGTGTGTTTATTTGTGCTCTGGGAGTCTGTGCCCCCTAGAGTTCTGGAGTGAAAATAAAGAACAAGGTTTTAAGCATGTGACAGACTGCTGTTGCCAATGTCGGCCTGAAAATCATTTGAAGTTTATGGCTACCTTTAGGATTATACTGGGTACAAAGTAACAGGGTCAGTGGGAAGGAGGCAGGAGTGCAGCGCACACTGAGTTTAAGGAACTGGTTCCATAAAATAGCAATTCTAATAAAAAGGTAACATGAGAAGTTACGTTTGGAGAGTTTATTTTTTTTGGTGTACCTTTCCTGTCAGAAATGAGGAATTGTTTGATAACAGACAACAAGCCCCAACAGTAATTTAAAAACAGTATCTGCTCTTCTCACACTTCCTAAATGTTCCCTCTTCAAATAAACAGGAGAAATTAAACTAGTGAGAAAATTCTGCAAACATTGCGAGAGTATTATGAGGGCATTGTGAGAGTATTATGCGAGTATTGTGAGCTCATTATGAGAGTATTGTAACTTTACTCATAATTTTGACTTTACTATCCATGACGGGTTTAAGAGCCTCATTCCCGCCACTGCCAGGAACAACCCTACAGGAAGCCTATACAGAAGGAAAAATAAAGCCTTCAGAGATATCAGAGCAAGCAAGTGTGCAGTAGTGTATGAGATCCATCACCACTGCTTGGCTGCAAAGGTAAATGTTTTACACCCCAGCTTCTGCGATACAGCAGCAATAAAGCTTTTTAACCTTAACGAGGGTGTCAGTTTAATGATACCTTTTATTTCGAGCAACAAAATGCTTTTTGTCAATATGCTTTTAGTAAAAAGCTCCTTCTGCAGATCTGAGAGGCAAAAAAGGAAATGCAAGGACAGGCCAGAAGTTTATAAATAACAACAGAGCACCAAAGAGCACTTGCAGATGTGTCTGAGACATCATATACTTTTCTATTCAATATGTGTCTACTTATGGAGTGATTTAAAGTGTGTAAACACTAAATGTACTAGTGTCACTCATCTATTATCTATTTATTAATATTTTTTATTTTTGTTCTGGGTTTGGTTAAACGAACTAGATTCCCAATATACTAAGGAGTGGTGTGTCTCCCAGGGAAAGAAAGGTAGGGCAGGCAAAACCCAAAGAATTCCATACCTTGTAGAAATGGAATTTCAAAGTTTTTTCTCTGGTGAGGATTCACTGAATGATCTCATTATAGGTGCTGGAGACAATGAAGTTAACAGTATTCTGAGTGTGGGTTAGTCTTCCCGATAGCTTGTCAGCAGTGCAACCAACCTGCTCCTGTTCACTCAAGAGCCTAGCGGTGGCCGTGACGGTGACAGGAAGCAGGGGAAATATTCGCCAAACGTCTCAGTGCGATGAGGAGTCAGCGTGAGATTCACTCTGGTGGGGATGGGGCACGGGAACCTGTGACATGGGAACAGAGCAAAACGGATGCCTCTTTTTCAGGACCTAGAGGACGCAGGGGAGACATAAAAATAATGGCTGTTTCGGGGAGGAGGGGGAAATAAAAACTAAAGAAAAGGGTGGGCATCCAGGGATAATAGCAGGGGGTAGGACAGGTACTGGGGTCTGGCCAGATTTATAGGCTGAGTAGGAAGACAGCATCAATTTGCAAGCTGACATTAGGGCTGAATAAACACAGAGAAATACAGTCACCTGCCTACACCGACCCTCCACCCCCATTCTCTCAAGCTGCTCAAACCTCAAGCTTCTAATACTGCCATGTTTGCTCCAGCGCTACCTGAGGATGTGATCAAGATGGCCAAAGACGTCAAGCCCGTGACAGAGATCCAGCAGAACGGCAATGACTTCGTGGTCACGTCCAAGACCCCTCGCCAGTCAGTCACCAACTCCTTCACCATCGGCAAGGAGACTGAGATAACCACCCTGGATGGCAAAAAGCTAAAGGTTATTCTTCTAATAAACATCTCAGGGAATCAGTTGGTTAAACCCTGCAGATCTTTTACTTGAGTGTTTGATATTCCATATAGGCATTCAGTGACATTGACTTGTTTGCAAATTATACTTCGCAAAACTGGCAGTGCTCAATTAAGTGAGAACTAAATTACTGCTATTTCGCCTAAACGATTAATTAATTACAATTTTGCATAAAAACTAAAGTGAGCGTCATTAACATGTGCAGCACGCTCTTCATTTAAGAAACCAGGAAGTGATGGAAGAACGGAGACTTTGTAAGCCACTGTGGATAGAGTTACTGTGTGCTGTCAGCCACCGTGTCATTTAACTCATTCCCCATTGGTTGGTTTCAGGGGTATTCCTAGCTATTGAAAAGATCAGGGGCTAAGTCAAGTTAACCTGGGGCTTGACTTTTGTTTTTGTGGTTATTAATGGATAAACTATGCGGTGATTGACAAATGAAACAAAATCTCTGGCATTTACAGTACCAGTCACATACCCACCCTCAGAAAGCTTGATTTGACCTATTCTCTACATTTTAGAATAATTATAAAGTCATCAAAATGACAAAATGCCATATATTGATTATGGACTCATCAAAAAAGTATTAACAAAAAAAAAGTGATTTGTTTCTGGGGTCAGCTCTGTGATTTGGGACTCAGAAGGTTGTCAGTTCAAATCCCATAGTCAGCAGAGTGCTCCCACCTTTGGGCCCAGGAGCGAGGGCCCTAACCCCAATTGCTCCTGGGACTGGCTGATTATACTTTCTTCTTCTATGCAAATTTCCTCTGGCGTCCTGGGATGCTTTTCCAGCTGTGCTGAAGGTGCTCCCACGTATATGCCGTGAACTCATTTGCCACTCTTCTTTCATTATCTGGTCAAACGCCTGCAAAACTATTTCCACTGTATTTAGGCCAGGTGGCCAGGTCATGTGATGCGACAATCTATCACTCTCCTTTGTAGGCAGTTTGGCGTGTCTAAACTTTTGACTGGTATTGTTTGTCCAGGGTGGTAAATGTTTCTCTAAATTGCCCTTCGAGAGTAATCGAGCGCATGTGTGACAGTTGGTGACAGAATTCCATCCCCCCCCCCCCACAGGATGTACTCTGCCTTTTTTCCTGTGTGTTTTGTTTTTGTGTCACTGGGAGTCCAACTGCATGCCCAATTGAACAGTCTGTTTTGATCACTTCAGCAGACACAGACAAGGAAGGGCCATTTAAACACATTTGTACGATTATATTATTTCTCGCTTCTACCTTGGATTCATTTTGTATTTATTAATGCACCTTCGGGGTTGTCATAAACGTAATTTCATTGTGTTACACAATGACAATAAAGTGCTTGAATAATTAGTTACCCCTGATTGCAGATGTTCAAGGAATTCAACATTTCTGCACCATTTGCGATCAGGAAATAGTGTACAATTCACCAATACATTGTAGATTTCAGTGTAATCCCGACATTGGTCAGTGTTTCACTATCTCGTTCCAGTGCACGGTCAGACTGGAGGGGGGCAAACTCATATGTGAGACGGACAAATTCTCCCACATCCAGGAAATCAAGGGGGATGAGATGGTGGAGGTTAGTAGTGACAAGCAAAAGTGTAACGCCACCGCAACCCTTTACAGCACATCACAAGATTACATGGTTCTTTTCGTGTAGGACAAAACGGTCAATAATATGTGAATAATATGTATGAAGGCTCCATAAAATGTTTAGACACACAAGACAATGAACCGCTTCACAGAGATCTATTTTAATCCCTGTATTTTAATTTCACAACCCCGTTTCTCTGTTACAGACCATCACCAAAGACACCGCCACTCTGATCCGGAGAAGCAGGAGGATCTGACGTGATCCGCAGCGCTGCTGGGTGGAACATCCGATCGCTCGGGGAATGTCATTGGCTATTTAAATAAACTTTGTCATTGGACAAAAATGAAGTGGAAGACGTATTTGGTGTCTATTTACTATTACAGAAAACTGATTATTTATACGTTGATTCATTCATTCATTTATGCTTGTTTTTAATGAACCGGTAAGAATTCTAAGCGGAAGCTAGATTGTACATGCACTGAGACAGAACTACATCATGACCCGCTGTTGGCAATATCCGGTCAAAACACATGAAAATGTAAACAATTTAGCGTGCGCCTGTGTGTGTTACTGTATCACCGCGTTTCTGAAATACTTGTCGCGGCCATTGAACTCAGTGGCGCGTCAGAGGCGTGGCCTCTCTGAGTCTGCGCAGTAGTGTCTTTGTCCCCCGGGGCGGTCGGTAGCCTTTCAGCTGCGGTCTAGCGGAGTCACGTAGCCGTGGTTTTGCGGTGACCATTTAGCACAATGGCCAGGTACCTGCGGCCCCCGAACACTTCCTTGTTCATCAGGAACATCTCGGACGACTCCAGGTAAACAGAAGCGGCGTCTGTGTGCCCTGATCCGCGTTCCGGCTCACGGTGGCGGCGGCCGTAGGTTTTTGGGAGGCAGACATGGTGCGATCGCTCTATGCTGGGGCCTCGAAGATTGGTAGATGGGAGCAACCGCTGGGAAGGCGCGATCACTTCTCCCGTTACATGGTTATGTCGTTATATTGTTGCGCTATGATGAATGTATTGTAACTCCCTTGCCCGGCTCAGTCGGTTTAATGCATCTTGACCAGCTCGGAAATATCTGCCGTGTAGTTTGTTTGGCACGCACGCCCACAACGCGGCATAATCTAGAAAAATGCGTTACTAGAGGTAACTGGTAATCGAAGTCACTTCTGGAAACTAGATAGGTTTAATATCCATCTATGTAATTTACCAGATGGCGAATGGTATCCAGGAAGCCTCGCCTTGGGCTAATTGCGTGTTTATGAACCGACACGCTTTATTCGCGCTGTGAAACCAAACGAGCGTCATGATCCCGTTTATCCGGTAAATTTAGAAACAGTTCGGCCGTGTGGGACAGTCCTTCCCTTCGGCTGCCTCTATTTGGGCCGTGGTAGAGGGCAGGGGCGTTTCGCTAAAATTAGACGCAGGATCAGCACCCCGCGGTGCGAGGCAGGGCGCGCGATGGGGGTGGGGGGCCGTGGTTCTGCTCACTTGGTACCACACTTTCCATTGCACAAAATAGGTAAAGATTGAAGCCCGCCGTCATTTAAGGCAGGACTGCTCACCTTTGCGGGTGGTGGGGGGTCGCGTGACGATTTACATTTTGAAAACTTAATTGTAACCCCCCCCCTCCAACAACAAAAAGTTTGGGAACCCATGATCTACGGCATTCGGTTTGAGTGCTGACGTCTTAAACACTGCAGAGCCTTGATTTAGCTGCGGATGCAAATTTGACATGATGAAGCGCAAGGGATTTAATGCCATTTTTAATGTATGTGTAATAAAATGTCTTAAAATGCATCTGACTAATCTTGGGTGTAATTTTACGGATAGGTTTTCATGTCTATTTAACCTTCCCTGTCTTGCTGCTGAACACGGACTGTTTCTTTCTCCCCACTCCCCATATTAATCGCATTTCATGAATGACTATGAAGTGAAGCATTGTGTTCGGTCACCTTCTTAATTAACGCCTGCTATCTGAGTGTCCCTGGGAGATGCTGTGTGTGGAGCGCCCCCCGTGGGCACCGGTGGAATAAATGTCCTATCGTTTCACGGTGCTGTAGGCCTGAGGATTTGCGCCGTGAGTTCGGCCGTTATGGGCCAATAGTAGATGTCTACATTCCGGTTGACTTCTATACACGCCGACCAAGAGGATTTGCATACATTCAATATCCTTTGTGTGCAAGTGTGAGACGTCTGAGTGTGTCTGCCCACCTGCTGTCCGTTGCAGGTATTAACCGTCACTATGTTTCTTCTGGATCGC
>JAODUD010000013.1:281826-297467 GCA_026784285.1 Stomatorhinus walkeri | reverse complement strand
CCCCCCCCCCCCCAAATTGGGCCTCAGTCATGTGAAAGACAAGTGGAACTTGGGGCGGGGATACAATATTTAAAGGCATCCGAATTTTTGTCTGCTAACTTAAATTTCTTCTGTTGTTGCCCCAGAATATTTAAAGGTGTACTGTACTGGAGCTGCTCCCCCCAGAGCGAGAGCATAAAGACCGGTGTAGCGTAGATTCCAAGAATTAAGTCAAGCCAAAGAGCCCGTAAGGATTTCAGGCTGCAAGAAGCAGAGAGGGAAAGGTAAAGAAAAATAAAGAATTAAAGCTTGAAGAGGCGCAGAGGAAAAGGGGACCAAGGTGGGAACGAAGGCTTCCACTTGTCTGCAAAAGAGGGAGGAGAAAGAGAAAGATTATGGGGCAAAGACAAGCAGGAAACTCAAGGTCTTCCGGGAAGTGGTTAAAGAGCATAAAGATCAAGCTCAAGGTGAAAGACAAGCATGTTAAAGGTAACGAGCCTAATTTTTGTATCCTACGAAAAGATGAACACTTTTACCTAACTTTCCCCCTTCCCCAAAATCTAGTCCCCGATCTCTTATTTACAAACCTGGATTAATTTGATTGATAAATTCTGAAGTTTCTGTATATCGTTTTTGGCGCATCAGTATTGGCACAAACGCGGGACGAAGCGGGAGAGACCCAGCGCGTGTGAGCGTGTAGCGCCACATGTATCACCGCGAGACTAAGTGATCGTTTATGTCCTGACTGCTGTAGTGATTTATCGAATGGCTCCACGGTACTGTCTGAGTATGCAAGGGTGCGGCCCGTCCCGTTTTCCTCCTATCCCCCCCCCCCAGTCCGTTGCATGTGACGAGCCTTAACAGCGCAGCACGTTCGAGGACGTGCGGGATGCCGAGGATGCACTTCACAACCTGGACAGAAAGTGGGTCTGTGGGCGGCAGATCGAAATTCAGTTCGCGCAGGGAGACCGCAAAAGTAAGTTTTTAAAATGTTTTTCTCTCTGCGAGACATTTTTTGTGCCCTTTTGAATCAACTACCTGCCGTGTTGTAAGCTTTGAGATTTACATTTACATTTACAGCATTTGGCAGACGCTCTTCCGGTCGTCCTGCCCCCTCTCTTTTGTAATAGGCTGTCCTGCTCTTTTTTGATTGGCCCCTCTCTCTCTGTGCAGCACCCAATCAGATGAAATCTAAGGAAAGGCGGAGTTTCTCCCGGTATGACGACTATGAGCGCGACGGCCGGCGGAGGCGCTCCCGGAGCCGTAGTTATGACAGGCGCCGCTCTCGCAGCCCGTCCTATGAGCGGAGACCGCGGAGGTCCGACAGCCCCAGAGAGTACGCCTCGCTACTTTGCATTTCTGTGTGTGTGAGTGTGTGTGTGAGAGAGAGAGAGACCGAGAGAGAGATCCCGAAAGGCAAAAATTGGATGGAGCTTGTTTTTTAAATTACATGAGTGGTTCATTTTCGGGCTCTCTGGTGTTGACTCAGGAAAGGCCCTTTGCAACAGGCTAGGATTTCCATTGGCTGAGACTTCTATATGAATGTGGTGCCCCTCTCACTGAGACCTGGTTTCGGCTTCCCACAGCTCCTACGGGCGATCATATGGGAAACACAGACGCAGCAGGAGCCGTGAGAATGACCGGTAGGCCATGGAGTGCCGTCATCCCCTGCTGTCACACGTGTGATTGGTTTGAGTGCTAGGGCCAGGTGTTGCTGCCTCTTTGCCAGTGCTCCCCAGGTGACTGACCTGTAGGGTCATGCTGCCCTCTGGCACTGACCCCTACCTGACATCCAGCATGTCTCTGCAGGTACAGGGCCCCTCAACGTGAGCACCAGCGCCCCCAGGGACCCCCTTCCCACAGCCGCTCCAAGTCCCGCTCCCCATCTCACTCCAGCTCCAAGCCCAAGAAGGACCCCGTGGCCAAGTCCCAAACCAATTCCCGCTCCAGGTCCCTCAGCCCCACCCCTGAGGAATTTGGTCTGGCCTCCCGGTCCCGCGAGTCACAGAAAGAGCCTGGCCCCCATTCGCCATCCCGCTCGCGTTCTCGCTCCCTATCACGTTCCCGGTCCCGTTCCAGATCCTGGGCAGGCCGTAAGTCTGGGGGGCGCTAGCGGCCCCGCCCTCAGTGTTTAGGTGGTTCGATGCGGAGGAGCCGGTCTTGCGGCGAGGTCCGGTCCGTACCCGAGCGCTTGCCTGGTCTCTTGGCGCTCCGCTCCGCCTGTCTCGTTCCCATATTTACTGTGGTGCGTCCAGAGGCGCTTCTGTTGGTAGCTTCTCATGGATGGAACTCCTCACTTGTTGACTTGGTTCCCTGTTTACCAACTAGTTTTTTTTCTTTTTGACTAAAATCTGAACTTGACAGTTTAAAGCTTTTAGAATTTTTTTTTTTGTATGCAGTCGTTCCTTTTTCTTTGAATATTGTTACGGTTCTCTGCTTCCATTACCGTTATTTCAGACCTCAAGTCTTCCACTTCTACAGTATACATATTGTAATCTATAAAAAGTTTCTTTTACCTGGTTTTGTTACATGATATAAACTTCCACTAGTCACCTCCCCAGTGCTTTTTATTCCTACCTTTTACTTTTGTGGAAAAAAATATTTGATTCAGTTAACCCATTTAGTTAATAGTATGATGTATTGGTTTTGTCCATCTGTGCATTTAAAGTGTGTATTTATGCATTTGATTACATGCAGTTGTGTTGAGCGGTGAAAAACACGTATCCTTTGTCGCTATGATGGTCATGTGACTTCTTTTAGTAAAGTTCCTTCGGGGAAGAAACTCAGTTTGCAGGAGTCTGTTATCCATACAGTACGGTAACGGCGGTAAAGAATGCAAGCTGATGGGGCGGGACTACAAGGGGGTGTAACTCTAAAATAGGCCAGAAGCTGATTCCCCGGGGAGGGGTGACCTGTAACAGGCTGGTAGGGGAAGGGGCTGCACTCTGCAATGATAGATGTACGTGGATGGCTGTGCTTG
The DNA here is from genome assembly GCA_026784285.1 of Stomatorhinus walkeri. Lineage (NCBI taxonomy): Eukaryota > Metazoa > Chordata > Actinopteri > Osteoglossiformes > Mormyridae > Stomatorhinus > Stomatorhinus walkeri. Next base: position 294,508 of record JAODUD010000013.1, on the reverse strand, counting down.
AAGACCACATACTGCTGTTCCACGAATCATAGGGCATCAGCATGTTATGATGGATGGCCGAAATGTACTGAGGGGGGGGGGTTTGGTCTGACCCCAACCGGTTTGAAGGCAGCAAGGATACATAGCAGGACTTAACAGCACAGAACGTGTCTGTACGTGATCGTATGCTGGAGGCGATCGGCCAGGCATGAAAATGAAGCCCTGCCTCACCCAAGTATCAGCCTAAGGCAGCACGAAGACTCCACCGAAACGACCAGGCCGGCAGGCTAACAGTGAGGGTGCATTATTGCTAGCGATGAGTCTGTTTGCGACACGGCTATTACACCATGAGCCAGAAGTACTCATACAGTGCTGCAATATCCTCTTGAACTTTCCTTCAATAAATCAAATGATCATTTTAAAACTAGTGTTTACACTTGGGTTGTCTTTTGTATTTGTGTAAAGATCATAAAATTATGAAGCAAAACTTAGTTCACGGGAAATATTTTGTGGCCCTGGACATGGGGCACTCTACATATGAGGGAAATGTTCACTACATATACAGGAAGCAAAACAACCAGTATGGAAGGGCAAATTCTACTTGTATTCAGAGATATACCCCTTTATGAAACATCCCATCAGTCAGTGTGTGCCTCAGCAGGCTGGGATGCTCCGATGCAATATCTGGTTGTTCACATTATATGGGTGCCATTGGGCCCTGAGCAAGGCCCTTAAACCCGGACAGCTCCACACTAAGTTTTGATGATGTACGTCACTAAAACTAGAGGTATGTTGGGTGCCTTCTTGGTCTGTTCACTCTTCCTGTCCTGGTAGATTTTGTTGACCTGGCTCACCATGTAAGTCACTATTCTATAAAGTTCTATTCCACACTCATGTGTGCAGACTGAAACACAGACCAGCACTCCTTTCTGTGTACCGGGGATAACATCACAGAACAGTGTGATATGAGAGTGGACAAAAAGATGACAAAACAACAGACTTCGGGGGAAAGGGAAGGGAATTTATTCATTTGGTGTAGCCAATTTAATAAGAGTGCTTCATCCTTTTTGAAGGTCAAATTTTAGATCTCCTTTAGGGCTTAAAAACATTGAACTTGTGAGAGACAGAGGGGACAAATTAACAGCCAATTGGGTCAGAATGGCAAAGGTGGCAAATTTAGAAAGAGGGAATACTTCCATGCATTGCCCAATCAAAAGGCTTCTATTAAGAGCATAAACCAATAAATCGGAATTGAACTACACACAGTGTATAATGGCAGTTAGAATGAAAAATGTCACAGATCAATTATGACCTGGCAGAAGTTCAGCTCATAATTGATGGTGTCAGAGGCTCCTTGCCAATGGAAATGACGCAGAGTTAACTATTGCACAGAGAACTACATGGTGATTATAGAAACATGTAAAAATCCCCTCTTTATAAACAGTGCAATTACCAATCACACTGTTCAAAACAATTAAGATGTGCAACATATCTGGTACCGCCACACAGTGCCAGACATGCAGTGTGCATCTTGGGTTTACACTTTAAAATTGATTTTTTTTTCCTTTTTTTAACAAAAATAGTCTTCAGCATTTCAAATTAAGCCATGTGTTCAGCATGACTTTTACATTCACTGTTTCTTAGTAAAAAATACTTTGTCCAAGCAGGTGAAGACACCACTGCACAAATTTACATATTACAACCTCTACATTTCATTATTTACATGGCTCTTAAACACGCTCGTCTTAAATGGCCATAATCGCTTTGAAGTCATACAAAGACGACAAAAGACTAATAAAAACACTACAGTCCAAATTCTGCTGTACAGGGCTCAAAAACCAAAATGAGAAAGCAAACAGTCTGAAAGGCAAACCAGCCAGCTCAACAGAAGCATTGTGGGGTCTGAGGCAGTGAACCGGGCGAGTACTGGAAGGCCTAAATCACGCCCTGCCCCCCACCCCTCACAGTGCAGCAGGTGGGGCCAAACCATAGGAACAAACAAGAAACAATGCCCACCTTGTTCCCATGAGACTGGCCCCCTTCTGCAATACCTGCCACCAATGCAGTGCAGGGGGCAGAATGGTGACTAATGATTGCTTTAAACGAACTACCTGTCTGGGACTGTATGCCCCTCCCGGAGTGCTGCGCAACGTGTCACATGGCACTTTGAAAGAGAAACTAACAAACGCTTTGGTGCAAATGTCCAGCAACAATGGAACTTTAGAAAGACACAACCCTCATAGTGCAACGCGCACAGCGCGGTAAAGAGAGGGCGCACGAGGGCCTGTGGTTTGGGCACCACTTACCCAAGATGTATTGTTAAAACGGCAGCATTTCAAGTCCCACAAATGCAGGTTGTGAGCCCTGTCCAAACCAGAAACAATGGGTCCTGCAGCCACATCAGTCGCATAAAATTCCTTACTTTCGATTATCACTAAGTCGTTTGGCTAAAACAGGGTGTGCCGAATTCTGAGGACCCAACCCCACCCACCCCCCACCCCAACTGGGACGAAAGAGCACCAACAGATCGTCGGGTAGACTGCATCAGTGCCGATAGCTTGTCATTCAAGGAGACAACCCTCCCCTCCATCGGATATCTGCCTATCAGCAAGGGTACGCTGCTGTAATATCACTGCTAAAAATTCTATTATAAATAAACTTCAAAAACAAAAGGCGCGCAGGAATGAGTACCAAACGGCCAGTCCTTCCTCTGGGAGACATTGTAAAAAGTTTTAAAAACTATGCTGAAATGCATATTACAGCACCGTGTCGTTCCTGACAGGCTAGCCGACGAAAGGGCACCCTGATCCACAGAGTCTACTCAGGCCTGGACCTTTAGGAGACTCTTCAGCTGAAAGGCCATCACTTCACGGCGGTCACAGGGAGCCATGGAGAGCGCCACCCAATGGCTGGGAGGCTTAGGCAACACACTTGGGGATGGAGGCTCGCTGAATTTGGCCCCTGCATAGTTATGGCTACTCTGGGGTGCCAGCAGCGCGTTCAGCTGGGACACAGAGCGGTCCCAAGCCTGGCCAAAGCCTGCAGGCTTCTCCATAGACACAGTCTGCCGCATCTCGGGAGACCAGGAGGGCCCGTGGCCCATGTCTGCCCTGCGGGGGCTGTGTGCCTGGCCCCCTGCTGGTCCTGCAGCAGCACGCAATGGGGCTGAGCTGTTGTGACTTCTTCCCCGGCTTTTGCCCCCGCCTTGTTGGTGGTTCCTCTTGGGCACATTGTGCTCTGGGTGGGCAATTGGAATGTTGTACCGCTCTCCTCCTCCCATTCTGCTCTCACAAGTGTCACCTGTACAAAGGGGGGGGGGTGTTCTTTTATTCCTATTCAGTTTTATTTCATATCCCTGTAAAACACACGATCCCCAACACCTCCTCACCTCTCTGTCGTCAAACAGCCGAGTGTCTCAGCCTCCCTCTCTCTCAGTTTCCCCTCGTCGGTGGCGCTCCAGGTCGTTGGAGCTGGCGTTTGTCTTCTTCCCTCCGTCCACTTCACTTCATGCGAGTCCGAGGCTTTCATGGGCCGCAGAGCAGAGTCGAACATCAACTCAACCCCGGAGCACGGCGCTCCACAAAGGCCCAGGTCTTGGGAAACGGAAACAAAACGCCCTCTGTTACAGATCCAGAAAAGCAAGCGGAATATGCTCCTGAACGAGGACACTTCACCTTGTAATGCCTTATTATGTGCGATTTCAGTAAAAAAAACTCCGCTAACTTCTTTCAAACACGTAACCAGGGATTGACGCCCTGGTTCAGTGATATTGGACTTTAAGACGACACGACGTAATGCTGAAGCCTACATTGGTATGCTTTACAAAGAAAGCAATTCTTGGGGAAATAGCGCCTGTCCGTCGCCCTACCCTTTTATTTTATGTGCGTTAGTTCTGAGATATGCAAGTAACTTTTTTTCTGGCCAGACACCAAAACAAAGAAGTCGCAGCTCAACATGGCGCCCGACCGGGAAGACAAAAGGAACACTCACCGACTCCCACTACCAAAGAGCGCCTCAGACGCCGCGATCTCCCTCAGGACGGACGCGTTTGTAGATGTGCCGTAGAAACAACGTGTCTTAGCGTTACCTTAAAACTGTGGCAACCACGCAGAAAGACAAGAAAAAGCCACTACCTACGCCGTCGTCGCCTTTGCTTTTGCCGTCTATTTTGAAGTAAAATGGCGTCCCGGTCGAACAATATAGGTCGCTGGGCTAGGAGTCCAACCAATCGGGATACAGTCCCGAGGCTGTACACCAATCAGAGATTGAGACTCTGTGCTGGATTTTACGTCAGGATTATGTAATGGAACAATAAGGGCCCGCCCACGAGTTATGTTTATTTTCAGTTGAGGAGTTGAGCTTTTAAAATGGTATTTCCTGTTTTGATATTATATGTCTATATATTATGATATATTTGAGTGATATATTTACAATCCCATTATACATTCAAAGCCTGTAGAGGCTTATCCAGTGTGTCAAAACGGCCTGTTATGACATTATTTGTTGTTTGATTTTGAAAACGGGTTAATTTGAAATAAAGTTAACCATCATAATTGTATTAGCCTCTTATGAATAACACATGTTCATAATTAAACTTTTAGAAACGAAATGGTTAGGCTGAACACGCATGTCCTGTTGTACTCAGTAACTTTCAGTAAATTTTCTATTCACATTCTCTCGAAGCTGCCCTATTTCCGTATTACCGTATTTGTTGCCTTGCTCGAAAACAATGTTGCGTCTTTAAAACTGCATTTTCTTGTTATAATCAATACAGCTATAAAATAAATGACTGGTATGTGCAAATTGAAAGCTTAGTTGCGCACAATACAATTTAATGTGAAAGGAAAACCAGCCAGCTGTTTTTTTACAATTCATCACATCTTTAGAAAGCTCTTCCTAATGTATCCGACGTGTTGATTCGAATTCAGTATTGAATTAATTGAAAGTGTGTCAACCATTTATAGTACCCATTTTAAGTTTCACGTGTACATTTTCTCACATCTCCAAATTTATTTTCGCATTTTCTACGTCTCTCATATCGACGAAACACAACGTATCTCAATATGTAGCCTAACCACTGGGGCTTTTTAAATAAAAAGTATGCGGTAAAATCAAGGAGCCATATTGCGATTGCATTCCCTTTTCCGAAATATATCGTAATTAGCGGTTTGGCTTCGAGTCACTTAACTAATTTTTTACTTCGTTCATAATTTAGATTTCCATATTTAAAAGAATGGAACGCAAAATCACTTCTATTTTAAACTAATATGCCGTTTTACAGAATAATATAAATATATAACTCTGCTTGTAACAGGACAGTATTGTTTATATCGTTCTGTTCTATATGAAATCATTATTCACATTCTCATACACATTGACTTATTGAGAAAGTGAATCACGTGGTAAAAGAATTACTGCATACTTCTGTCACTTCCTGGGTAGGATTTCCCTTTGCTATGGCCACAAAGCATCGAAACGTTACTGTTTTAATTATCAAAACATAAAAAACGTTGAAAATATAAATCCCAGAGAAATGCCAGACATTTTCGCAGCGAGAAAGTTCGCACAAACCGCCGAAAGCTAACATACGGATGCCCCACTCTGCCTCCGCTGCTGTCTGAAAGTAAGAGGTGGAGGAAGGGAAATAAAGGGATCGTGTATCTGCTACCCGAAGGCGTAACTTAAGGGTTGATCGTTGTGTGGATCGAGGTTTCCACGCATTTAGGCAAGTCTAGGGGGTTGTATTGACCTGCTTTAATTAATTTACACCCATGCTACTACATGTGGAACAGACCCTTTCATTGCTATCCAGCGGAGGCGTGTGTCTCCATGTTTGTCCTGTCACCAGTAGACGTCTGGCTCTGAGATGGACAATTCCATCTGAAGCCATCAGGAGCAAAAGGAAGGGAAGTTTGCACAGCTGTCTTGTATGAGGTGACCGCAAGATGACCGACTGGATCAGGGAAGTCAAAAAGTGCACATGGAAAAATGACCTCCGGCTACAAGCAGAAAACTAATTTTTGCAGACATTTAAAGGTTTACAGTACCAGTCAAACGTTTTTGCATTTGTATGTTACTTAACATTTACTAAAAATACACACAATATTCTTTGCAAATAAATAAATTTACTGTATGTTCACTATATGAATACCTTTATTAGCAAGAAAATGTCATATCCTTGATTCATGTAACATCCTATTGCCGTCATAACAGCAGAGAAAATTCAAGACATTCTTTTCTACAAGAGACAATACATACTGCTATATTTCATGGGATGAAATAGTTAACCAGAGCATTTCGTTAAAGGACAACCTAGAATTATGCCAACCTAGATTATGCCATCACCACACAACCAGTTAACCTGCATACACACTAACAGTGACCCTTTGAGGATAAGAGTGCCTACCATTGATGTAGATTATTGAATTAATTTTATTTCATGAGTTTAAAGGTGCCAATTTGTGTTCACTAACTTCAGCTTGTATTTGGTCACTGTTGGTGAAGTAGCTGTGAAATATTGTAGTTTTAGCACAAAATACCTGCTAAGGTGACATATCTCAGGCAGAAACATCAAATGAGGAAGAATAAAATGAATGATAAATCTAGTGACACCGTTATGTTTATGCGACTGTTATGTACGCATTATTTTTGTTAATTCCATTACCATTGCTGGGAGATGTTGTATAATGCCTTGTATTTGAATTGTATTACAGTAAAACCCACTCCGCTTAACATCGAGTGTGTCGACGGGATTAATTAATTTTCCGTATACGCCGTGACACCACTAGATGTCAATATACTGCCAGTGGGACTGTGAAATTCCTTTTCTTAACACATCTTGTCTGTAATTGCGTTTGCCAGACATTGTTCTATGGGAGTAGATAGGCGTATATCTGTAAATATTCCTATCAGCTAAAGAAAACTTTCCGCAGTATATAATTTGTTGTGCAGGTCAGTAAATCAGAACAGGACACAGATTACGTCTCATATATCAGGGACACAAGAAAAGGGTAATTATCCCTAACATTGAGTACATCCGTATCAAAATCTAACCGCAGCCCAAATATTTGGCTTGTTTGGTCCTGTGTCACTGTTTTCCCCCAGGTTATCCCTACATGACCCAATTTTGTAATAAAAAATGGGTTAAATAAATTAATGAGTACTCTGATTATAATGAATTGATCTGATTGTCTATATTACATAGCCTCCTTTTCTGAATGAGGACAACAAAGGAAATTAGGTTTTCAATGCATTAAAATATACAAGCAGAAAATTGTGTTTCTTGCCACCCCTGGGGGCATCAGCATAGGAGAGAGTTTGATTTGGGGGGCAAGACTTGATCATTTACAAAACAAATGTATAAACAAATTAAAATGCTGTAGATTCTTGAGTATCATTGCCAATTTCTGGCTGCACACACATCCGTGCAAAAATTATTTTAGGATTTCTTAAGGTGGGGTATACAAGAGAGGCCAAAAATCAAACAGACGTAAACGACTTTATCATCAGCCAATGATATGTTTTGAACCGGTGAGTGACAGGGGAGGAGTTACCCTGTTGGCCAATCATCTTCCACCTGGCATTTGCACCACTGTGGTCCCATCCCTATGTAGGTCCCTGGACTTCAGGTCTGGAAAGGCGCTACCTAGGGAATACAAAATGTCAGTTGAGGTAGAGAGTGGCTTCTGTGCTCAAGCAAGACCAACCAAAGGCTAGGCCTCTGTGGGGGGGCTATGTTTGGAAACTGGGTTAGAGAAATGACTCAGTTGGGTCAATTTGTAGTAAGAAGGAGGTCGGATTGCCGTGGCTTTCTTGCTCCGGAGACTCCTGCACAAGGCAGCAGAATGACATTTACGGATGTGTAGGGCAACGGAGAAATGTAATAAATTAGCAGCAAAACCACTTCATCCTTAACTCCTGCCAGCTGGCCCATAGAGCAAAAGCTTGCTTGGGTAATACCAGGACGTTTTAAAGTGCTGGACATAAAAGAGGTTGTAATTCATACACTGGGGCCAACCTTATCATTAGCCAATGATATGTTTTGAAATTGATGAATGACAGGGGAAGTGGTACTCTGGGACCAATCAGCTTTCAGCTGGGACCAGTGCCCCTGTAGCCTCACCCCTGTGTATGTTTCTGGAAGGTTGGGCCGTCGCGTGGCAAATCTGTCAGATTGCACGACAGGAATGCACACCAGGCGCTAAGAATGTCGACCGGCCCTGGCACGCTGACGGGTAAAGAGCGTGCAATGAATGTGGGGGGCAGTTGGCATTTGCTGGCGCCATGAACATAAGGCAGGTGGCCTTCCTTGTAATGTAATTGGACCGGGGGGGGAGAATCTTTTTCTTCCTGCTGCATGTGTTCTGTGTACAGGCATCCACGGTCCCTCAGAGTCATCTCAGTTCTTCCACATGGCTTATTTCCCACATACCAAAACTAAGGCAACTTCCGTCCACCATCACACGCTAACCTCTTCCCTCTTATGCTGAACTTCAGGGATGTGACTTGGATTTAGTTTGTCCCAAGTCACCTAACTTCCTGATTACCATTGTTGTCTTCTTTGAGGGTCCCTACAGTCACATGTATATAACCAAAGTCAATCAAGCATTGCAGCCCCAGTAGAAAACCGGCTGCGTCTGGTACCCTGGCTGCTTCCTTATGGTTTCTCTAAGGATCTTGGCCTGGAAGGAGGCTGCTGGGCTACGTCGGGCCCCGGGGCACATCTCAGCTTATTAAGTTGTGCCCGACTGAAGAGATGCCGGCCTCCTTTAATCAAATCTACTCTCCTTTCTGTTGTCCTTATGAGGTCATTACAGGGGTACTGGTGACAGACAGAAGGAGAGGGACCAAATCATCCACCCATCAGCTGCCTCTTATTGGGGATATTTAGTCTCTGATTCATATTGCTGGGCTTTTTATGACGGTGTTGGCACTGCTGGTAAGAGCAGGAAAATATCGTTGCATCACGTGATGTAACAAAGTGTTGCCCATCGGTCAACTGTGTTATTTTTCATTGCAGCTTCCAAAGAGCCATAGCTTGATGGAAATATGGTTTTAATTGGCCGTTAGTGTTGTCAGTGTGATGTCACTAATCCTCTGTGTACACATCCCACACCTTTCCACTCAGTTCAGGGGTTGAAATTGGTTTATTGTCTATGGTGAGCTGTAAGCATGGTGGGATTGTGTAACGTAACATTTGGCTGGTATGTGCATGGTTCGAATTTTAGGGGCGCTAAGGCGAGCTCAGTTCTCTTAACAAGGACACCAGCTCCCATGTAATTCTCCCCTGAGACCTTTAGGGGGAGCTCTAAAAAAGTGTCCACTTCTATGTTGTAGGTCAGGGGTCTCCAACTCCGGTCCTGGAGAGCTACTATCCAGTAGGTTTTCTATCCTACCCGGCTTCTGATCAGCCACACCTGTTCTCAGGTAAATACCAGGGGCAGGTGTGGCTCATCAGAAGCCAAGTGGGGCAGAAAACCTACTGGATGGTAGCTCTCCAGGACCGGAGTTGGACACCCCTGCTATAGGTTATATGTTATTTTCCATCCCTGAAAAAAAAAATAGTATAAATATGTAAATATTATGTGTTTCTTTGCTATTAAACTTATCTGATTCTTATGTTGATGTAATTGTGCCTATATGAAATGTTACTAGCGGTTTTAACTGCTTGCAGTTGTAATAGTAGAATGTTTTTTTCTCTGTAACCCTGTTATTGACCGCGCTTGCTGGGCACTTGAATGTGACTTGAGAAGTCGTGGTGTTCCCCCAAAGCCACTTAAAACTCTTTTTGTGGCTTTTTGATGTCCTTATCTAATCTTTCACCATTTCTATATAAATCTTGTGTTCATGTCAGGGTCAGGTCTGCAGGGGTAATCTCTCACGCTCTGAACACAGCCCTTAGGCAGCTGCGGTCCTAAAAGCTAGCTGCTTTCCAGTGTGGTTCCTTTTCCTGCAGAAACATGACGGGCAGTTCCCCGTCTCAGTGGCTGGGTTCCTGCCCCACTCTGCCTTATTCTGAGCAACTTCGTGGACGTTATAAAGACTATAACGATTCTTCTCCTTTACAGAGAAAAGGGGGAAGTACTCTTCTGATCTACTTTAAAGCAACTACAGCCCTGTCTTTTAAATCTTAATTCCTCTCCTTTTGCAATTCAACGGAAGACATCTCTGCTTATGTTGTTTCTGTTTAGCGCCAGCACGGACACCTAAGGGACAGTTTATCTGATAAATTAATATCAATGTAAATAAAGGAACCTGCTACTGATTTAGCATGCCGTCTTTATGAATATACTAGGTGCTCACAGCTGTGCAAAGTAACTCGCAATACAGTTCGTGACTGTCATCATCTGTTTAAGCAGCGCACTGGCGAGGCTGTCGTTATTGTGTGCTGTCATGCTTGCAGACATTGTTCGAATAAATTCAAATACCAGACCAACTGGCGCCATCCCAGCATCGCCGAAAAAATTGGGCGAAGTGCACAGCTGCTTCTGAATCCAAAGGAGAATAACCCACATTTCCACACCACTTGCACCAACCCTCTCCGGGAGCATGGTGGGGGGGGCGCTTGCAGTATGAAAGAGCAACACATTCGCAGCCCGAATTAGGACACAGTTGGACACAGCTGACTGGTTTCCATCACTCCGCGCTTGTCCACTGTGCTTCTGTGTCCTTATCCTCATGAATACAGGTATGTATGACTGCTCGACTCCATCCATGGGGAGGGGTGGGAGGCTTTGGTTAATACTGCAGATGTGAAAGGTGCAGTGCCGCAGGTGGTGCAGTGGTTAAAGACACAGTGGCTTTAAGGAAGTCAATCAACAATGTGGGGAGAGGTTCCTGTACCATTTGAGGGCAGTACTTTCATTACATTTTCCCTGGGAAACCTAGGTTTCTAAATAGGTTACGTTGGTGTCTAACATTTATTCTTTATCTTTATTCATTTTTTAACAATTAGAACTACTTTAACAACCGTTTATTTCGCCGTTAATGTGTTCTCCTCAGTATCCTTTTTTCTGGGGGGGAAATACGAATTATATCGCGATCAAATAAAATATCTTATGGATCAATCACTTGCGCACCAGTCGCAGTGTTTAAGTCAATTTAATGTGATTCTCAGATGACGGAACATTTCTTATTAGTTCAACTTGATCAGCCAATTTTCTTTTGTAGACGACGTGATAAGAGAATGAACTTTTCACACAACATCCATTCTCACGATCGCATCTCAGTCCCGCTCTTCTTTCTTGCGCCCCACCCCCTCGCCTTTCTTACCCTACCTCAACTTGCCTGTTTCCCTAAGTGCAAAGCGAGCCGCGAAGGTTCGAGAGAAAGCAGGGCTTGCTGTGGGGCTGTCGGAGAATAAGCGCTGCCCGATCTGCGATGTGGGACATGCTATGTGATGGTAAGCGACCGGCCGCCGGACCCTGCTCATGGTCAGTCTTGTGTTGCATGCACAACCAGAAAGGGCTTATCATACTCGAGAACTGTGTTAATTTATTTGAGGGAAGTTGTGACATATCTTCGTACCAGCCTTATTGCATGGTTTTGTTTTTCAATTTGTGGGCATGATGACTTGTTGCCAGCTCTGCAAGCGTGATTCTCCCCGGATAGACAGAAAGCGCACTAACAGGGATGCTCCCTAACATCAGATACGCACTAATGAAGTGTCCGCATATCACCCCATGGTACAATTCCCACAGAAGAAATTCACACCATCGGAAATCTCATTAGCAGTTTCTGTAATTCTCAATCTCGGAGCTGGTTTCTTCTTTTTCTTTTGCAGCAGATCATTTATTGTGTCAATGTCCCGTTTGTGTCTTCAAACGTAGCTTATATTACGAAAGGTTGGATTACGAATCCAGCCATTCAGACCAACATGGGGAAATCTTTATCCATAAAAAAACTAATGTAATTTATTACTATAATGTGTCCAGTGAATCTTGCTCAATACAGTGTTTTGTACAATATACTTGTTTGGTGTGTATGTAGCGAATCTTGGGACCAAACCAAATCTTCATAGATGGATTGATAAATATAAGGTTTTGAAAGCTGTACTCTACCCGCCTTTGATGAATTAATTTAATTCCCTTGTAAACTGTGTTCTTTCTACAATAAGCATGCATGTCGTTTAGAATGGCTGGTTTTCAATTTATAACACTTCTCCATTCATTCTTTCTCAAGCTTTGGCGTTTATTTGGCGTGGTTTCATCTGTCAGGAGTAGGAATGGGCGTTACGGCTGATTATCTTGTCAGATTTTATCCAAAGCTGGAATCTTCGATACCGATCGCGATACCTAGTACACTGTACCCTGAAACTCGCCGAGCCGGGTGGGTTTGTTATATCAGACAACAAACCATTCATGATAAATATACATTTATTTTGAGAGGCTAAAAACAGGCATGACGAGGCCCCTGCTAGTATTATAATAAAAACATTTAAATTCCCAAGTAAGATTTACCTGGTCAGAACTGATAGGCCTATTTTACTACTAGAATCGATTCTCATATAGCCTATTTGGCATATATGTAAACTCCCCTATAAGTCTGCAGTTAATTGGGGCGGGGGGATTTGCCAAAACAAAATTGATGTAATGATAAATCGTGTCGGTTGTAGCCTGTCCTTCTAACCGCTTGTTTTAAATACCCCGTCGCTTAAGGCTTTCACGTAGGTGATAACATAGTAAAGGGGGGGGGGGGGGGGCTC
>JAODUD010000013.1:61507-83000 GCA_026784285.1 Stomatorhinus walkeri | reverse complement strand
CCCCCCCCCGGGGGGGGGGGGGGGGGCAAGAAAACCTGCAGCACGGCTCCTCTTAATTGCCTTAAAATCGGCGTAAACGATAGCGGACAGGCTAGAAAGCGGCCCTTGGTCACAGAGGCCTGTAATCCGTTATGGCTTTGGGATAGCTGTTTAGCAGTCAGAGAAAGACCTGCAGCTCCCAGCCCGGAAATAAAACGAATCAAAAGCGGCGGCGGGATGAATGCATCAGGGGACTTTAAAGCCGGCTTTTTACGTGTGGAGTGAGGGTCCGATTTGGTCTGAGCCGGCTGGGCTGGTTACAGCCCAAGAGAGGTGTGCGACCATGTGCATTTCCTTGCATGCACCGAGACCTGAATGGCTAGCGAAGGTCTAGGTGCCCTCATGGTCCTCCTTACCACCCCCTGCAGATATTTGGAGTGCTACACCCGCTGCACGTTTTATTACCCCGGTTCTCCACTTAAACTCTTAAACCCCCCCCACACACACACACACACACACATCTCCAGACAAGCAGGCTGGAGAAACCTTTACTCCTGGTCCCTTCTGTGACCCAGGCAGCTGCTGCAGTCAGACGGGTCAATCAGCAATTAGAACGACTAAAGCCACTAACCTGATTCGGCCCCGGGGCGACCGGCACAGACGCCCCCACTGCGGCCCCCGGGGCTGGTCATGGCTTCCCGGAAACCTGAGCATTGATTAGTTCGTACCGATTCACTCGTCTGCCCCTGAATCTACTTTATAGGATAATTAACGTGGCAGACTGCTGTCGCTATGTACATCCTCACCGTAACAGGGAGATGTGGCCCGTTACACGACGCGCCCTGAGTTATACATCTCGCTGAGCACTTTCCGGAAATCCACTGAGAGAGGCTTGCAGCTAAACTGGGTGGTTGGGAGGGAGGGGGCACGATAGAGATGGTAGATACTCAGCAATACGAAGACATTTACCACTGAGTGCGAACTCTACGTGAACCACTGCTGACCGACTCAGTACAATTTCATTACCACCGATACAGACTCAGGTAACGACCAGATTCAAAGACCTGCTTTGGCTGTGGCCGTGTTTCACTCCACTTGTTTACGCCACCTTGGTCTGCCCCCCCAATACCAAGTCATGTGACAGTTTGGATGATTGACAGGTCTCTGAAATTTAGAAATGAATCTGTTCCCAACCATGAATGACTTATTTCACTTGTGCTTTTCTCTTGTCTAATTATACATGTATCATGCTGATGCTTTGAAATAAACACCACTAATTAGGCTCTCGATTGTCCCTGCTGGAAAGCAGCCGCCCCCCCTGAACAGGACCCTGGCTCCCAGAGGCCTCACCCCTTCTGTCCCACCCCACGCTCGCACCACCTCCTCGCTGCTCTCTGTCTGCTTCAGCGTCCAAGGGCCTGATATGGTTATTGGGTCTGGATTTTGCCAGAAAGTCTCCACGCAAACACTCAGCCTTCCCACCGGAACATTCCGGCCTCGTTGCTCCGCTCGTCGTTCCCATAAAACCATGGAGGGGAAGAAGGCAGCCGGGTCTGGTTCTGTGAACGGAGGAGAGGGGGCGGCTTTGAGTGTAGGGCACGGAGACTCACTCCAGAGCTGAGCCGTCCAGGTCGTGGGTCCGTGTGCCGAAGGAGAAAGAGGTGGGGAGGCGTGGGAAACGACAGCCCTGCGACGTTAGAAAGAAAAAGTGCAGCATTAAAGGGGGAAAGCAGTGAGGAAAAGAAAAATGAGAGGGAGGCCAGGAGGAGGTGATGCTGACGAGGAACATGGGAGTAGGGAGGTGAGGATGAAGGAAGTACAAATGCTAAAAGACAAAAAAGAAACCAATTTGAAAAGCTGCATTTACATAGAACAGTAGGGGGCATACTGGTTAAGGACTTCAATGAATCCAAAAGGTGTTGAGAGAATTCATATATTTTCTGAACCCTTAAAATGACATACTTCAATAAAGGGTCTGCCTACACAACAGAGTACTTTAGTGTGGATTCATGAGACAAACGCGCGTAATCCGATGTACGAGATTTTAGCGAGTTATTACAGACACGAAGCCGCATCCCGAACGTGGAGATTATGCCTCGTTCATTGCGGCGACACGCGCTAATCCCGCCGTTTACGTCATGCCGAGATCGCCATCGTTCTCTGCCGATATCATTTCCCTCCAGTTCTTTTCGAGTGCTCTTAAGAAGTTCAAAATAAAAGACAATTTCATTGCAGGAATATGAAAAATAATATCAGGCTCTAGGAGAAGGGGAAGGGGGCGGGGGGGGACAACGAATTCAGGTGCATGCTTGCAGCCCTCGAGCCCGGTGGCTGTTTACCAATCCATCAGTCAGACTGTGAGCGCGAGCCATCCATATTCAGGAAGCACAAATTCCACTGCTTATCGCACCAAACCTGGTAAACCCTTTGCATGCCCCCCCATACATACATACATACATAAGTAACCACATCTTTATGTAACCGAGGAGCAAGATCCTGGCCAGGGGTAGTGTTACTTGGAGGGGGGGGGGGGTGGTGGAGAATCACCTTGAATTCCAAGTAAAGGATCATATGACCGCAGTGCTCGCAAGCACGCGGAGGTGGGTGGGTATTTTTGGAAGGGGGATTTTAATGTGCTGAATTTATTGTAATCATCCCGTCGATTTTTAAACCTTATTGGGGACGCTGTACTTGTTATGACAGATATTCGCATTATAGGCACACTTTGTTCTCCTTACCCGTCCCTGAACCCCAGCGCGTACAAATGTGTCTCATCCGGACACCCAGAGACAGCTGGCATCCCAGTTGCAGGTGAGCCGAGGTCCAGGTCGCTCTCCAGCGCCCCCCAGCCGCGCTCAAACTCTCCCCCCGTTTACTTTTTCCGCAACACCCTCCTTTCCGTCCCGGCACTTCCTCTTCATACTTCGTGCACAAACTTCCTCTATATTTTACGCGCATCTTCCAAACGCGCATATCATTCACTTGTTAAACTCCTTATAATCTGACCATTATATGGGAGTATGCGAAAGATTATTTGCAATGTAAATTTTTTGGGGGGAGGTGATTATTTCATGCCAGTGTGGCGATTTTATTTTCTCATTACGGAGAAGCGAGACCAAGTCCGTTTCTTGCGGTGTTCAAAGACTGCCTGGCTGCGCACCACACACCCATCCTCGGAGAGAGCGGTACCTCCGCCTCACGGCGCAGCGCTGGCCGGGGATTGAAGCGACAACTCCGGCTAATTGCGCGCCGGTGCTCCACATGAATATTCATGTGCGCGTCTTCAGAGCCCCGCCTAATTAGTCCAGAGAAAGAGGGAGAAATCTTGCACCTTTTTACAAGAGAGACACTTTCCTCCTGCCTTCCCCTGGGGGATGCTGGCGGAATAGCCCGAGTTCATTAGCCAAAAAAAGAAAGAAAAAAAGACACCTGAAAGTATAGCAGAGTGGCGCTCTTGAAGCTTCGCGCTATTACTCTCCAGCATTAAGTGCCTGTTGTACGTCTGTCAAAAGAAATAGTCAGAGTAAATAAAACTTGAATAAAATTGAATGATTACAGGAAGGGGGTGGGGTTGTTTTGTAGTCAAGTTTTGGGCGAGCCTAGTTTGAAGAAAAATGCCAAAAAAATCACTGGTTACAGACTGAAAAGAGTTTGTCGTGTTTTCGGTTAAACCGGTTTCTTTTATTAAACTCCTTAAGTTTTAGTCAGTTTGCGAAGCGCAGGTGATAGCGCAATCGCTGCGCCTTATCTCACAATTCACCGTCGCGGCTAATTAACTCCGCAAAGTGACGTCATCTGGGCGGCCTGTCTATTTCAGCATACTAAGCGAGAACGGGGACGCGGCTGCAGACGAGTCTGCGACAACTAAGAGAAGCAGCGAGCGCATAAAACCGTCCTGTGTGACACTTTCTGAACAGGAAAGTGTCACACGCTTCGCTCGGGTTAACTTCTCAAATAAACATGATCAATAGAATTATTAATTATGAAGAATTTTTTTTTCGATGATTACAACAGTTTAAAAATCGTGTCCTGTTTTATTATGAAAAGCGAAACATTTAAATTCATGGATATAGGCCTAAAGTTTTATTTACTCATTTCTTTTAAATTGTATCATTTATAAAGGTAAAACGATTATCCATGGGTTTATCGCATTAGGATACGCAGGTTGATAAACACTTAACCACATAACGTGTTCCATTACAATTACTACACCTGTCAGAGTAAATTAAACACTTATTATTGACAGGACGCCTCCTCCGTCGGACTCGCATAATTTTCTCTTAGTTCAATCGATAAGGATACTTCGTAAAATGACTTTATTTTATATTCGCGTTCAATACAATCACTTTGTAAAGTTATCTGTAGAATCTAGGTGCTTTAATTAATGTTTCGACTACAAAAAAACAAACCGTTTTATTTTAAAATAGACCGAAAATTTTGGACAGGTTTTCTTCCCCCAGAGGTTAAAAAGCGCGTTTTTGTGTCAGTTGACAATACCTGAGTAAAGTGATGGCGGGAACAGAATTACTTATGTCCTAGACTTAACGTTAATTTCGAAATGCAATCAAGAGAACGTATATTACATATTCTTCTAAAAAGATTAAACTATCGATTAAAGCGTGAGTCTTGCATTTCATTATTTGTATTTGACTTGATACAGAAGTAAAACTGATCGTTATTAAAAAAATAGCATTTCGTATCCTCGTATGCACTTTTGATTTAATAATTCTTGTTGTTGTTGATTATTATTATTATTATTAGTAGTAGTAGTAGTAGTAGTAGTAGTAGTATGTTAATACTTTATTGTTTTATTGCTAAAGGTAGAACGTAAAACGAAGGCATACGGATCAGCAGAGAGGCATTAATTGCATTGAGGCATGTTAACCGTGGAGGACGTCCCCGGTGAGGTATTAACACGTGACAGGCACGGGGCTCCAGGCGTTGGTCGTGAGTAGGAAAGGGAACTGGGCACGAGCTCCGAACTTCCGACGCGTACATAAACACGCTCAGTTTGGACGCAGGCGCCGTCTGCAATGCCGAGACACGTTAAAATGTATCATGCCGCAGATAAACCCGAATAAAGCAAAAGAAAACGTCAGTTTTAGATTACACAGAGCTTCTAATGTTTCATGTGCAATATTTCATGTTGATTTTCTTTTCATTACAAATGTCTGCAAAAAAGAGGGTTACCAATTTACCGTCAAAATATGAAGGCTGGTTTTTAAGAGCCGATATATATAGGGAGGATTTATTAAAGGACAAATATGGAAACCGGGACTGTGCACTAAAAGTAGAGTGGATGAGGCCGAAGGACTTTTAGTGAAGTACTCAGTCCCTCAAAGCGGAGTTATAATTTATTGTGTGTCACCATATCACTCACATCAAGCGATGAAACACTTTGATTGTATTCGACGTTGTTTTTTTCCCCTTTATAACTTAAAACGGGTCTTTTATTTGTGGGTTCCTCGACGGACTGTGTTTCTGCCGTAAGATCTGTGACCCCTTTCAATCCGCTCTCCATAGCAACCTTCTACATCCTCGCAAAAATTCACCTCGTTCAGACAAGGCCATATTCTCCACAAAAAGCGAGCCGAGCATCTGGTGCTTCTTTTAACCAGCACTCTTTGCTGGCTTCACAGTACAACAGCGCATTTGTTTCGAGCCGCCCAGTTCACTCCCTAATGCGAAAATGACCAGTCTTTTTATAGACACAAAAAACAGTAATACTTAATACTTACGCATTTTAATTTACTGACTCGCGGAAGACCGGTCTCTTGGTGCAAGACAGATGACACAAAAGCCTAGAACACAGACGCCATCTAGTAAAGTTTGCGGTTTAACTGCTAAAATGCAGCAGGGTGGGAGTCGCAGAGTGATGAAATAATACGAACTGAGTTTCTATACTTTAAAACTGCAGATTTTAAAGATCCATTTTTCTCTTAGATAAACTTCTAATTCACTGGAGTCGTGTCCCTTACTTGACGTTTATGCATTTGGTCTCATTTTTATATACATAAACAAAAGTGTAATTGAGTTGTAACTGAATTAAAGCCCCGCTTAGTAGCATATTAACCTGCAAGGTAAATAAGACGATGATTTTAGTGCGTTTTCCAATAGTGTTTTTCTGTTGAATTCCCAGTGCGTCGCGTTATTTATATCACAGGACGCACACATACACACACACACGTGCCAAAGGAAGTTGTGTCCGACATAACCCCAACAACACGACCCTACTCCCCCGAGGAGTAAAAGACCAGCGTTTGATCACGCTTAATAACTGCATGTCTGATTTTGAACGAAAATGCTGATTTAACGTTCAACGTCTGCGGTCTTACAGGAGACAAATAAAAAGACAAACGGGGGTAAATTGTGAATAACCTGCTGCTGACTGTTTTCCCCACTCATTTTCTTTGCTTCCAGTGAACAAAAGCGCAGGACCGAGAAGTACTTATGAACCCCTATTAACAAGTCCTGCGCGTTTGTGTCCTTAAGGGTGTGCGGGACTGCGTTCGTGCGACTCTATATCCGAGGGATTTTATATATATATATATATATATATATATATATTTTTTTTTTTATTTTTTTTTTTTTTGAGAGTGCTGGGCGGCGGTCGCGTGCTCACATTAAAACAGATTTATTTAACCCTCCGAACAGTTAACAGTTTACTCCCGATGATCTACAATAAGTTTTTCATTCGACTGGTTATATATTCCCATACCTTACGTCTGATTTATTTTTAAAAATCCAACGAGCGACATACACATTTCTACAATTTACTTTGAATACATAAGACGACACCAAGTGATATTTACACTGAAATAAAGAGGGCTCGAACGCTGTACATTTTCAAATAGCGTCAGTTAAACACGAAGGACACAAAGTTTGCTTATTAATAAAGTCTGCCGGGAGCCTCGCTACGGCACATATTCGAGCTGCCTTTTTTTGTTATTTACGAATTCATAAAACATCACTAACGGCTTATTTATATATCTTTAAATAAATATATAATGTAGGTTCAACAAAACCACGCCTTTCTTGAGACTGTGACGAGCACCTGTGACCCTCAAGAACATCCAGTCTAACACACTCCCCGCAACTCAGTCTCATAGACGAGTTAACCAAAGGGATACTGATTACACATAAACGAAGGACGCTTACCGTTCGGCTGCCTTCGGGTATTTGTGGTTTCTGGGATACCTCACTGGCTTCTTTTAAAACCTATGAAAAATAAAAACGAATTCCAAGGTATAAGATTAAGAAGAATATACGAATATAAAGTATTTTAAAATAAACGATCAGATTAAGGTGACGTTGTAACGATAGTAAAACGCTGCGGTTTTATGTAACGGTTGGAATGTGTGTCTGATTGCGGAGTTTTAGACGACTGGAAAGGGAGAGATGTAAGATTTGTTTAAAGCCCCGAATTTCCATTTAAGAACGTGATTGTGTTTGCAAAGATCCCTTTCAATCTTCCCATCTCCCCCTCTGTAGCCTTCAGCCTCTCTGCAGCTGCTTTGCAATTCATGGAATTGGTAATTTGCTATTGGGACAGAACGTGAAGGGAAAAATAATCAGATAAACTGGGGAAGGAGTGCAGAAGAAACCAGAAGAGAGAAGCACCGGATTTCTCCATAAGTTGCTGTTCAGAAAAAAAATCATGCAAGAAAAAGTGTTCAGTATTTACAGTTCGGTTGGGGTTTGTGTAGCGTTAGTGATAAGACGTCTTTTTTTATCATGATCAGCGACTATACTGCTCGGCGTTGGATGTAAATTGTGTTTAAATTCCACATGCACGTCCGCGATCATATACACTCTAGTCCTCCTCGGATAGCGGTGAATCCAAATATATCTACCAAATTTCTGACATGACAACGCAAACGTATTTTACTTGCATGCATGGGAAAGGTGAAGAAGTGGACTGCACTTTTAGATAATAAGATTTAATTTTGTTTGCTGTGTTCCTGCCAGTAGGAGCTGTCTACCTTACATTGTACAATGTCATAATGACTTTGATTTCATGGGGTATATCATACCGAGTTTTACTTAAATTATTTAAATAACGATTATTAAAACTAATGAACCAATGGGTTACTTGCTTAAAATGCCACGGCTCGTCATCACGTCATAATTAACCATTATCTGTGTTGCATAAATGTTGCGATACCGATGTAATGAACAGATAGCATACATTAAACTCCGCAGCGCAAATTCTTCGGATCGCAAAAAAGTTGTACTAGTACCGCGTTTAAGTTAGCCTGATATTCGCTTGCTTTCGTCATACACTGATCGCCAACAAAGCTTCAATCAGCCCATGGACCTGACATTACACGTCCAGGCGACGGCACACGACAGACAGCAGCACATAAAATGCGCTTTGAGCGAAATGTTTGTTAACAAGTCGCTCGGCTGCGTCATCATAAAAACTGTAATGGGCAGAGACGATTAAAATACCATCCCTTTCGCAGGAGCTGCAAATATTACAGAATGATCAGAGGACTAATTCCACGCACCATGATAAAATTCTTAATATTTAGCGAGTGCGCTGATTATAACGTCATTTTCTTGCTGACAAAACCCACGCAACTGACAACCTTACATTAATGCCACATCGTATTTGTTTACGCCCGTTTCTTTTGTGAAGGAGGGTGTATTCTTCGGAAATGGAACAAGAATGCTAATCTAGTTTATTAGGGAGCCACGTTTAAGCTGCAATGACTAATCGGGCTGTGGTGGGGAGACGTATATTTCTTACAGCGCTGCAAAAAGATCTCTGTACTCCCCCACGTGGTTATTTTCAAAACAACTCGAATAAACCCGGAGAAACCCAATTATTCCTTACTGTTTCCCGGCCCCTTCTGTCTTATCTAGTTGGGGGGTGGAAACGGGGCAAAACAAACACTGGGACGACCAATTGCGAGGAGCCGGGACTGGCGTGCCGTCAGCCAACCAAGCGGCCCGCAAGGGGGAAAACGGAATATCGCGGCACATGAGTCAGTGAGGAGCCAATGCAAGCGAAGGGGAGGAGTGTCTTGTCGTTTTCGAGACCTCCCTGGGAAGATTGTTGCATTTTTGGCTCTAAAGCCCAGAGATCTCCGAAGTGCCGTCAGTGTTCGAAGTAGAAGTCATGGCTACAACAGCTCAGTATATTCCCCGGAATAACTCTTTACCTTCCAATCCACTCATGCATCCGGACTCGGATAGGATGCATCAGGGGACAACTTACAGAGAGGTGCAGAAAATGATGCACCACGAGTATTTGCAAGGACTTGCGGCGACAAACACTGGGCACCCGATGAGTCTGACGCACCACCAGTGGCTACCCACCTCCAGCACCGACTGGACCAGCGGAACCCACATCGGGCAACCCGAGCACAATAAATCAAGCGTTCAAGCTAGTCGAGAGGACCTGAACGGCGGCTTTCACCACAGGTCACACCTGGTACACCAACAGACGCAGAGCAGCCACCACGGGTCATGGGCGCCGACCACGACTCACCACTTGTCCCCACTGTCTCCTGCTTCCAACGGCCACCAGTCTCTTGTCTACTCCCAGCCGGGCTACACGAATCTGAACGCAATGCTGAGCCCGCAGCCCTCATCCCTGCACCACGGAATGAGAGACACACTCCACGAAGACGCAAGCAGTCACGACAACCAGATGGAGTCCCCACAGCAGCCTTTTGGACACCACCAGGACCACTCGGACGAAGATGCTCCCAGCTCCGATGACCTGGAGCAGTTTGCTAAACAGTTCAAGCAGCGGCGGATCAAACTGGGCTTCACGCAGGCGGACGTGGGCTTGGCGCTAGGAACCCTGTACGGTAACGTCTTCTCCCAAACTACCATCTGCAGGTTCGAGGCGCTGCAGCTGAGTTTCAAGAACATGTGCAAACTTAAGCCGCTGCTTAACAAGTGGCTGGAGGAGACAGACTCCAACACCGGCAGTCCGACCAATTTGGACAAGATCGCCGCTCAGGGCAGGAAACGAAAGAAGAGGACCTCGATTGAGGTCGGAGTGAAAGGAGCGCTGGAGAACCATTTCTTAAAATGCCCTAAACCCTCAGCCCACGAGATCACCAGCTTAGCGGGAACTCTTCAGCTGGAAAAAGAAGTTGTCCGCGTTTGGTTTTGCAACAGAAGACAGAAAGAGAAACGAATGACCCCGGTCGGGGTACCTCACCCGAGTATGGAGGATGTATACTCACAGGCAGACACCCCACCGCTACACCATACGCTACAGAGTCCTGTCCAGTGACTACTTTAATGAACTAGTCTATTATTTAAAAGAGAAAAATAATTACAAAAGGGACTATGGAATTTACAGTATTTTATTTTGCTTTGGTTTTCTTAAAAAAAGAAAAAAAGAAAGACATATGGCAAGTGATTGGTCGCCGGTAACCGAAGATTATGGTGCAAAACATGTAGACGTGCTGGAAATTTTTGTTCGTTTTAATAGGTTTATTTCTATGAAAAAAATCCACGTGCATTTAAATAAATCAAAGATTTTATGTACCAAAATGTCGAGGAGGATGAGTGAGAAAAATAACATATAGGCAAATGAACCTTCGTGCTATTGAAAGAGAGATCGCAGGCCGTTTGTGCTTTAACTGCTGAAGCGCACTTCACGAGCTATTTCCGAAAGAAATCTCCACAAGCTCGGCCTTTTCACTAAATAGCGTCGCGTTTTTCCTGTTTTTTTTCCTGGTTAACAGGATCTATTATTATTATTATTATTAATTATTATTGTTATTGATTTCGTTTACGTATAACTTGTGATGTATTGCTTTTCGAGTATCCTAGCATCAGTGTCTCTACTGTACTGCAGAACTAAAAATTATGTCATTATTGTTAATTTCTATTAATTATAATGCTATATAACACAGCATAAAACAACCTTTACTCCCCGAGTCGACAATGAGGGAGAATCGTGAGCGGGATGGGGGTCATATTTTTGAGGGAAAGCGTGACAACACTGGCAAAACAGTGACACTTTCGTCGACGGCATTTCTGTACGGATATCGCCTGCTGGCAAAGCGACAGAAATGAGGCTTAGTGACTACAGTGGCCAAAACTGCATATAGAAGCACACATCACACAGAACAACATACGGATTGTTCAACTTTTATTTGTCTATTTTTTCCCTTTCTTTTGCGTGTAGCACTTATTTTTTAACGTCACGGTGTTGTTGCTGTCATGCGTTAATTAGTTATTCTTTATTGTGAACGAATTTATTCTCAGTTGTGCAAAAATGTTCGTGTTTACAGTTTCAAAGAGTAGTTGACGCTGTCAAGTAAATCGCTGACCATCATCAATTACAACAGAATATTGTAAAAGTGATTCGTGAAACACAACAGAAAGAATGTTAAGTCTCAGGTAACATTCACCCCAGCTCGACCTTTCGCTGTATTATGTAAAAAATGATCGACTTATCATATTACTATAAGTAAAAAGGCTATCCCCTTGGTTTAAATAATTGTTTAACTAT
Organism: Stomatorhinus walkeri; assembly: GCA_026784285.1. Taxonomy (NCBI): domain Eukaryota; kingdom Metazoa; phylum Chordata; class Actinopteri; order Osteoglossiformes; family Mormyridae; genus Stomatorhinus; species Stomatorhinus walkeri. The sequence continues at coordinate 71,536 of JAODUD010000013.1, read as the reverse complement.
ATCATGTTCAGCACATGCAGATAACATCGGAAAATGCTCATAGCAAGATAATGAAGGCAGGCTTTTCGGATATGTTTATCATTTTTTCGTTCAAAACAGACAGATTCGTCTGTAGTGTGTTTTACCGCTAAACATTGGGCAGATTTGAACAGACAGACCCACGGCAGATTCATTCCGTAGCGTTACCCGATACAACGCGATACTACTACTTTTTATGAAACGCATTTTAAGATACTGTTGCCAGGATTATTTCCAATATGTAAATATGTCGAATATGTAAACTTATGAATTTGTTTTGATTTTTCTTTTTCTTTCTGGGCAGTTTTGTACACTTACTAATTCCGAAAAGATATTTTAATATGATTTCATTTATGAATTTGCCGTTTATAAATATATACATATATATTTATTTCCTAAATGTGTTTTGGAGCTTTTGTTTAGCTCTTTAATAATTATGTTGCAGTGAATTACAAAATGTTTTGTTTACTACATTGGTTGTATGTTGATTGCAAAGTGTAGACTGCAAAGTCACATTGATATTTATGTTTTAGTAATATTTTATTACTTACATAAAACGCATATACACGAAAAGGTGTTCTGTCTTTCTTAAGTACTAATTCACCCAAAACGTGTGTCGCTATCTATTGTGACACCGTCAAATGTGTATGTCAAACAATTTCTAGAAACTCAAAATTTGACCAATGTGTTGTGCATAAAATCTCTATTCTACCCCTTCAGCAGTTGTCAGACCAAATGTGTTAAATTTAAACTGGTAATCCGTCATGTGACAATTCGCTTTAATCGAAATCTGTGTTGATGTGCTGTTTTAAAGGGAACCGAAATCTTACCTCAGACATTCCGTATCAAATTCACATGGCCGACAATGGCTGTTCCACATTCTTGTGTAATCGCAGTATTAAATTGTGCAATATTAATATGAAAATGTTTACACTGTTGTCATTTACCGGACCGCTTTTGTAGGTACAATTATTAAAATACATACTGGAAAAGAGTTTAATGCAGCCGTGCATTAATTATATAAACAATCCACTGCAGCCAATATATTTTGTGTTATTATTTACTTTATTCTTTACAAGAGTGTTGAGGTATAAAAGAAGCATGCAAAATATAAATTTCCCTGTAAGCGCACTAATTTCATACAATCGGCCAAAGAAAATTGTGTGGATTTTAGTTCATTTAACTCATCCATCCAGCCATCGCCGCAAAACAGCGAAAAAAAATTCAGTATACAGCATGGGGAACATACGGTGTGTACTGTACTCGGTATAGCATATGTTCTTCCTTCTTTCTGTATCACCTGAACACAGGTGCGCGCTCTTCCGAGGTTTAATGATTTCCTAACACGGCTTTATGGCTCACGCACGATCCAGAAGGATAAGCGGTTTGGACAATGGATGGATGGATGGCTTTATGGCTCAGTTAAATTACGACCTGACAGCAAAGATGAAGAACTGATCATAAAAATCTGAGGTCTGCTGGAAAATACGTTTTATTCGTTACTTATTACGATTATCGGGCTCTGGTTATTATAACAAAATACTGGGGTGCCCTCATGTTACCCCAAAACTTTGCAAATTGTGTGAAATTAAAAATTCAATCTTTTAAAAATACAAATGTATTCAAATACATGCGCCGCACAACTATTAAGTATTTTTTTTTAAATGAGTCGTACGTCTTTCCAGATGTTAAAGAGGTGAAGTTGTTTTGTAATCTCGCTTTATCGGTTAAGAAGGATTTAAACTGGTTTGTTTAATCAATCAGAATGCCACGTTTCTTTTATTTGTACAGGCTTCGCACTTGTTAAATACATTAACAACACTATGATAATGTAGTCTGTTCTAACAGCACGATAAACGTTATGGAGATTAGAAGAATAATTAAAATTAAGAGTCTTCTGCTGTGCGATTCTGCACTATATATGTCAGTTTACAATACGGCACACACATTTCTGGACGTAGCCCTACAACAAGACGGGAGACTTTCTCACAGTTTCAAAGCAGTTTAAATCTCTGGTAAATCTGACCCAATGTACAGGCCCGCCGGGAAGGAAAGGGGGAATTATAAAGACTGGACCCCAACAGTGTGGTTTGCGGCTCGTTTCGTTGTGATTCATAAGCATAATTCTCAGCTCTTTCGGTTTTTGACGTTGAATGTGCCGATTGCCTCTTCATTTTGCTTTTATTGTTTTCAGTAAATTTCTGTGTTGTGGACTACAGTATTCTTACTATGTAGTAGTACTGCAATGTCATGATTAATTAAACTTAAATTAAAATCTTTGCGGTCTTCTGTATAATTATTTTTTTGCTTTTTGTGACGATTGTAACGATTTTCCAGTTTCAATAAACAAAACGAATGCATATTGTGTATGCAACTCCAAAATGTAAATGATTTAATATTGTTGAGGGTTTATTTTTACACACTCAAGATTATTTCCGTGTTTGATCCATTTGACATGTAACATAGGCCTACAAATAATTCGATAGTTTGCGTTAGTCTGCGGTTAGTAAATAATAGCAAGTAATAGTTTTTTCTGATGTTTTAATTTATGGCAACTCGGAAAAGAGTCTTTACAAAATTCATTGGTTCAAAAGTAAATTTTCAGAAGCGCATGTTTTCGGCAACGTTCATGGGGACTTCTGAGGGTTTGTGTGATTATCCCACATTTTCTATTATTTCTATTATGGGATAATTCATAGCCACCCCTTTACACTGGGGTAGGAACACTTTTGTACAACTTAAAGAAATCCGAAGGGCTAAATTGGTAATATCACCGAGTGCGTGAATACGAGCGCAGGCTGTTTAGATTGACACAGGCGCCCTCTAGCGTGAAAACTAAGAACCATTCAGTGCAGCTTCAACTGTGTCAACTAGTTTGATAAGTTAGTGAAACGATATCAGCTGAATAACAAACCTGTAGTCCTCCCGTGCCGTTTTCCCTTTCGTAAAGCATGACTCATGTGAATATTTACTGAGTTTCCTACTGGTGATTGCCTACAAGTCAGGTTGCGAAGTAACAGTGCGTTAACAAACAGCGGAAATAAATACGTGGGTCTATGTAACTGCGCGCGAAATGCCAGCCTGTGTTGTGTATTACACGACTGCTTTTTAACCCGTATATTAGCCAATCTCTCCGCACCTCTCGGACAGAGACCTAAATGGGCGAGCAAAAAATGAAATATTTTGATGCCATAAAACAATACAGCAAACTTACAGAGATTCGTACAACGAAAGCAGGAGGCCCCTGATGAACATCGCGGCACTGCGGTGTTTCTCATCTCCACACCCGCCGTTAATGACAGCCATTAATCAGGCGCGTCCAAATAAGCGCGTCTTAGACCTACGGACAGATGCTACAAACCCATCGTTTAGGCCTCGCTCTGTTTTTTTTTACTGAACACACCTAACCCTAACCGTAACACATAACAGCGCTGTAAAAAACTACTTTTTGTCGCCAGACCATCAGGCAAATGTAACTGACAGCAAGTGATTTTACTGGGTTACAGAAATTTACAAAGAGAGGGACCCCTATGCCTTTATGCCCAGTAGGAAACCCATCAACAAATTTAAAATGATGACATCTATGCTATATAAATGATTGTTACTTTGACACTGCATTGCAAATCAAATTTACTTGTGTTGCTTTTATGAACGCTGTTATTTGCTGCAAGGAAACGTGTTTGGTCACTTTTGTCCCATAAAAATCAGATGGCAGCAGGCTGGTTTTTAGTTACGCCTTTGACGTGAACAATGGCATCGCTTGCTCTTATCATTTTGATTAATCACGTTAAGGCTGCAGCAGGAGGAAGACTAATCTGCACTGGGCTCAGTCGCCATAGTTACCTGCCTCCACGGCGGTCTGTCGAAGGCCTTAGGCGTTCGGCTGAAACGTCGGTCTCTTCGTCTGGGGCATGTGGAACGGCAGACCCCAGGTGAGCTCGAGGAAGCAGCTAAATGGTTGTGGCCGCAATGCCTGATGATCCTCGGTCCCCTCTGTCAAACGGCGTCGTTAACTCTCCTGACCACGAAAATCACGAGTTGAGCATCTGCTCCGTGTCCCTCTCTGGTATCCCCGTGAATTGAGTTTGATGACGCTGTTTACTGGGGCAGCGCGATGGCACAGTGGTTAGCACAGTCGTTTTGCACCTCTGGTAAACAGGGTTCACCTTCCTGCCCTGGTTCTACAAGTGCAGATCTCGCATGCTCTCTCTGTGTCGTCCCTGGGTTCCCTCTGGCTACTCCGGTTTCCTCCCACGGTCCAAAAACACGCTGAGGTTAATTGGAGTTACTAAACTGCCCATAGGTGTGCATGTGTGAGTGTGCCCTGCGATGGGTTGGCGCCCCATACTGGGCTTCTCCGTGCCCGAAGCTTCCAAGATAGGCTCTCGACCCGCGCCACCCTCAATGGGATAAGTGAGTACAGACAATCAATGGAGAAAAAAATAAATGTATGTTTATATTCCAGCCCACTACAACATGGCTTCCTGTCGAGTACCTAAGGTACGATTCCATTTCCTTACAAAAAGAACAGAAATGCCAGCTGCATTGCAACAGGCAATATTAGATCCCAGGAGGTTTAGGTCAGACTAAAAAGATTGGCTGCTTGATGTCCCCTCCTTCGCTCTCATTGGTGTATGTAAGCAAACTAACCCTCCCTTCTGTCCCATATCCGGATCACCAAAAGACGTATACAGGCGGATCCCTGGGGGCCATATGACAGACCACTTTTTGATTTACAAGCCCACTATAGTTGTCTTATCCACAGGTCACACTTCCGTTTAAGCTTTGCTGAAAAAAGCCCTCAGTCAGAGGGAGAGGGGGACAGGGTGACGTAACGACGGCGCCACCAATAGACGTTAACAAAAACAGCAATAAGGTGGCTGGAGTACTTCCTGTCACGTGCACACGTGTCAACCACCCCTGCCCCACCTGTGGCCCAGCTATTTCTCTCTTCCGGCTACAGCAGGTTCAGGACACAGACACACACACACATTGTAATACATCCTTCATAGGAGAGCACCATCAAACACAGAAGATGTGGATTAGCGATGATTAGTGGCGGATTATGGCTGGTTAATGGCAGGGAAATGCATTAGGATCCGCAAGCTCCAGGGATTTCGCTGCTTGGTGGATTTGCATTGATCCCCGGCAAATAAACATGGATTAGCAACAGCTATCTGTCAACAGATAAACAACGCAAAGCACGTTATTTTCCATTGTGGCTATTAATAAACCCACACGCAGCACAACAGCGGCGGTAATTGCTGTAATTACAGGGCACAATTACAGCCTTCATGCTGATCTGGTTGCTGCAGAAGCTGGAAGGTGTAACGTGGTGCTGAGCTAAATCACTCTTCCTGAATAGAAACGTAACAGTACAGTAATGTCTCTGCCGGGTCTCTCAGCAGGAATGGAAGCCTAATTAGATTTTCCCGTCGCCGTGAGTTGGAGCCTGAGATTGGTGCGCCGCCGGTCCAGCAGTCGGGAATTACGAATGAGAGCAGAGCGCGGGTCCCAGTTATGATGGGGTGTTGAGGTAGTGATGGGAGAATTTGGGACTCCCGGAGAAGCGCGCGGGCACGGGGGACTGGGTGAACGTGGCACGAGTTTTTGAGGAAACCGAGGGCAGCGGCACCTGCGGAAAATTTCAATTTGGTTGCCCATCATCGGTCACTTATATTTATGGGGGGTAGCCAGGGGTAATCACTTCTGATGGGGATGGGGGGGAACAAAACGTACCGGTGCCTGCAGAAAACCCAGCACTGAGGTCCGGCAGGGTGATGTCATCAGTCCACCCGAACCCTAACCCAGCACCATCTTCCTGATAAATACCTAATCCTCACTGTGAGGGGGCAATAGAAGGAAGGAATAATGTATTTTTTTTAATCTAAAATTCCTTTTTCGCCCTCCCACCAGGTTCGCTCTCACCACTAGGAGTGGCTTGAAAGGCAGGCGGCAGAGTGACTGTGTGTCCATGCAGCGAAGGGCTGCTTTCCATATGAAAAAGGTCCAGCGGCTCTCCACACCAGCCGAGCGGAAGCGGCTCCTAGCTTATTTATGACGGCGAGTCTTCTCCGGACTCCTCCGCGCACACGCCCCGACATCCAGGGGTTAAACACGGCTTCAAAAACCTCCTCTCTGCTCCTTCGGCTCTTTGATTCTCTTTTTCTCCCCGCCAGAGAGCCGGTATTGGCGTCAGCGAAGACGCTCTTAGAGCAGACCTCCTCACTCTTTATTCTTTACATTTACAGATATGGTGGAATCTCCCCGAGCTTCTTCCACCGAGTCTTGGGGACGGGCGATACCCTGGGAGTCATGAGGTGCAGATTATCCCAGATCGGATGCTTTTGGGTTTTTTGTATGAGGTCATTCTTGTCAAGAAATGCAGTCTTAGGAACCTTTGAAATATCTCCGTCTTGCGTCATGTGATATCTTTTTTTCCCTTTAATGTGACCCCAGGGTGCATCCCCATGCCCCGAGGAAGGTGGGGGGAGGGCATTTCACTAGCAGTCAAGGTCACGCAATCTGTAAGGCGTTCTGGTTGTCTCAACAGTTCAGTCATTTTGAATTTTTACGTATGTGGGGTTTTGTACAGAAGCATAGGGCATTGGGAAAGAGGAGGATGACTGTGAAAATGGCTGGGGCCCCCCTAGGACTATGGCTTCTTGGGTCAAGGGCTCAAGCCATGGAGGACTCAAAGAAAACCATCTCCTCACCGGTATCGATGGCACAGACCAAGATCCACCATTAACGGGGATATATTAAAATGTAAGACATGTTATGCAGATGAGCGACACACAGAGGGCGCTGTTCTGAGAAAGCGGATGGACGATCCTGTCCACACGGGTCGTGTCCTGAGTGGGTGTGACACATCAGGGCTCTGGCCTCGTCCTGCAGGTGCACGCGTGACTCAGGGCGGCGATATGGGACATTGTAGGATGAAAAGACGGACGTGACGAGGAAGAGTAGAAAGATGGAGAGACATGGAGATATGGGGAGTCCAGCCCTGGTAGCACAAGGCACAAGCAGCAGCAGAAGGTGTATTTTTTGTACCAAATCAGCGCCAAAGCTCAGAAAATGTAGCAATACCAGTTTTAACTCCTCCTGAACCTCTTACTGCTCTAGATTACATGATGCATTACCCAAATTTCATGCCATTCTCTGCAGTATTTCTCATTTTTAAATAATCTTCGTAAGAGGAACACTCCAGCTAGTCCGCGATTTAAGATTCAGGGCAGCCGCTGCGTACTGCAAACGCGCCAACGGTCTGACAGATCTAGGGAACGCCCACCGACGCGTGAAGAGAAACAAACTTTCAAAATGGTGGAGATTTGTGGTTCAACAGTCACACCACAAGGAACGTTTGTCGACAAACTAATAGTTATATTTGGAAATACTCAAAGCAGGTAGGGGATGTATCAAACACACTGAAAATCCTGCTTGCGAAAGATTTCTTTTAAGTTCTTTTAAAACTAAACAAAGCAATATATTGGACCTCCTTAAGCACTTGAAAGATTCACACCCTGTTTATTCAAAGAATTTAAGCAGATAAGTTACATTATGTGTTTCACTTAGAATGTACAAGTTACCCGCATTGTTTGGTTTAGCTTACACTGCTTATGTTAACATTAAGTGCTGTATTATGTTATAGCATCCTTGCCATTAATGTGTCAATATATCTACAAAGAGGTGTGCATTTGCAGCCCTGTCAGTAAAGCGGAACACGTTGCTGTCCACCTTTGCACTGTGGATATTCCATATTTGTCTTGTTGTCTTTTGCATAGATTATTTAACATATTTTAATTCTTGGGACTTGTGTTTGTCTTGTTTGACATTGTTAGTGGAGACACATGCATCTAAGGGTAACGTAGCTTCATTCCTCCACGTGTCCCGTACATATGGCGGAATTGACGATAAAGACTTTGCAACTGTTGACTTGACTTTCTCATCACTGCCAGTATTTTCTTTTTCTAAATGGAGGTAGAGGAAGTTGTTGTGCCTGGTGAGGGACTGAAACAAGTCACAGTCATAGACACAGTCACAGACACAGTCACAGTCACAGCCAACCATGACAGAAACTTTTCAGGGGCAGGGTATAGATCCAGCCTCCATCAACACGGGAAATGCAAAGTGGATTCCAGCAGATGCTCTCAGATGTTCAATCCCAGGTATCTGCTACGAAGTCAAAATAATTTCATGTATATAGATTCCTAGAATGTACAACTAAAGAGCTCATAATCCATGATTTCAATGAGAAGCCGTATTATTACCGCATAACTGATGTGTGGGTTTACCTATACTATTACCTATACATCTGTTACTCTACAGTTACACATCATGGGAGCTGCACTCAGTTGGGGTCTGAACACGGAACACTGCGGAAAATCTAAAGGAGGCCTTCGATGGGAACATTGAAGAGGAGTGAAGGTCAAACATTTTATAAATGGCAGTGCCTTAAACAGCAAGAAAGCCTTTAAAGAAAATTGAACCTGGATCTCCACCTTACAGTGAACAAAGCTATCGGCATTGACAGAGCGCCGTAAAGCCATATCTACCTTCGCGAGATCACTGTAGCTTTCGTGTCAGCTGGCCAAAAAAGCAGAAGGAACTCTCCACCAAATACATGGTGAACCGGCTTGTTGGGATTCTTCATATGATATGATGGAACGGCAGCTATCTGTGTGTGCTGTGCTGCCAGAGGACAGGGAAAAATGGCACCAGATGCTGAAGCTTCTAATATTACTGTTTGGGGTCTCTGAAGGAGGCTGTAGGACTGCTGAGTCATTTTACAGATGCACTAAATGGTGAGAAAAACACAAGCGTATCCTCAATCTTGCCACTGGTGTGGGAGATATCAAGATGAGAAGCAGGTGACTCTGCTCTTGTGCAAGCGATGAACAATGCCATCGCAGAGTACCTCAATCATCGTAATGATGAACGGCAGCTTCAGATGCTGGTTGCGACCTACCTCGATCTGAGGTTTAAAGACGGCTTTGTCTCACGTAAAAGTAAGTCTCATGGAACAAGTGAAGGTTGTTCGCAGTGGCAGAAGTGAAAACCCCGTGCCATAGGAGCCAGGGCAGGCCATTTATGACAGACTTGCAAGACAGATCTCAAACACCTGCTTTGCACGATACAAGGTGCAAGAGAAAAGCACAACAGATGCTGTCACATCAGCTCCCGCAGAGCTCTCTCCGAGTGACGAGCTAAAGTGTGAGATTCAGCTATACGACTAAATGTCTGAAATCATTACTGTGGAGGATGCAGAAAGTCTCTATGTATTGCAGCACCCAGCTGCCCATCTGAGTGCATATTCTGCAGTGTGTGCTTTATTGCGACCACAACGGTCAAGACTGACTGAAGAAAACATTGATATGTTGGTTTTTCTTACTGTTAACCGCGAATCGGCAAAGAAAATGTTGACAATGCAATGAGAGTTATTGCTTTCAAGTATCAGGACACTGACTACCAAATAGACCCGATATGGGATGCCAGTCCCTCATTAAGGGCACATGCTATAACACATTAGGGACAAAAGCATGTCTTTGGGCTGCAGGAGGAAGCTCACATAACATGGGGAGGACATATAACAGGCCCGCACAGAGCAAAGGCAGGATATGAACCCCCCCCCCCCAGCCCTGGCAATGTGCGGTTAGGCCTGTGTTCAGAAGGTTGCTGGTTTGTCTCCCATCTTTGGCAGAATAATCACGTCACTGTCGGGCCCTTGAGTTTGTCGGGCCCTTAACTCCCCTAAAATGCTTCAAGACGCCAAATAAACAGCTGAGCCTGCGCTCGCACCCCAAACTTTGCCCTCAGCTGTGTTTGTCTCAAAGGAGAGCAAGATGGGATATTCAATGTACCTCTAAAAATGGCAAATAAAGCATCACTCTATTTGAGTCTCCTCGTGTGAGACTAGTAGCATTTAATTAGCAGCTGGAACACTGGGGTAGGTGACATACTGCACAATAATGACTTAGAGTAGTAATGGGGGGGGGGGGGGGAATAGGGGGA
>JAODUD010000013.1:39395-51743 GCA_026784285.1 Stomatorhinus walkeri | reverse complement strand
GACCAGAATGCCTTTTCCGACGCTACCCTATTATCTCCACGTCTAGTGGCGGGGGGGGGCGAGGGGGTGTCTTGGTAAAGCAAACAGGCATTAACACAGGCAAGTGTGTCTGCGTCATTCTGAATTAAATAACGCGTTCAACATGCAGCAAGCTCTGATCTTTTATGGTGTTTTTAAGTTACACTGTGTCAGACAGCCAATGTGTCACGATCTAAACTACACGGACTAGGGAAGTGGGCAAAAGATATCAGGAGTGGCGTGAAATAAAAAGGTTTAATCGGTAAACGAAGGGGCATAACAGTCGACAACACTACATGATAATCCAATGACAGAACTAGGGAAACAAGCTCTGACGTGGATTTAAATACACCGAACTGATAAGGACAACTCGAAACAGCTGTAAAACACTGGGAATCCACATGGGGTTAACGAGGGGGCGTGGCACAGGAGAATCGGCACGATCGGGGTGTGACACAATACTGCTTGTTAGAAGAGATTTAAGGCAAGTGAGCCCCTAAAATGTGGTAATAATTATTTCTTGTGTGTCTGTAAGGAGGCGTGTTGCAGTGGTGCGGGCAACGCGCGCTAGGTACAGATGCATAAACAGCAGCTTACAGCACACCGCTGACCCGTGTGTCTAGGTGGATAGCCAGGGCAGACTGCTTCGTATTGGGGTCAGTGACACCACCCCTTTGTCCCGCCTTGGCCTGCTAAACTCCGAACGCGACGTGCAGGGTACATGGGCTAACCCACTTTGACGCACTCTGAGACATTGAGGTGAGAATGAGGTGACCTGTTGCATTATCTATAACGCATATTTTAACCATTTACTGTTCTGCTCTGCCATAACTTTAGCACACAATGAATGCAGTATGTCTAATATAACTTCATGCTACAAGCAACGTGTTAGTTATTTCCTTCACCAGCCGCTGGTTCTGTATGGGAGTAATTCAGCTTGTGAGAGGATGAAAATGGCACCAGTTACGCAGCTACACAACTCTACTATCTACTATTCTGTTATTTAATTTGTCAGTGCTGTCATCGTCGTACCTCACATTTTATTATGTAGTACTGATATATAGTAGTGTTGGTTATTAAGAATCATTTGACATTCATTTTGCTTGAGAACCTTTTATTAAATTGCCAATTAAATAATATGCAGATAAAAGTCTGCAGGGACCACAGGAAAAGACACGTGTAAGGCCGAGAGCACCGGAGCACGGGGAAAAGCTCACGTGACACTCACGTGACATCGAAAAAGAAGCAGAGCAGGTCTGTTGGTTTCCGAGAACAGTACAGGCTTGCAGTCTCGTGTTCATCCTGTGCCTATAGCAACACAAAGGAACTTTATTTCACCCTAATTAATTTAGTATTTATAACTCCGCATTTTGTAGTGGAGAACTGGGAAACGCTGACAATAGAAACAGTAGGGGGCAGGGGGCTTGTGGGTTTTGGCTCGACTTGGACATTGATGGTCTTTGTACAGAGACTGCAGAAGGGGACCGGGTGACGGCGTGGATAGTGAACGAGGGGCAGCCATAATAACGAGCCCCCTCGAACTGCCACGTGAATGCAGAGTCAGCTCTATGACCCTTCTCTGAAACATCCGTGCAACCCTCCCGGTTTTCCGGAAAGTTCCGTCTTTAGAAGCAATGTTGAGGTTTATAGCGTACACAAAGGCATTCAGCTGTGGCAGTAACGTGAGCTAGGCAGTACTGTGTGGGACACGATGCTGACACCAGCAGGCCACCAGCCATTGATGAACGCTCCTTGCACTTTTCCATTCCCACTGGCCAGAGACAGGCTCCCAGTCCAGCTTGGACGGACCCAAACCACGACGACTGATCAGTTTCCTCCGTCCTGACACTAGTGATTGATTACAGTGGGAAAGCCCTGGAGTGCACCCGACAATCTGATACTTTGGGATACCCATTGCGAGAGGCAGTGGGTGGGGGGGTGGGGGCTGGCCCACCAGCCATGACTGCCCCCTCCCCATGCCTTCATTCCTTCACTTGGCACCAGGGAACCTCCGCTCGGCACGCCCCCGCTGAGGGCTTTGTGATCCTGGCAAGCTGGCTTCCTGTCCATGCCCAGAAAGTGACCCTTGTTTCCGCCCCCCCCCCCCCCTCAACTTTTTGGTTAAGCTCAAGGAATGTTTGTTTTTATAGCTTTCACCACATGACAGGCTAACACACTCAGACATGTTCCAGTGTTAAAATTAAACTTGTTTTTTTGTACTGCCAACAAGCCCGGTTTTAAAGACAAACAATTTTCCAAAAAAAAAACAACAATCGCAGTAATAGCATCTCTTACTCATAAGAATTTAAGAATTCTCATGGTATTGTTTGGTTAAGTCAGCTACCTGGAGGTCCTGCATTCATGTGGCTGTGGAGGGGTGCATCATGGTACAGTCCACAGGTCCTCAGAGAGAGAGCACTCTTCACAGACCTGTGGGCCTTAGCAAAGTTAAGAAAATTTTGAACAATGTGAATGTTTACAGTCTGGCTACCAGAAAGGTTCATCATTGTAATTACCTCAAGAAAATGGCTGACAAAATTTCAGGCTGAGATTTCAGGGGAAAAACACTTGAATAAAAGGTGTCACATATTCCTTATGATTTGCTGACTTCTATGGTCAGATCCAGTAAGGAGTAGATGAAATACCATACTATTTTTTATTTTTTTTTATTTTTTAAGAATAATTGCTATGTCGTAATCAACAATTTTCTGAGCTTTTTATAACTTAATCTAGTCATAACTCTCATTACCTGTCACTTATTATGAACTCTTTCCTTTGATTGGCTTCTGTCAGAGAAGGTGTCTCCATGGCGATGCCTGTGACCACGATCTTGTCCCAGTCCGTGTTATTTTGTGTCTCTTCAGTCGCCATGTGGCTCTTTGTTGCTCTGGCCCGTGGGGCTGCTGTGCCAAATCTCCATGGAGACCGCAGAGAAAGGCGGTCTGAGAAAACTCACTGATAATTTGCCGCCACGTAGTCTCTATGGTGATGTTACACATAGCCATCATGTCCCTGAAGGGTCTGGGGTCTTTTCGGGGCACGGTCACCATGGTGGTACAGGAAATGGCACCCTCCCTTGTCACGTTGGACAACGAGGGCAAAGGTCAGAAAGTAGGTCGATCTTTGTTATTGCCCAACGTGTCTACCCAATGAGAGAGTGCCGGCTCTGTACAAAGGCCTTGAGAGGGAAAGTGGTGTTCCACAGACGGGAGCCTTTCTTTAAGGGTACACTCTGTATCCCTATCCCCTAGCCCCATCTTATGCAACACAGCCCCCAGAATGGTGGAGCAGATGTAAACAGAAATAAACATTCATATCAGCAGAGGGATGGGGTGAGATGAGGAGACTGTGGCTCTATTTTGAGTCATTGAAGCTGAAATCCACTAGATACCGTGCCCACACACCCACAAGCACAGTATGGCAGATTCGTGACAAGGTAGAAAGGTGAACAACACAAGGTGCTCTGCTTTATCATCCCGTCCCCTTTGTGCAGCAGAAAAAACACTCCATGCTTGTAAGCCACAGATTTTTAACCAGCTGAACGCTGGACAGTGACGCTCACTTCACACGTTTGAAAGCAATTTACTGATTTCTGTCTGGTTAATAGAGCAGATGACATATAACAGACATGAGAAAAACTAGCGAGAATAGATGAGCAATGAGCAGCAGGTTAATGTGATAGACCTGGTACGAGCCGCTCTCTCTTATAGGCTAATGTGTCGTCTTTTTTGGTGACTTTGAAGTTATGGTTGAGGGATGAAGATCTATCAGTAAGAGCCGCCTGTTTCTTCAGCAATTTTGAGCCTGTTAAATATTTAATGTTTATATAATTGTGGCTGGTATGGAACTTCAGGGAACAGCATCGTCGCCGCCCTCTTCCTGGGTGGGGCGTTTCGATCTCACCTTATGTGTTTGTGTGTGCGTGGATCAAACATACCCCATAATGTGATAAAAACCTCTTTTTTTGACATTGTGGAGACCATTTTTCAGTTCCCCACAAAGATCTGTAAATGCAATCAAAAAGGTCTTGTATTTCGTTTGGTTACTTGTGGTTAAGGTTAAGGTCATTGCTGGAATTAGAGTTTTATCCATAGAAATGAATGGAGAGTCCCCACGAAGATATAATTACAAACCTGTGTGTGTGTGTGTGTGTGTCCCAGTATATGCTGTCGGGCTGATTTTCATTTCATATCGCCTGTAGTGAATGACTGTGTACGTGGCCTGTGACCCTGATGACGAGATACAGGATATTCATTTACCGTATTTTGCTTCGTTCACATGTACAATCGGTACCCGTCTCCATGGGAACTGAGAGTAAATTTAGGTGCAATTAATAGGGATTTTGCCTTATTTAGCGTATATTAAAATGTGTTATATGGGTGTGAAAAAGAATGTAATAATGACACTAATTCGCTGGGCAAGTGTCCCATTATCTGATTTGTTAAAATATGTTCAATGGGTGGTATTTTCCACACAGATAGACACCATTTTTGTTATCTGGATGCTGGAATGACAGAAGTAAGATTTCCTGACTTGTGGGATTTATTCTACTTTAATTTACTTTGAGTATTTTTGTGATGAATGGGTCCTTTTAACGATATTGAATTTATGATAAAATAGAATATATGCATGGTTATTAAATTAATCTTGTATGTGTCTTGTATATGTATTTAATTTCTTGGGATACACAGTATGCATCTGTCTGTCTGTTTAGCTACAGGTAGCATATACTGTCATTACAATGAATATTTATACATTTTGCCTGTATATCTGTGTCTTTGCTGATGAGGACATAAACATGCTGGCTGCTGCGGCTGGATTCCTAGGCTCGGCGGCCTTGGGTGTGTTTAAGCCCTTGCTGTGCGGTTATTTCCGGATGATGGGGGTCTGTGGGGGGCTCTTACCACTCCGTGGTTATCTGACAAACCCCAGACAGGCCTCACGCGGCAGACCGCATTACAGACACGCAGGCAAACAGCACGTGACCTGCACAAGCATGGTGACAGCGCTGCTTTGGAGTGGTTGTACGAGTCCGATCTTGCTCTAAGGGACCTTAATGGGACAACAAGCTTCGTAGGGGCAGGTTATTTGACAGGTAACAGCTTTGGCCCTGGGGGTGGGGGGCTGGCAGGGCTGGGGGGCCAAGTGGTTAACACCCTCATCTTGAAATCGAAAATAGTAGATGGAATTCTGCTTCTGACTCCTGCTGTTATTCCCTTTGACTTTTTAACTGCCAGAAATTCTTTATGATAAAGATATTTGCTGATGATAAATTAATAATGTAATTTAGTTTTGTATCGCCTGTCTGTCCCTGAGTAGCTAGAGGTTACTGTTGCAAACAGCCAGTCTTGACTGCCACTCTGCAGAGGTGCATTGTGGGATTCTCACAGGTTGCTGCAGTGCATGTGTCTCTCCTTTGTGGGTGGGTGGGGGGGGGGGGTGTCAACACCAGAGGGTGTGATTTAAGGGCTAGGGGGTGGTGTAGAATGGCCTGGGAGGCAGTGATGTCAGCTGCTCCATTCATGAAGCGCATGAATAATTGACAGGCTGGCGGGCTGAGCTGGAGCTGCTGAAGAGGGAGGCAGCCGGCGTTGCCTCTCTCGCTCTGTCTCCCTCCCCCTTTCATCTCCCTCTCTCTCTCTCTCTCTCTCTCCCTCTCTCCGCTCTTCTCCCTGCTCACGCCTGCTCCATCTCTTTCTGTACGCGGACGCCACAGAGAGCGTGCAGGCAAGCGTGGCAGCTCGACACTGGGCGTTAGCGGGGATAGCGGCGTTACTGGGGATAAGGGGGGGGGGATCCTTCAGGCACACACATGCAGATCAGCCTACAATCTCGGGTGGCTCCAGCACACATCAGGTCACGCTCTTCATTACCTGCCGGGGGATCCGGAGTCACTGCTCTGTGCTGCTGCGAAGCGCCTAACTCCCCAGGCCTCTGGAGGCCCCTGTGGGGCCCAATGCTCCTGACTTTACTGCGCAGGGGGCAAAAAGGGCAAGGCGAGGCAGGGCGGGGTGAGGCAGGGCAAGGCGGGGTAGAGCGAGGCAGAAGGGGCGGGGCGAGGTGGGGAGAGGTGAGGCGAGGTGAGGCGGGCCGAGGCAGGGCAGGGCGGGGTGGGGCGAGGCAGGGCGGGGTGGAGTGAAGCGGGGAGAGGCATTCTGTATCTGTGAGCGAGACTGATCAAAGTCAAGCTCGCCAAAGTGTTTAGTAACCGACCAAAACACACGTGTTTCATGCAGAAGCAGTAAGCTTGTTGAGACTACGTCCACACTCATATGACATATTCCACTTGGGGGGAAGCGCAGTGTTGGCTTGGTGGGGGGGGGGGGGGGCTGTCTTTTTGAGGGATGGTTTGAAGATGATTTCCTAGTGTATCCAGATTCACAAATTAAGCTTCTGAATAAGCAGCAGAAGGGTTTGAGTAAAGTTTGGATTTTGGCACCCCTGGGTTTGTTTGAGGAAGAAGGGGGGTCTGTTCCAGTTTTACTGACAAGGTTCCATCTTCCATCTTGCCTTGGACCTTGAGCCACACCTAAGCCAAACTGACCCACCTGACCTCACTGAGATTTTACCCCCAAGCTGGGGTGAAATGCTGTATTTTCGCACAATACTTCTAAAGACTCTAACGCGCCACCGCAGACCCCAGCAGGAAGTGAACAAACAAACATACAACAAACGTATAAAACACCACGATGCAAACACTGCTCCATAAATGCAAACTATTTACTGAAGCAGCAATCGCAGGCCTGCTTAACAACGGACGACTTCACTTACATCAATGACAGAAATGTGTACATCCTCACAATGGGCCTTTTTTCCCCATGAGGGGCAGCGACAAGGTCAAACATTCACCCATGGGTCCAGGCGAAAGTCCGTAGGAAAGGGCATCACAGGCAAAGCACCCCCGGGGGGGTCAGGGGTGCAGAGGAAGCCTTTTGCGTATCTGGGACGGCAAGAAAAGGAGGGACAGCGCAGAGGAATTCTCCCCGGTATCTCTAAAATCTGCAGGACGGCTCCATCCACATCGTTACTGCCCGCTCCCCCGCCACCCCCGGACCGGGGGGGGCAGGGGGGGGGGGGCTCCACACAGAACAGTGAGCTGACTGTGTCCTGCAAGGATCCTGGAGAGCCGGCTTTGTGACCTACCCACCCACCTCAGGGGGCACCCCAGCTCTGACGCAGGAATCCGCGATCAGGATCACAGGCCACCGGAGCCACCGGCCCAGCATGGGGTCGCGCCCCCGTTTGGCACGGCGGGAAAACCACCAATCAGATCAGAGCTACTGAGATCCAGACAAAAACATCTTCCTTTTAACCCCATTTAACAGACACAGAATTTCTAAATTGCTAAACTCACACTGGCATCCTGTCCAGGACATATCCCACCCGGGTAAGCCACACCCCCACGTAACACGGACTAGTACATGCATTTGGAAGATAGATGTATGATATGAGTACATGCAGGTGATGTAACTGCCATTTTCATCTAAGGGAACTTACATTTTTTCTGAAGCACTTAGGTACGCTGCTCTAAGGCACAACAGCAGGTACTCCTCTGGACCGGCGTCATTCAGGTCACCAGCCATAATGGCGCTATGTGCCGCGCAGTAATTAATCGCAATGCAATAATGAATTCTAAGCAGTTCAGCTTTTGCCCAGCTAATTACATTTACACTTGTTTTCACCTAATGTTTGCACCCTAATTAATATGTCAAATCCCAAATGATAATCCGACTCCCTTAATTAAAAAAAAAAAGAGAGCCTTCTGGAGAGAGGTACCTTTCGCTTCCCTGCAGGTGGAGAATCTCGCCCTGGGAGGGGCCCCGCAGACAGCTCTCCCCGGGCGCCTGCCCACCCCCCACCAGTACCCACTTCTCCCCCAGGTCCTTCAGGGTTTGACGGATGGGGTCCTTTATGAAGCGGCTGCTGTCAGTGTAATCAATCAGGACGGGAGGGGAGAGATGTACCAGGAGGAGTGCACACACACACACATGTTGGCGTACCTATCTAAATGGGAACCTTCCATTCATTTCTATGGGAGAATCCCTAATCCCAGTTATAACACCCTTAATCCCTATCCAGCCCAAACCTTAACCATAAGTAACCATGTATGCTGTTTACAAAATCCAAATGGGGAAAGTTTCAGGTTTTACCACATTTTGGGGACATGCTGGTCTTAAATGTGATCTATGCCAACAGCCCCCCTCCCCCCCCACGATAATACAGGCATCACCCACAGCACCTCGTTCCCTCATCCCATCTGTCCATCCATACTACACGTTTACAGACTAAAATGTCACCTATTACTCCCATATACACCCATCGTACCAGGGATACATTCAGCTGAGGATTAAAGACAAAACAAATGCCTTATGACTCCATCCTGAAAACACACGTGCTTTTGTGTGCATGTAAGGTGACAGGTTCGCGCTCGCTCTCCGATACCCGAACGTCGGCCCGGTCTCACTTCTGCCTGCGGGTGTAAAATCGGGACGTAGCACAACTAGGGTTTCACACTCCCACCACAGCGCCTGTTTTGCCAAAACGCACGGCCTATTTTGCATTTACAATTAAGTGCATTAGCACAGGCGTCGTGTAAGAGAATCTGCTGGCTCTGCCCCCCGGCTTTGAAGAGAATCCAGCTTATTTTGACACAAGACCCTGTTAATTTACAACGGTCCAGACGGAAAACAAGACTTTTCAGTTCAAAAATAGTTTTTTTGTTTAAAGGGGCCTGATAACTTCAAGAAGAAAATACAATAGCATATGAAAAATGAGCCAATCCAAGTAAAGACAGCACTTGGGATCATCATTACAGGTTTAATTGCAAACATTAAAAGTCTGAATAGTAATTGAAGATTCATCGTCACCGTCAGACAAAGTAGTGAGAGATTATAGATGTATGAGAACATGAATATGAAATTTTAACATGAATATTATAATGGCTTGTATTAAGTATCCCACCGATAGACAATTTATAACCAATTGACATAAAAAATAAGCACTATAAAACTGTAATTAGACTGAAATTTATTATCAATTATTTCGATTGCAAATCTCACAACTGCAATTAACCCACTTCTCAACGGAGAGCAGACAATGGGAACTAATAAATCCAGATAGTATCCGATTACTTGTCAAATAGCAGATTCCTTGCAAGTGGGCGATCCCCACTGCGAATCACTGCAAAGCCCACCAGCCCCCCCTGCTGGCTCATAAGCACAGCACAACAAAAAGGCCACAGAGTTTAAATTCAAAAATGTTTAATACATAATCCAGGCCTTACTAAGCATTTTCCTTGCATCTTATAAATACAAAAATCTTCAGAGATCATCTGTCGGAAATTGTTCTTTCTTGAGCAGCCAAATCACAACCAAGGTGAGACTCTTCCATAAGAACAGGAACTTTGAGGTCATCCGTAATGTTGGTGGGGGGGAGGGTTGTCACTGTCAGACCTCAGCGCTTCCTCTTGGTATCAAATTTGTAGATTGCTGGGGTCTGCTTCGTCTCCTTGCACACCTTTATTTTCTTGCACTTCTCCTGGAGAGGAATACAGAGATGTGGCCTGTGAGTCATGTCAGACAGTACCAGGCATTCTGCACACCATATCCCAGAGTGTTTGGTATGACATTCAGCACTGAGCCCACAGCCACCTGTTGGACGGGACGTGTCCTCATTCCCGACTGCTGGGAGGGGTCCAGCTTACCTGCAGATCCTTCCGGGTCTGGATCTTCTGTTCAATAACAAACATCTCCTTCTCTCTCGCCAAGCGCTGGGCCAGCATCTTGTACTGGTGTCGTCTCTGCCTGGCCAGTCTCTAGGTGGGGTGGGGGGGTTTAAAAGAAATTAATCATGCAATAGAGGAAGGCCAGGGCCTGTTACTTGTGCTTAGGTCAGGAGGGGACTCCCCGACAGTCCCACAGACCTCTCCTCCCTGAGCAGAACCACGCCCATAATGCATCAGCCAGCCGCTGCATGTTTACAGTATTTACATCCACACTGGATGCACTACGCAAATCAGCTGGAAGAGTTAGTAATACGAGGCATAAATGTACACATTTCATTCATTTACTTTTTTATTGACATTTATGTAAGAGTTCTATGTCTACATTTTAGTGAATGGCATCTACGTGCCAATTAGGGTATGTCCGAACTAATAGATTTTCGTTTAAGAACACAAACATTTTCTTCCAATTTAACCTTCCGTCCTCACTAAGGCGGATCCATCTTTCCGCAGAAGTGGGAGAAAATTTTCATAGCTGTCTGACAACTGATATTTCTGTAGACGCATTAGTGAGGACTCTCATAAACGTAAAAATTGTGTTACACCTAAATCAGTGAGCTCCGATTGGTTCGTACTTCACTCGTGACCCGTTTCCAATCAGCTCTCTTCATTTCGATGCCTCTTTTCCTAATTAGTTATTCTTCACAGGAATGAAGAACGAGTGCCTTGCCTTCGTTTTCATGGAAGTAAGCCACATGCATGCATGGAGGATGTACAGGACTCACTACCTGCCATGTTTTTCAGCTTCTATGTGTGCAGCTAAATTGTGTTTTGTGTACGTCGTATGCCGTTTACAACTATTGTGAAGCTCAAAACGAGACTGTACCTGAGCCAAGTTTTAGTGCCGCTCTAGTTTACGATAAAAAGACATGCAGCTACTGAACATTAGAGTAAGACAAGAGCGGACTGCACCCTCGGGGAAGAGAGCGAGGCGTGTAGAGACTAAAGACTGCATAGTGGCTGTGATGATTCTCTATCTACAACTTTGTGTTTGTGACGCTGAAGTACTGTGATGTTTTGCTTTGGCTAAATAAATTACTCTTTACTTAAAGAGATGGTTGTGTATGAGATTAATCAAGTCAAGCGTTTATAACAACTGAACTAATCAGAGTGAAAATAAATGATCCAAAATATATACTTTGCCACTCCTGGTTTTATAGAAAAAAATTTTGGTTGGACAAAAAAAAAAAAAGTGAAAATGACACACTGCGCTTGAGTTACAGCAAACAGTGTTCCGTGTCTAAAAATATATAAAGCTTGAGTTAAACGTGCAAACGAAGAATGTCAAAGATACATGCAGAGATACAACATAGAGAATTAGCTAAAGCTAATTAACGCTATCATTTGCCGTTAACATGGAGCAGTGTGAACAGAGGTTTTTTTTTTTCCCAGCACTAGTGATAATGGTAGTGCGGACGCAGATATTTTTCTTTAAGAAACTCCTGTAAAAAGATTTTAACACATCAGTGTGGACATAGCCTCAGAGCCCCCTACGCAGGGCAAGGCTCACCTTGGCTGCTGTGACGACTGGATAATTTGTTAACAAGGCCAAACGCATGTGCGATCCTGGTGCTTGAGATGGTAAAGGTGGCTCTTGCCAACTTAGCACTCAGCTGAACATGTTATTCCTCTGATTAAAGCAACAGAGAGGTGCTATTGTAAGCTCTACAATAAAGGACACTAAACGCCCCTCGTGACAAAATGGAATTGAACCTTGGACCACAGTGGCCCTTCCAGTCAGGCAGTGGTGGTGGTTGGGGGGGGGGCTTGCAAAGCTTACCTCGATTTGTTTGGGATTCGTGGCCCCCTGGATGGACTTGGTCTCCAGCGTCTGTATACTGGGACGGTTGAACACTCGATCCACCAACTCAGGGGCTGTGTTCAGGTGTGTCGCCAGGTGAAAGTTGTCCACTAGGGGGAGCCAAACAGCAGCAATGCAGACGTCTTCAGCATCACAAGCAGCCAGAGCGCGTTACCCATCCCGCAGCCCCCGGACGCTCATGAACGGCAAACAAACACAGCCCCCCTCACCTTCTTTTTTAGTATCTACAAAAAACGTGTGTTTATTCTTCATTTTGCCCTCAGCATCCAGGAGGTGAAGCTCCGATCTCAGCCTTTCGATTTTCTTGGGAGGGGGACAGGATGCATTATGTTATAGGTCAGCAGCAGGTTTCTCACCAGCCCAGCTGTCAAATATCGGTTTGCATAAACGATTAACGAGTTGGGCAGGGAACGGCTTGGGACTAACAAGCCTCGACGCTGTACAGAGGTTTGTGTGCAAACCAGTCAAGTCAAGGTGCCTCAAACACAGAAGCGAATATTTCCACGGCGACACAGTACCTTAGCCTCGGCCACCCTCTTCATCCTCACGTAGCCAATGTCCTGAGTCCGCATCATTTTCTTCTGCTCCTCCGTCACCGCGTCGTCAATATTTGGCTTCTTTATGTGGACGCCGTCCTATTGGTCCATAGCAGAAGGTGAAAGGTCGCAGATGAACATAATGAATCTCACTGCCTGAAGATTATAAAAAATCAACACCCACCCCCCCC
>JAODUD010000013.1:0-15381 GCA_026784285.1 Stomatorhinus walkeri | reverse complement strand
ACAGGAAGCTTAAACATTGATCTTATCTGGGTTTGTCCACTGCATTAGGGTTATAGCAGCAGAAGAGAGGGATGCAAAGAGTGAGGGATTAGTGGGAAAAGAAAGAGTTTGTGATCAGATGCATTGTCGGCAGGGGAGCTAAAAGGCTGCTGTCTGAACTGGGATCTGGGTCCTGTTTGTACCCCTGATCTACTACAGTAGGGTAATGCTGTGGGGGGGCTTGTCACCTCACCCTCCACGAGTGGTGTTGCTTCATAATGTACGGTGCTGAAGAGACTATCCCTGCTGCCACATGGCATGCGCCGGGTGCTGGAAGCCATTTTACTCTTGTGCTTTCTGCCGGAGCCCCCCCCCCCCCCCCCTTTAGTTATCCTGCATTATGGCAGACTGATTCCTACAAAACGAGCAGCAGGATGGGATTGGACTGGGACTGCCAAACCGCCATGTCTGCAGAACCCATCCAGGGTTGACCCGCGCAGGGCAGGCCCATGCACAAACCAAAATATCACAGAAGCACCCAGCTCTTCCTCCTCCCCCAATTTCCTCAGCCCAGCTGTAAACCACGTGTGGATGTCAGATAGTCCGTTTCGACCTGGATAGACAATCAAATGGCCAGTCGGAAGATCTCATGGTATGATCCCAGGAAACACAGAGCGCGATGGAGGATCCTACCTTACGGCTTTAAACACGCCACCGAAACTCACAGCAGCCTGTGCACTGGACTGGAACTGGCACAGTTCACGCTTCAAGATGGAACAGTGGAAAAGATCAAACGTCCTGGCAGGAGATGGGTCTCCTGCTCACTCAGAAGCCCACGTTCTCAAACGGAAGATGGAGACAGACTGAGAGGGCTGCAAGCCAAGCTTGAGAAATACGAAAGGTATGGCTTGCGCAATTCTGGGAAGCGGATAGACTTCTGGAGTGACACGCTGCCTGAGTCCCCTCCGGTCCCTTTCGCTCTCAGCTTCTGTTTGCATAACCTGCAAGAGAGTTTCTTCTTGTAGGTTATGACACATATCGGCCGCACACCTGCAGAATGTGACGTCAGTCTGGAATGAACATGTCACACCTAAAAAGTGAATTCTAAAACTGAAACTTCCCCCGTAGAGTCACCCATGAATTGGCATCGCCACCGCATGCTGCCAATCTGGCACATCATAGAACACGGATGAGGAAAACGTGGAAGGAGTAGATGATGTCATTGGGGGGGACAGTGACCGGGAAGGCCATATTTGGTCATGAGTCTGCGTGCCATGGTCAGTGGGAAATGGGCAGTGAGACTCCTGGGATTATAGCCATGTTTGTTTTCACAGAGAGAAATAATATACTCTCTCCCTGTTATACCGTGGCCCCCTGAACCCCCCTGGGCCCTGCACATGCTTGGCTACCCCCCCCCCCCCAACCACCTCCGAAGTACGCTTTTGTCCTCTCTAAGTCATCTTTCTCTCATTCTCTCTTTCACCACATCTTGATCTTTGGACACCTTCCCATCGAGTCCCTCTTCCTCATCCTCATTGCTCCTCCCTCCCCTCTGTGTCCATACCTCCCATCCATGATTCTTCTGTGTAATTATTTGCATCTCGTTCTCCTTTGTCCCCAAACCGGGCTCCCTCTGGCCACCTTGAATTCCTCGCCGTCCCTCTTGGCGGGGCTCCGTCCATCACTCTTTATACCTCTCCTGGTCACGCTTCCCCTCTCTCTGGGATTCTCCACTGTTGCCGAGTCAAGGCCTTCCCCGTTAAGCATTTTCCAGGCAGCAGCTACTCTCCAAAACCTCCTCTGGCCTACGCCAGCAAAGTGCATACTTCTGTGAATGCAAACCAGATGTCAGACTCAAATGTATGTTGGTTTTTTTTCCCTTTCCAAAAAAGGAAAAAAAAAAGAATATTCAAGGTCATGCATCTTAGCAGTACCGGTGGTGATAAAACAATAAATCCCGATTGATTTCCGCTTCACGTGGGTGCTGAATTCTTGTCTGCTTGGATTGTGTCGGAGACAAGTGTATTTTTTTTTTGTGCAGCTTGTGAGGAATGCAGAACTCGGCCAAAGAGAAGAGGATTGACATGGAGTCTATATTTCACATATTTTTTTTGTGCTGCAGTGTGTCAACTGCTAAATAAACAAATGTACAATTACATACACAAACATGCCTTAGGTAGAACTATTCAGAAAAGCGTCTTAAGAACAATGGTTCATGAATTAATGCAGTTTAACATAAGACTGATCACCACTGCCAGTGGCACCTCACACTGACAGAAACACTGATAGTGGGCACACACACACACACAAAATCACATGAGGAAGCTACCCCTATATGCATTCTCTTTGTTTGCCTAATCATCCTCTGAGTTGCATAATCATCTGTGCCAAATGCCACAGCAACCCCACGATGACGACGTCATCTTCCAGCAACTTTCAGCTACACCCGTACCTTCAGTGATCCCATAATCCATTGCCACATGAGGAACGCGATTCGATCTCATCTTCTCTGCTGCCTTTTAGTGCATCAAAGTTTGCCACTTGACATAAATCATGGCCGTGGTAACGTAACGTGAAGGTGGCATGCTTCTCAGAGGACACTGGTTAGAAGACCTGAGCTAGGCTGACGTTAAGTATCACTTTCGAGATCAAATGGAGCTTCACAGAAGTCAACGAACAGCTGTGTTTACAATTTAACATTAACGATGAGTAGCTTTTTCGTTTGCTTTATTTGAAGCAGTCGGCCGTGCTTTACTTCCATATAAACAGCATTTCCTTCCTCTTGGTTTAGCCATCACATGTTGGCCATAGTCGCAAGTACAGATGTACGTCAGCTTGGCCTCTCACCATGTAAACTTTGCCATCCTGCTTCCTCTCCTTCCTGTCCTTGACGCTGCACCACTTAATGCTTACCAGTCACTCTGGTGCGGGGGGAGGAAGGACCGGTGGGGGGGCATTCCTGAGTCATCTTTGTTGAATTTCCATTGGGGAGGGGGTATGGACGGGGGCCTCTCTGATGACTTGACGTGATGGAAAACAGATTGCAGTCTGTCACTGGACCAGGCTCTCCAGGGGGTTCTTGAGGTCCAGCAATACAAGGCTCCCCAGTGCATCCTGGGACGCCAGATAGCTTTGGGTCCCGGCTTTGAATAATACCAGAATGGCTAAGAGCAACTTGAGGATAATGCCCAGCAAGTACAGACTGGGGGGGGGGTCAGTCAAAAGTTTCTTCTTAATCTATTTTGCACCCCACATTCCATTGGAATGAACTTGCATGCATTTGGACACATCGTTATAACATCTGGCAGCATTTCAGCGATCCCTTGCAACGTCACCTTAGGGCTCTTGAGGGAGGAACTGAGGCACAGTGTCACATTAGCTAAGAGAGTCACGCCCCTGGGTGGAGTCAACCGCTATGTTGTAAACAATCCACATGGTCACTTAACTCCACTCCCCACCTACGCGCTCTTGAAAATTACAAAGTAGAACTGGCATCCCTTGATGTTTACTGTCTCCCTCGTTTTGGGGCGGGTAGTCCCCTCCCATAGGGTCATACTTATGTGCTTACCCGCATGAGAGGCCTGGGGCGCTAACATCACCTGTTCATGCAGGAGCCTTGAATTCCGAGGCCTGAAATTACACAAGCTAATGTCTCTGGCCAGTCCCTTCTCATTACCGCTAAGTTAGCAGTTTCAGCTGCATGAGAATGCAGCCTCAACTATGTCAGTGCTCTTCTCTCTGCAAGCGCCGGAATGCAGTGTATTCATGGGACTAGTGAGTGCGAGAAAATGATCGGCGTTGTGCATCTGATTCTTCATGACTCTGCCAGCTGGATCATTTATGCGGGACTCAGACTCGAGTCTTTGCTTGAATATGTGGCAGCAGTGACCTTTCCTGGTATGTGTCGTCACACCAGTGTTGTTTAGGTATGGTTGCCTGGTCTTTCTGTTTTTCCACACAGTCATTCAGTTCCAGTGCCAGAGGGCTAAACCAGGACCAGTTTGTTCACACCAGCCAGGATCTTCATGCAAACACTGAATACACCAGCAATAAGTTGTGGGACTTTGGTTCAAGGGGCAATTGTGTTGTAACTGTACCTGCAAGTCTGGGACAATTTAACATGAATTTCAAATCCTTCCTTGTATGCAGTGGTTTTTTTCCTGCTGGGAATCTAGTGTAAAACATTTACTAGCAGGGAATCTATTGTAAAACATTTACTAGCCTTGCAGCTGGAGCTAGAGAAATCACTGAGCAAGCACAGAGCACTAAGCCTTGCCAGTAGATGTAATCATGATTGTTGCATAAAGACGGCTTTGCTGTCATTCAGGCTCAAGGAAATCCTACAAAAATTACCCAGGATTTCTTTTAAGGTGGGGGCAAAAGAGCGGCCATAATTCATACAGAAGAGCCAACCTTATCATTAGCCAATGATATGTTTTGAACAGTGAGTGACAGGGAAGGGGCACTCTAGTAGCCAATCAGCTTTCAGCTAGCGCCAGTTCCCCGATGGTCCCGCCCCTGTATATGACCCTGGTATACCCTCTGACAGTGTGTGTGGACGGGAAACAACCACGGTCCAACTGTGCTCACTTAGGACATGAGAACAGCATCCACTGAGCAGGCCCTAAACTAATGAGGAAGGGGGAGGGGCTGGACTTGACATATATTCTGGAATTACGTAGCACCCCTCGCCCCCCCCAGCTAGCTATTCATGTCTGTTTCCTGAACGTAGGAATGTCGCTTTGCTCTCGGAGGTCATCGCCGGTGGAAAGGCGCTTTGTGGATGTTCTTCGCCAGCTTCTGCCGGGCTTCCTGAACATTAAAGCGTGTGGGGAGGAACGCGACCATACAGTGGCCCCCTGAGGCACGGTGGGCCACTTCCTCTTAGCAGGAGCAGGAACCTGGAGGAAAACCACCCCCCAGGGCTGAAGCAGCAGAGCTTTTCGGGGGGATTTTTTGAGGGTTACAATATCAGTCATCCATTGATCCGTTGATTACTCATCTTGTTGACGTGTGACCCCCTTTCCACAGTGGGTCACACTGCATTGAACATGCTCCTGGCGCTCTCTGCAGAGCTGGAACTCTGGTTAGTGTGTGACCACAGAGCCGTGAAGTCCAGGCTTTCTGGGGTGAGGCCACTTGCAGGACGTACTCATGCATGGCCGGGTGACTGCAGGCCGGAGAGGTCCCTGTGGAAGTCTTCAGGTCTTCATTTACTTTAAACACGTCTTGTTATTCCTTCCTCATGCTCAATTGCCACTCCTCTTCCCATGTTGATACCAGGTCACCCGCCCACACACTACCCCATTTCACGGGCGCCGTCCAGGCTCGGTCAACTAGGGGACTTTGCCGATTTTATCGGCGGAGTCGCGGAGGCGGGCTGATACAGAATTCGGCGATTTCCAGATGCGGGCACCGTCCCACGACCCCGATGGTCCAGCCTGGCCTTCGTGAGGAGGCGGGACATGTCGCTCAGCGACCATAAAAGGAAATCTCTGTTTTCTGTTTCACACCTTCCTCTTTTTGAGGCTCTGAGTTTCAGATGGCAACAATGTTAAACTCGGCTGTCCTCCGGATTGCTTTTTAGCGTCCTTTGAATCAAACGGAGGACTTTAAGGAGCTGGAAGGTGTCCAGACCACAGAGCGGTGACAAAGTGGTGGAGGGTGTTTATCTGAAGGCTTTGATTTAGCACAAGATCTGGGTTTTCAGTTCAGTCTATCTGCTTGATGTATGCTGGGAAAAGAGAGCAACAGAACAACACAGGAGCAACCCCTGTGTGTGTGTTTGTGTGTGTCCAACTCTGCCACAGCTTTGCCACACAGAACCTTGGGGCCCCTGGCTTCCAGTGGGAACTTCAGCATTCGAGGAACCATTCACGTCAAGCTCTTGTTCCACCCATACCACTTAAATGGGGACGCAGTGCTTGGCAGCATGAAGCATCAATAGTTATGGGGGTGTCCCAGCATAGGTCTGTTCGGTGGACAGACCGCCTTCTCTGTCCATTGTAAGACAACCAGGTAAGATGGCAATTCACAAAACAACATATGGCAACACAAAATCAGTTACCTGTGTCCTGGTGTGTCCTCGCACCGGCTGGAATCACTCCTGCGCACCCAGCTGCAGGATGTCCATCTGAAGGTGGAGACGGGGTCCCTGCACACTTGCACGCACACCTCCGGGCCGTCTGAGGTTATTAATACATACTTTGTTCGCTAAAGAATATCAGACACAATGGAGTTAAATCCTGCCAGTGCTGCATAATTGATGAGGTATTTGTTTTTTGAGGGGGAGGGGTGAATAGGGACAGACAAACAGAGCAGGTCACACACTTGGAAGGAAGACCATTGTTAGTGACACTTCCAAAAGCAGTGGGAAAGAGGAGCAGGGGCTGTGGTGGGGGGGGGGGCGAAAATGGTGCCGTCATGGGGGAGTTCAGGCGCAGGCAGCATGCTGGGTTGTAGCCTGTTTGATGGCTGAGACCGGAGTCAACGCAACACTGAGCTGTAAGCCAATGCATGTCCACTCAAGCTTGTCACTTCATGGCGGTGTGTGGCCTCGCAGGTTAGGATGCTGCGCCTGGGATTGAAAGGTTACTGGCTCAAATCCCAGTCTTCAGTCATTTACTGTCGGGCACTTGGGCAAGGCCTTTAACTCCGGGGGCTGCGTGACCCGGCTTTCTCATAAAACCACACATCGCTTTGGATAAAAGGATCCGATCAATAAAGGTAAATAGTGGTTTATTGCACTGGGCTCCTGGATTAAGCTGCCTGTTGTGCGTAAGATATGGTGATTCCAACTGCTTTCCCTAAAAACAGGCAGAAGTTAGAAACAGTGACCCACATGTGAAGGTTGCTGTGTGGTTCTATCTCTGTTGTGGGACAAAATATCAATACCACTTTTCCAGCTTTGGGGGGGGGGTTCTATGGAAGGGGCCTACGGCTAGGGGGGAGGGGGAAAGGGGGGGAGGTGGCCTTGCCTTGAGTTATGGGGCTCGTCGGACGTCTGCTTGACCTTCGGAGGGGGGCACCCTCTCCTCCCTCTGACTTTATCAAACAGGAAGGGGGAGACCAAGGGAGGAACCAGGGCACTAAAAGCTAATGCTGCTTGAAGGTACGGGGGGGGGCTCCCTGTCAGTTTCCTTGAAAAGCCGACCCTCCCCCCACCCCCTCCCTCAAAAGCAATGGCTACTTTAGCCATTTCAGGAATCCTGTTAACCATATCTCTCATGTACATTTCCAGAGAAAGACATTCATATCATATTTCCATAAAGGAAAATATTTAAACATAAAAAAACCATGGATTCTATTTCAAAAAGTAAGGTTCCTTATTTGGTGTCTACTAGGTCTTCCTGTTCTCCAGCATGCATCAGGGGACGATTGCCCAGTGAAGGAAACAGGATGCTGTGTTTACCTCAGGGATGAGTCGTCATGACGACTGGGCAACGGGTGTTCGTGATTCTCGGGTGTTTTAACCGTCCGGTGGTAGAGAGGGTCAAAGCCTAATATGGCCACTGAGGTTCTCAAACTCTGTCCGTGTTATCTGCAGCTTTCAGAGTGGAACGGAAACCGGTGCTTGGTGGACTTAAAGCCCATTTCCAAAGGGGTTGCTGCCAGTGACCCAGCATATTTGTGTTTTCACTGCCTTCCACCCCAAACCCAAACAGAGCGATGACTTTGCGTCAGGGGCCTTCCAGCTGGCGTTTCTGCAGTGAAGCAGTGTGTGAGAGCTGTTTGAGCAGCAGATTACTGGGCCAGCCCATGGCACCCGCTGGGTCTGGCGAACCCCCTCCCATCCCATCCACCCCCAAAAACCTTGCTGGTTCTGTTTCTTTGTTTGCCAGGATTAAATCGCCCTGTTCTCTCTTACGGTCCCCAGTGCCACCCAGGCACTGTGCAGATTTACGATCAGCGCAGATTTACGATCCGGCTGCCATGCTGGGGCCTGTGACCCTGGGACACTATGTCACACTTCTGTGACACACTGTCGTCTCTATAAAGAACGAGAGAGGCACAAACATGGCCCTGCCCCCGCAGTGCTTTAGCATGCATGCTGAGACAGACACACACACACCACCCAGGCACTGTGGGATTAATGTCTCTGGTATTTCGGTGTGTACAGAGCAGGCCCATCTCGCTGAGTCACTGAGTGTTACACGAGACTGAAATCTGTTGCGGTCCCTAGTACATCATGAGGAACAACTGTGAGTATTTGTTTGGAGTGTTATTCTCTGAGCAATATCCCCCCCCCCCCCCCAACCACCATCAAACTTCAGCCAGCAGAATATTCTGGTGAGGTTCTTGGTTCCCGTGTTTCATCACCTTATGCCTTGGGGGAGGGGAGTCGTCCCTTGCTGGCCTGCTGACGTCACCCCCGCCTCATGTCCGCCCCAGCTGCTCTCCAAAGCCCACTCCACTGGCATGTTGTGTTTAGATATCGCAGAGATTAAAAAGAAAACAATGGTAGCCTAGAATACTGTATTTATACTGCAGCCATTGGAATCTTTGTAAATATACCAGCGATGGCTTGGAGCCTGTCAATACACAACATCCCTGATAGGGGGCGCTAACTGCGGCTGCACACAGAGGGCCTGCTCCTTGTACCACAATAACTAAGCCATCACTGCCTTAGCGTCATAATTTGTATTTGAACCTGAAACCTTGCGCCCCCCCCCCCCCAAGCACCCCGCCACCTTCCAGACAAGGCACGTGGGTGTGATGGCTGGAAGCGAAGTGCAATCCCTGGGAGGAGGTATGTCTGGGAAACCCTGAGACTTACTGGGTCATGCCGGCTCATGAGGGAGTCTCACGCGGGACCCCCCCCCCATCCAGAGAGTCACACAGGACTTTCTCAGACTTTCCGATCCAGCTGATCCACCTTCCTGGGGGAGTCACTCACCATGGCTGCAGTAATCACGATCCATTAGTGACCTTGTGAATGCCGTGTGTTGCAGGGGGCCAGGCTGGGGGGCGGAGCACCATGAGTGAGAGGTTCGACTGCGACAACTGTAAGGAGTCCCTCTACGGGCGCAAGTATATCCAGGCGGAGGAACAGCCGTACTGCATTCCCTGCTACGACAGCCTGTTTGCCAACACCTGCAACGAGTGCAAGGAGCTGATTGGACATGACTCCAGGGTGAGCCCCGCCAACCTCTGCTCTACAGGGGCTACAGCACTCCTGCAGTGAAAGACAGAGAGCTGTAGGTTGCCGACATCCCATGTGATGCAGTGTTTCGTTTCCAGGGGCAACCGTGACTGCTTCATTAACAATTTTGTCCCTTTATACAGCAGGTAAGACAGGTCAGTCACTCTTAGGGTGGCATGATGGTGCAGTGGCTAGCACTGTTGCCTCATACTTGTGGGATCTGAGTTTGAGTCACTGCCCAGATTCCCACGTGTGTGGAGCTTGTCTGTGTGCCCTGTGATAGGTTGGCACCCCAATCCTGCGTTGTTCCCTGCCTTGCACCCGGAGCCTCTGGAATATGCTCCACATCCCCCCCCCCCCAAGCCTCTTCAATCACTCTTAATAATGGTGAAGACCAGGAGTGCTGTAAGGGGGAGGTGTCAGTTAGGATGGAACATAATTGGATTGGTCTGGGTTAGGGGTGCAAAATAATATGCTTTCAGTAAGTGATAGTATTAATCTTAACAATCACTGTTGAGGGGTGAGACCTTGCCTTTTTTGTAACCTCCCCCCAATGGAAAATTTACATATTAATTTTCATATGATCTGCAACTTAAAATGGAGACCCCCCCCACCCCACCCCCCAAAAAAAAAAAAAACACGTTGGTGAAGTCTGGTCGTGACCCACAGTTTGAGAACCACTGCATTTGGACAAATGAGCAACAAGTGAGTTAGACGGGGAGCAGAGGAAATTCAGACTGGTCAGCCCCCCCCCCTCCCCCCTCCCCCAAGGAGGGCCATGGCGTGTGGAAATGTACCGGCCAGCCTTTTCACCTCCAGTTTTTCACCCTCCTCTGTGATATTGCAGCTAGGACCCTGACACGCTTCCTCATTTGGGGGTGGAAAGATTGGCACGTCCGTCGCCATTGGATGCAGTGGCTCGCTGAGCGTCGGGGGGGACTGACCGCATTAGCCGTTAGAGTCCTGCTAGCGGATGTCGGCTTCCTTCATGGTGAGGGAACTGGAGGCATCTTCAGAGCTTCTTAAACATGCAGCTGAAGCTTCTGAGACGCAGTATCAAACCCAGTGTTTCCACTGGCTCCTAAAATGGAACTCCTGCTGGCATCACTGCAATTTGCAGGAACCTTCCTGTCACGTTGTGCTCAACTTTGGCGGATTATCTCAGCAAAAATTCAGTTCCTCCTAAACGGTGCCTGCAGTCTCGGGCAGAATGGAGACGGTCGTCTCCTTCGCATGTTTGCCGTCCACGTTAGGGGTGATGAAACGAGGGTCGGCTTTGAGCCGCGCGCTAACTAGCCATGGCGGTGCTGTGTCCAGGAGCTGTTCTACGAGGACCGACACTACCACGAACACTGCTTCCGCTGCTTCCGCTGCGACCGCTCGCTGGCGGACGAGCCCTTCACCAGCCAAGATGACTCCCTGCTGTGTAACGAGTGCTACTGTAACGAGTTCTCCTCCAAGTGCGTCGCCTGCGACAAGACCGTCATGCCAGGTACACCCCCCCCCCACCCTGAAGCCAACACGGTCGCATCGATGTCACGCGGTTTGGACATTATACCTATGCTGTGTGTCATACTGCATCAGCCTTTACTCACCTGTGGGACTGAATCAAGCAAATGTGCGGCTCAGCTGAGATTGGACTTTTCATGCGCACAAGCCTAAAAACAGCTTCTTTGCCAGAGCTGTTAAATTATTGAACTCTGTGTAGTTCAACATTACCTAACTAGCTGTCTTATATGAAGGCTGGCCGGTACATTAAATATTTCATGTTGACCACCCTGAGGTAGTATGCTCTCTTATCTAAAGTGATAATGTGAGTTTTGCATGTAATTTATAATGAGAAACTCAGGGAATGCCACTGTAACCTGGTTGCTTGCTGTCCCTCAGTGATACAATAACAAAGAAGTCTTTTTATGTTATGTCAGCATTTTAGCATTAGCAATCTTATCATTATCATTTTAGCATTAGCATTGTAACATTAGCATTTTACCATTTATTTACGTGGCACACCTGCCTTAAAGAATTTACAGCGCTGCAGAGACATACCCTGCAAGCTATTGCCCCCCCCCCCATATAAACATACACAGACACTCTTTATGTACTGTAGGTGGACATGTTCAATTAAATAACATACGCTTACCTCCAGATTCATCACTGTTTTCACATCGCAGTGGAAGTTCATGTGAGGCTCACGTAAAAGAGGGGTAAACAGGATTGGTGTTAAATTAGCATGGAAGCCCTCTGTCCCCGGGTTCGATGACTGAATCAAGTAAAAAGCAGGGAACAGTCAGGTCAGTATAGAAACCATTGGCTGATCTCCCTGCGGCTGCATCAGCATTTATACCTGTCTCCCCCCCCACACACACACAAACACACACAGGGACGCGGAAGCTGGAGTACGGGGGCAGCACATGGCATGAGGCCTGCTTCGTGTGCCACAGCTGTGGGCAGCCCATTGGTTCCATGTCCTTCATCCCAGACAAGGATGAACACTACTGTGTGCCCTGCTACGAGAACAAGTTTGCCCCACGCTGTACACGCTGCAAGCAGGTTAGTCCCGTCCCCCCCCCCCCCGCCGACCCCGTATGTGTTACACGTCCTAGGCCGGAAGGGGGGGGGGGGGTGCATTAAGGTCGTACAGTGTTGGGGATGCAATCAGCAACTGATGGGCAAGGGTTCAAATCTGCACCAGCCCCCAGCTGAGGAAGCAGAGGGTTTGAAAGATGCAGATGAGGCAGGAGGGGGTCCCTGGGTTTGGATGCCCGCCCAGCAGTACACCAGTATCCCGTAGATTGTCAGGAAACCTCAGAGACTGAGTGTATGAGTGACTCATGAAGGTGGTGCTGGAATCTGTCTGGTAGAGAACAGGATTATCTAATTACCACATAGACGCTTAATCATTAACTACCCAGGCCTGACACCTGTTATTGCATACTCAACCATCTGGTGTGTGCCTGACATATTGATATATAATGGATGACTTATCTGATTGTATAGGCAGCACTCAGGTGCTTTCTGGGCTGGTCCCCTTTTTAGAGACGCGTCAGGTGTGACTCATCTTTGCACGCCGCATGTCCAGCTCCCACGTCTGACTCTCTGATTGGCGGCAGGTGTTGGCGAAAGGGGGCGTGACTTACAGGGACGAGCCGTGGCACAAGGAGTGCTTTGTGTGCACGGGTTGCAAGATGCAGCTGGCCGGCCAGCAGTTCACCTCCCGCGAGGACAGTCCCTACTGCCTCAAGTGCTTCGGGAACCTTTACGCTAAGAAGTGTGAGTCATGCAGCAAACCCATCACAGGTACGGCCCCGCCCCTGACCACGCCCCCAACCCACCTGGTCACACCCCCATGCTGTGTGTTATAAAGAATTGCAATGAGCGGTTTTTGGGTACGTACGTCTATGATAGGAAGTGGCTATTTTAGACTAAAAGCTTGTTCGATTACACCATGCTTAGCTTAGCTTTAGCAGTCAAGGTACAATAGGGTCCAAACTAAGAATCAAACGGTGCCCTTATTAACCTGAAGTGCTCCAGCAAGCAGTTAGAAGGAGAGGATCTGATAAGCTAATGCATGTGTTCAAGAGGTAACCAGCTGTATTTGATTGAACAGGTTTCGGAGGGGGCAAGTACATCTCGTTTGAGGAGCGCCAGTGGCACCAGGCCTGCTTCACCTGCTCACGCTGCTCTGTGTCGCTAGTGGGCGCTGGCTTCTTCCCCGACAGGGACCAGATCCTCTGCCGTGACTGCAACAGTAATCTATAAGCCCCGCGCCAAGCACACATGACCACCCACCTCCCAGCAGACCACGCCCACAGCCACATCCCAAGCCAACTCTACTCTGCCCACCAATCATATGCCTCCCAGTCATCGTGTCTTAAAAAAGCACTCACAAAGGAGATCCGTTATTATCATTATAATAATTGTTATTATTCTACTTGTTTTTTGGACTTTGGGTAGAACTGTAAAACACAAATATTGTGTTTGTACTTAAATGGCTGATTTAAGTATAAAACACATGAGAGAGCCCAATTTGAGCTGGCTTTTTTGATACACCCACAAGATATATATATATTGGATAATGCCACAGTGCCTTCAGTTTTAATTCTAGCCATATCGTCTTGTCGGGGTTGAAACTTTATTGGAATAGAGCGTCGATATCGCACCTTGCTAAAAGTCTGTTTGGGGTGCAATGGCCACCGTATCCAGACCACTGGTGCTGTTAGCCCAGTAGCATCTCTGTGTATCTTTCATTAAATCCACTTTCCCTATGCTCAGCTGGGGAGCTGGACTATAGTAAGCAGTCTGGGGTCTTTGGGGAAGGTCCAGATGGACAGGAAGCTGCGAAAAGGGCCGGATACGTCGGCCATCTCTAATCTGGCTGCCTTTAGATGCCGACCCGCCAGCTGACACCAAACCTAAGGCAGAGCAAGCCTTCACTGTCGTGCGTGGTCGTCGTGCACACTGCGCTTTGCCAGTGACTCCTTGGTTGTGTTTTGCTTCGATGGTGTGCTTCCGAACTCAGATGTAAGACATGCTCAGTATGTTTGCCCACGGTAACTATAAAGCTTAATTTCATTACATTAACTCACACTCGTTTCTGCTGCCAGATACTAGGTTATTATCATGTTGAATATGTACTAAGCATGTGATACTAATGCAGCTCACTTTTTCCACGAGAGCTCCAGCGTGTGTTCGAGGTGACTGGCTGCGTCAGGGTTACGATTTCACGCTTCTCTCGTGCTCTGGGGGCCTTGGCCGTTCATTCACAGGAGACCGGGTACACACTGCATCCGTGGCAGTGACACAGGCATAGAAGATCGAAGGCCATTACGTGAAAACACTGTATGCTCTTCCACTGTGTCATACTTAAAAAGAGAGAAGGGAGAATGAAAATGATATCGACGATATCAAAGTTAGAGAGAATGAAAATGATATCGACGATATCAAAACAAAGACCCAAGTGAAGCATACCTATGTGAGGGTTTATGTGTCACACACACAAACACACACACACACACACACCAACAGCAAGGCGCTGAGTCGTGAGGTCTATCACTCCCTTATACTGCCTTCAGTCCAATTTCCAACAATAAGTTAATGAGCTCGACATAAAACCTTTCCTTTTAAACCTCTTCTGCGTTTAGTACTATTGCCAATACTGCCATTGCTGTTATTATTATATGTTAAAAGTGATTGGGCTAGCCCCAGTAAATTCTGCAGCAATGTGTCTATGAGATGACTAATTTTATGCATGTTGTTTTAATAAGAGAAATTGTTATTACTGTTATTTTTAATGATAATTTTTACATGGCCACCTATGGAGAATTTCATAGAAATGCATAGAAATTATATTCATATATATATTCCACTGTTTTGAGCTTTGATGCTGGTAATTCAGAGTTTACCGATGTGATTTTTACTTATTGAATTTGGGGGAAAATATTCCTTCGATTTTAGAGCACAAACTCAACAACATTTTCAACTTTGAACCAAAAAGAAAACTATTGTGCCATGAATGTTGCTCTACACTATATGTATGAAAGTGTATATGAATAAATTTAAATTTAAAAAACACATCCTTTCAAATATTTAATGTTACTGTGTATTAGCATTTCTGTTAATTGGAAATGTTTAACATAGGAAAACAGCACAACTTGACCAAAACATTTTGGGAATGTTCTGTTTAAGCGAAACACAGCGAAAGACACCCGACTCTCATCAAACGCACATTTTTTCTACTTTTTATCCCTTTTTCTGAGAACCGAAAAATTCCAGACATGTGAAAGGAAGAAACAGTTTGACCGCCACATAATTAACCCCTTAAAAATGCATCTGTCGAAAAAAGATTTTACCACCATACGGCACAAATTAAGAAAGTGGACATTTTTCAAATACTTTTCACTCCTAAACATGTGAAGTGGCCCAGTGTCGGACTGGCCGGCCAGGTACCGTGTAGCACCGGGTTACTCGCACAGGATGAAACTAGCACTAAGCTGTTAGAGATGTTGGACCCTGTGGTAAGTTAAACTACCTGTAACAAGCATGGGAGTCTCCAAGAAGTGGGGGAGGGATTGAACTGTCGGACACATGTCTGTCACAAGCTCACTGACATCCAAAGGCAGCACATGTGCTCCCGTCCCAACCTGCCCTCCTCTGTCACAATTTTTCTCCAAAAAAGGAAATGGAAAACTCAGAATCCAGGGAGGGGGAGGCTAACTAGAGAGAGGGGAACGAGGGGATGAAGGGGCAGGGGGGGGGGGGGG
>JAODUD010000012.1:467547-479387 GCA_026784285.1 Stomatorhinus walkeri | reverse complement strand
CACCCCCATCCACTTCCTCCCGGGGCCTGTGAGCACCCCGGCCATAGGCCCAGGAGCAGATGCGCGATGGTTTGTGGGAAACCAGGCTGCTGGGATGCCCCCTCTGAGGTAGTGGGAGCCACGAAGGAGCTGGGCTGGGGGGAGGATCGGCACCAAGAAACGTCCATATGTCCCTCGGAGCCCCCTAGTCAGGCCCAGTGCTGTCAGCTGAGAAAAGCTGTCCAGAGAAGTTTCCAGGAACCTGGCAGGAGATGGATGCTGAGGAGGATTCAAGGCTGCAAGAAAGAGGAGAGCAGGAACTGCATAGGCAAAAAACCCAAAATGTATTTGATATGTGTATTTAATACAACAGGGGCATTCAGTAGCATACTTCAATTCAATTTACATTTATATAACGCCTTTCACAACAGAGTCGCCCCAAGGCACTTGACGAGAGTGTGTGGCAATCCAACATTACATCGTTTACTTAAAATGGTGTATGAAACAGGGAAGAAGGAAAAAACGAATGCCAGAAGACGAAGGAAGAGAGGAACCAGGGAGATAAAAACCTCTGGGGGTCGAAGGTCGACTTAGTGAAATGGGCTTGTACCCAGAAGGTTATCGGTTTGGGCCCCGGGTATGTCTCTGCTGGCATACTCCCAAGAACTACTAACCTTATCATTGCGTTAATAGAATATAAGTCACCGTGAATAATAGCTTCTGCCAAGCAACGAAATTAATCAACCGAAACAACTGCATGCCTAATAGACCTCTCTGTCTCATTTTATTACACTGCTCTGTCTATTAGAGTTCGACAGCGAGTCATACATGGTTGGGATATGCAAGGGCATAACTTTGGATTAAGCATTGGGGGGGTTGAGGTCTCCACCCATTTTAGGGGGTCCAGGGGTGTATTGGCTGGTTTTGATTATTGGGGGGTTACAACTTCCCCAACCCCTACAATTAATGTGTTTGTTTGGTGCATGTGTTTGTTGCTGGCTTTGTGGTGAGTAAACAGTGGCTTGGAGGCTGAGGTGGAGCATGCCAGGTTAGACCTGTGTTTGGAGGATAGGTAATTGATTAACATTGACTGATATCTGAACCACATTCAAAAAAAATGTAAGGCCATACTGGTAATGGGTCTCAGGTTCCATGAGGAGCCCTGTCTAACGGAGAGAGATTGGAGCTGTAATATCTAGTCACTATTCTCCTAAACATATAATGCCACTTGGTTCCTCTATCACTGATTGGGTCCTGGGGAAGATCCAACAGGACATTGCAGGACCATTGATCATCTGCAGGAAACACTGACATGTTTTACCACAAACACCTAAATTTTTTTCTACTTCTGCTTTAAATGACTTACAACTCAATTTATATAGTGTCTGCTGAGTCAAAGAATGATGTCATCAAATGAGACATAATCAGCAAGTGTAATAAATCCTGTAGAGTCATTTATGAGATTATTTAACCCTTTGTGACATAGTAATATTATTCACCACATAGCAGAAATTGTAAAAGGATATTAATACTATATATGATTTCGACCTTATCTGTATAATGCATTTTACATTGTCTCAAAGTGCTTTACATTATCCCAGCCCAAAGCCCCCAGTGAGCAAGTCAGAGACAACAGTGACCAGAAAAGACTCCCTAGTAGGAGGAAAGCTTGGGAGGAACCAGACTCAAAGACGGAGAATAAAACCGCTAACAGCTAAAGAATCAGGAAAAAAACAGACAGTGTTAGTTAGAAAGAAGGGAAACGATCACAGAGGTCCAGCTGTATTCGTCTCTTTGCATCATTTAAAAAAATGCACAATGGGAGGCTTTAGTCTTTATTCTCACAGAAGGTGGAGTGTGACTTATGGTAATAAGGCAGGTCATTGAGAGCAGAAATACGGTTACTGTCATATTCTTGCCCTCAGGGGGGGCTGGGGGGACATTTCAAATCACAGCATTGTCCTAAGAAGACCCTAGAGGTGGGGTTAATAAGGAATAACTGGTAATGTCATTCAAAAGCACAAAAAAGTTTCCAACCTTTAATCATTTATCTAGATGTTATTAATTGTCCACAAATATAAAGTCTTTCATGACCCAGAAGGATTAATTTTGTGGTTACGGCTCAATGCACCCTGAATGGAAAGAGTAATTAGCTCGACACTCCAGGCTGGCCGTTAAAAGACGCAGAGGGCTGGTAAGAGTGACTCAGCGCAGAGAGGGAGTCAGCGGCGGCCGGGTCGAGGCGTGGAAGGGCGGCATGCCGGCGTCACACGCCACTCATTCTCATTCCTCACACACGAAATGGACTTTCGCCGTTTTTTCGGTTATGAGGCGTCCATGGTGCATCCACGGCTTGTGTAGGCGTCGCTGCTCCTCCAGGGGGCGCAGTAAGGGCATCTTTGAAGGGAACCTTCAAAGGCACCCAAAAAAACAAGCTGACACCCCTCCCGCCAAAAATCCCACAAATTGAACTGCAGAGAGGAAGCCAGTTTATTGCTGAAAGACAATTGCATTAAATATTAAATATTTAAGCATCGCCTCCAACTATCTGAGGATGTTAATCTACCCCCCCCCCCCCAATCTAGTGCCTCTGCGTGATGTGAAATCCAATACAGCAGGGGGACAAGATAAGACAAGCCTCCGTGGCAAAGGATGCCAATGTCTCGGCCCGGTTGCTGCAGGGGGTGCGATGCCAGCAC
The DNA here is from genome assembly GCA_026784285.1 of Stomatorhinus walkeri. Lineage (NCBI taxonomy): Eukaryota > Metazoa > Chordata > Actinopteri > Osteoglossiformes > Mormyridae > Stomatorhinus > Stomatorhinus walkeri. The sequence goes on along the minus strand of JAODUD010000012.1, from coordinate 476,709 downwards.
CTGCCTTTGGACTGCAAGGTTACCAGGACGGTCCGGCGCACGTATGTCTCTCCGCACCCCGCCTGGGCCCAGCCTTCAGTGCTTGTTATTATTATTTTTTGTGTTTTGACTGGCGCTTCACCGCTTCTCCACCCACGGCATTTTTAAAGGGCCGGCTTTCCTGCTGTTTCTCCTGCAGCTCACGTTCTTTCTCTTTTTACAAAAGCAGAACATTGCCGCCGCAGCAGCCATTCCTCCTCCCTTCCATGCCTTTCCTTCATCTCTCTGTCTTTCATTTCGTTTCAGCATTTTTTTGCCACCCTAACACAGGTTAATGAAAAGCTTCCCTTCCACACGCTGCCTTGTTTCTGATTTTCTCACATCTTGATTTTTTTTCGCCTTGTTACAACTTGTCGTTTCTCCAATGCTTCCGTCACACGCAACGAAGCATTTCTGCTTGTGTATAATTCCTAGCCAAATGTGTATAATTCGTTTAGCAAAATTAAGGTGGAAGGGTTTGTGTGCCCCTGGGATTTGAACTGACAACCTTCTGGTTTGAATGTGCACATGCTGCTAGCCATCTCATTTTTATGGAGTTGTTTACCTCACCTGAATGAAAGGGAACCTTTCTCAAAGCCCATGGGTTTTCACGTACACTTACAGGATCGGGTTTTGACCCAACAGCGAGAGTGTTCCGCTGCGGATGCCGGCTGACCCAAAGGTCAAGTAGCCTGACAGCGCCCAGGTTCTGCCTTAAGCGACAGTCAGGGCAAGGACAGGGCAGGGACATGGAGGTGTATAAATCCCCACACCTGCCTTTTTTTTGGGGGAGGGGGGACTAAGGTTTGGGCCGTGACACGTCCTCTGTGTTGTTTAACCGTAGATGTAAAGCACAGCAAAACAAGATCTTACCTCTTCATCTGCTTTAAGACTTAGCGGGGGCTGGGGGTATGGGGGAGGTACGAAAATCCAGTTCTCAATACATCATCTCCAGACAGGAAGTCTGCCCCCGTAAAGACATTCATCTGCCTCCCAGATGTGGTGAGCATCAAGCGGGGTCGTGGGCCGGGTCGCCACCATGCGGCCGCCACTAGAGACATGCTATGGTCAACTATAGGGGTACGAGAAGCCTCCCTTGCAGGGCCATAGCTGATCCGAACCCTCTCTGTTATGACTGCTGGGATGTGTTCCTGTCACATGACTCGCTCTGCCAAATAAACCAGTAAGGTTAAACAGATGTGCTTCAGCATTCAGTCCATCCTCTGTTTCACTCTGTTGACATTAAAATATGCATTTATAAACACTGGCTCCACCACGGCTTTCGCAAGGCCAGTGTGGATCTTTTGAAATAATAACGTGAATCATTTTGTTTCCTGCACTCCCGAAAAACACAGCAACCGGACCAAGGTTCGGAGCCACTTTTCCTTGTCATGCACGGCCGTTTTTTTGCTAATTTGGATGCAAGCTTTTTGAAATGTCAGCCTGCTTGCATAGCTTAATATTTCACTTGAAAAATTCAGGGATGCTGAGGAGGCAACATCCCTGGGACTTTATCCACCCCTCCAGAGGTCCTGAAGTGGTTACTTACTGCACAGTTAACACCCCTCCAGATAAGATGGTACATCCCATAGGTATCAGTGTCTGTAACAGTATGCCATTGGTCCATGCCATTGGTATTAACATTCTTTATGCTGCTTCCATTCATTTATATCACTGACCTCCTAACACTGCTGGGAATGCTGTGGTTGTATGTTGATGTAAGGCATTAACGATCAAACACACAAATGCCCAATCCACCAACCACACTGTGCAGCAATGAAAAAAATCTTTAATCGTGAAATGTAACTAAATTCAGCTGCTGTTGCTGCCATTGGAATTTGCTAACGGAAAATTATTGAATTAAAGAGGAGATTAATTTTTCACATACAATATTACTCTTGATTTCTCTGGTGAAAAAAAAAAACCTCTCTCACCCTGTCCCAAGGTAAGATGCCTTCCTCTGATTCCTAAATTTCCATCATAGTATTTCTGCATAAAAGGGAGAAGAGGAGATGCATGTTTCACCAAAGGTCAACAATTTTTCCCTTATAGAAAGCAGAGTGCTCCCTGAATACATGGAGCTGCTTTCTGACCTGTGACCTGTGACCTCGCCGACTGCATTTAGCCCTGCAGACTGACATGGGACACACACTGACTGAGCCCCACCTCCCCCTGCCTGGTTTAATTAGTTTGTTCACATGCAGAGCACCAGACGCCATGTCTGTGTTTGAGTGCACATACATGCAATTGTTTTTTGTCCTTAACAGGAGAGTAAACCCCAAAAACAGACTTTGTACTCACATCCCCAGTAAAAAGCATGCTTTAATATTAGTCAAGTTTAAAAAAATATATCTAAAAGTGCCAAAACACATTAATCTTACTGGGGTGGAGATATGATTCATATGCTACATTAAAATGAGAAACAATGTGAATGAAGTCTCCCGCGGTAGGTAAACAAGCACGTGTGTCACGGTATTTATTTAATGGGTTAGCACACATTTATGTCAAAAACACTTACAGATGTTACTTTTTTGCAACATATTTAGACAGCTGGAGCCATTTTTTTCCTCAGGCAATTCAGAGGAACCAGCAACCTTTTGTTCACAAGTGCAATTCATAGTGCAACTTCAAGGCCGGCAAAATCCTGTCACGGACATCCTGGTCCACCTTGCGGTTACGTCACCGCTCTTCTGAGGCCTTGGGGAGGAACTCAGCAGTAAAGGAACGGGGTCAGAAGGTGACAGAATCAATCAGTCAGTTACGTTTGCCAATGCCTTTTTACCAACACCTTGTCTTTGAGTGTGTTACAAGTACGTTTCCCCCCAAAGGACAATTCTGTATTTCCCCTGACCTTATCAGTCGGAATTTTTATTTAAATGCCAGTTAACACAAACAATAATGGCCTGTGGGAAACAGCTGATTCAGAATCAAGCCTGGAAAACACTACTAGAATGGCCTCTAAGATGGCTGCCCATATATACTTCACTGTTATACCCTAGAATAAGGCATCTTGAGGTCTATCAGTTACAGAGGTGGAGAGCTCAGGTCCAGAGAGTACAAATCCAGACCAAGATTTTGTTTCATCCAACCAGTTGAGTATTCTGTGACTCTTTATACTCAACTGGTTGGCTGAAACAAAATCTTGGTCTGGATTTGTACTCACTGGACCTGAAATCTCCACCTCTCTTCAGTAAAATCCTCAAACGTGGCACCATACTTGAGGTCTCTGTAAAAATATTTAACTGCATGAATGTATAAACTGCAAAATTAGCAGTATGAGTGGTCAGATAGCAGTTGCCGAGGATACGGTACTGGCTTCTCTAGGTGTTATGACAACAGCTGGCAGCCCAGTGGTTAGGAACATGTGTGGTAGAAGCTCAGATCCAAGCAATAGCTGTGGTTCTGTAAATCTGAAGTGCTCCAGTAAAACAGCCCGCTGTTAGGATGGGTTGAGATTACAGCTGTTAAGTTTCTCCGGAGACAAACATGTGCTGATTAATTGTAAATAACTGGTTGCCATCGGATGGCGTTCCTGAAAAAGCGGATAGTGAAAAAGGAGCGGCCTGAGCAGTAATGAGAGAGCTGGACTGAATCAGCCTGGTCGCCAGGAGTCACCGACCTAATAATAACGATCCATCCATCTTCACATCTTCGCTGTCGCAACTTTACTCAGCTGGCTGAAGTGAGATTTTCAATTCGAAACAAATCTGCACACGCATGCTCACGCATTTACATGCATGTAAGTTTTACTACTGTGTAAATAGTCTATAGGGTTTTCAAGCGACCCCAACGCTGTTGATGTAGCTAATTTTAGGTTTAATGGAATACTGCACATTTGCTTTAAGATGTCTTGTGTGAACGTGAGTCTGGAAGCCTGAGTGTCACGCCAGATGCGTGAGAGTTGGCGACCTTGCATCTTTTAAATATTTAACCCGGATCCAGAGACAAACAAGCACGATGACGACGACCGAGGATGATGAGGATGTTGATAATGACTAAGTCTACGGCAGACAAAAACCGACTGCGCGAAACAACAAGAAAAGCCGTAAACAGCAAGACTCTATCGTGTCACTGGCTCTGCCTCAGTAATACACGATCTGTATAAACGCTTACAGGTATGAAATCCATAAGCGCTGATGGGAAAATTTAGATTACTGTGCACTGTCCGTCACTGTCATATCTAGCCCTCTTTGAACCAATAAAGTAATCAATAATAAATTAATTAAATCACCTGACAAGACGTGTTCAAACCATGGTTTTAACAGCGCCTACCATGGGCTTTGAAGAGTTATTTCTTCACAAACCAATTGCTTAAATGATTTTATATTTTAATGGGAAGACAATCGACTTAATATATCATGACTAAAATAGTTCCTCTTTTTACACAAGGCATTTGTTGGTGTCGCTTTTAAATAACTTATGCACTTGCGGTATGGTTTTGCTGTTTTATGACAGTAGTCCCTTTACACTCAAATCTGCATTCATGACTTTTCACCATTTATTTGTTTTACTGTTCACTTTTTCTCGTAAATTCAATTTGTTTTTATTTTGGTTCACCACAATACGTCTGCGTTTCAAACGCCAGCCTAAGCGAATATCAATTGATTTGCAGCTGTCGGAGATGGAGGAGTCTTCTTGGAAAATCTATTTACTGTTCAATTACTTGGTGTCCCGTCAGTCAAGGACGGCGAGAAGCTTCGCGGCATTCCGGTAGTTTGCTGGCGTTTCGGGGAAGCCTTAAATATCTGTCTCACTGCCCTTGCCTGAGTTTTCAAGGCTGGTTTTTGAAGGTCTGAGTTGCATTTTCCGTGATCTTTTAGGAAAGCACAGTACTGTTAGTACCACTATTTAAAAGAATAACATTCGGGTTTCAATGAAATAAAATTGTGTTGTGTTGACAAAATGGTGCTCCACTTGCTTGTTGGGGCAATTTTGGTTATTGTACCAAATAAAGTGATTTTAAATTATTTTTTAAAGTAGGCTAAATGCTCTTTTGCAGCATCATCCCCAATTACCTTCTGTTTTTCCATTGTGAAAAAGTGGACATGATGTTTTTGACTGAAATCGGCCTACATCTGGGTAGTAACACTATGTCCATCTTCTGCATTTGATCACCTTTTAAACGCACCGCCCTCAAGAGGACTCCTACTGATCGCCACAGCAGTGTAAAGGTTGGGGGTTTTTGGTTTAATTCATCACCCGTTTTGTAACATGATAGACTGCGATCTGGAGATCGCAGACATTTTCAGCTCTGACTAATGATTCATAAACACTGCGGTCCATGGTACACACGAATAACTGTGAATGGGTAACTCCCGGTGCCAGTGACCAGCCGCCTCCTCGCTACGTGTAAAACGCTGGGCGTTTTCTTCGCTGGCAGATGGAGGATTCGGCTGCAAAGAAAGGGGAGTCATTACTCCGAAACGCGTGCATGACTGGTGTTAAACTTACACTTTTATCATTTTATAAGCCGAGCCAAGTAAATGAAATTCAGAATGAGACACGTTGCGAGCACACAGACAGGTTTCCAGATTTCACTTCTGTCAACTGTCACTGTTTACGGGACATTAAAGAGTGAACGTCTCTATTCTCGAAGGAAACTATTTCATGAATTAAAAAAAACATTAGAACAATTTAATGGGAGTCTGTGTAAATGTATATTTGTTTTTATATAAACGCAAAAAATAACAACTCAAGTATTTGCTCCTCAGTGTTTTTGTGCACCATACCTGACAGCTAATCATACAAAGAACGAAGAAGCCTGTATGGTTATTCTCCCCGTATTTTCTTCGCCGACACCCATTTACCTCTCACGCTGTTTCTCCTCATTCATTCATGCATCCGCCGCATATAATTCGGCTTAATTTCTTTTTTGAAGTTTCCGGCCGATCGGTACCTCCTGGTACTCGAACAGACAACCTTCAAGAGCGGGATCTGTATATTTAACCACCTCGCGACTGGCGGTCCCTTTGCTGTAATGCTATCTAATCTCACTACATCCAGTCTAAACCGTCAGATAAAAGCAAAAAAAAACATTGTCACTAAAAGTCTGACAATAGAAATGGTCATTCAAACACGTTGGTAGGGTTCACGCAGATGCAAGGAGCCTTAAGATCATAACCTGAATATTTAGTAGTATTTAATATGCATGTTCAACATGAATCCATTTTTATGCGCCCTCCGCCTATTCACGTAGTAGCATTTTCACGAAAGTAATCTACCGCGGAGAGTAATTAGTGCTTCAGTGTCACCTGTGCCTTAGGCGGTGTCAAAAATGTGCAGGGTCTTTTACAAACCATGTTACAGAAAGGGTGGAGGAAGATCAGTACCTTTCAACTGCACTTGATTGCAGCACAGAAAAGCCGGTAGAGAATAGTGTTGTCTGCTTTGTGCTTTAATTTTTTTTATGAGTCATTGTATGTGGGTTGAGTAGGATAACTGATGTTTGCTTTTGTCGTTCCCGCCTTACCCCAGTATCGCCGATATTCTTTTTTTTTCTTAAAGAGAGTGGGCTGCAGGTTATAGTTCCATTTTACCATGAGACAGATCGTCAGAAAATCATGATCCTCAGGGCAGTGATTTAACTCGGTCGCGTGTGTGTGTGTATTTAACTTCGACATTTCAGATGACCAAACCATTGGTTTATTATTTCCTACCAGAACATTTATGACAGATCAAATTAAAGAATGCCGCGAGAGACGCTTTACAACATGCGTTCATATCAAGTGCCAATCAGTGCCCGTCGTTATTAAAGCCCGACTTTTGAATTCTTAATTTAAAAGGCTGGTGCGGGAGCCCTTCTCGTCTCCTCTCCTCTCCCCTCCCTCAGTTGTGAGAACCCCTTGCTGGTCTACTTAGTACCTGTGTGAACTTTGTACTGAAAGCTCTAGGCATAAATCTTTCATAAACTGCAGTGTAAAATGACAAGCGAAGGAGTGGTCCGTATTTGCGGTGAACCAGACCTTCTTTTCATGAGCGGCGATCTCGCTGTTTATTCTGTATAAAGATTTAAATGGCGAGATAGCGCTGTTGACGAAACGTCGGCGGCGAGTAGGATTAATGCCCAATTTATGCCGAATATTGAACCCCTCCCCGCACAGTCACACTACACTTACCCCCACACACACACACAGAAAACACACACATTTTAACGCGCATTCATAACCCACAAACACCGCTACCCTCCCCCCGCCCTTTTACTGCCGCTACAGGTTTCTCAAACACTTCACATGAAGGAATTAAGGCAGGTAAAAAAAATGTGAAATGCGGTTCCATTTACTGCGTCGGCGTGCCTCAGTGTGCATCTCACCCATGCCAGTTTATACGTCTGGTACGACCCCCAGCACCTGCGTAACTAATGCGTAATATTTTACGAATTGTTCACTTTATTACAGTCCAAGACTAGTGCTAAACGTCCTTCAAAGAAATAAAAAAAAAAACAGATCTGTCAGCGGCAGAAGGTGAAGGCTCATCCTCCGCTGATCCCGTTATCCAAGGGTCCCTTGAGTATTAAAACCTTAACAGAAGGAGAGCCCCTTTCAGCAGAAGTAAGGTTTAAATATGAAACACCAGATCCATACTGTACTGAGAAGTTAACCTCAGAGAACTGGTCAGGCAGGAACTCAGTCATACACCTCAAGGAGAATCAGCCTGCAGGGTCTTTATTCCCAACAGCAGGCAAACAAGCAGTGGAGGTGCCTGCATTCTGAGTCTCTGCACCTCTTTCCCCACACAAAGTGCGCACTCACCATAAGTACCATTTGGGACAGAACAGGCAGTGGGCACCTGACCGCTTAAGTGTGAGCTGTCAGGACATCCCAGCAGTCTGTTTTGGTGGGAAGTGCACGCCGTGCATGTCCACTAGCAGGAAGTGTGTGAGGGGGTCTGGCCCTCACCTCCACATGTACCCTTCCATGTGACCAGCATGCTGGAAACATCCGTATTAGAAAACTGTAATATCTGAAAGGCTCACAAAATAGTATTCATTCACATACCCAGATTTTATTTTTCTAAAACACCAAATTAAACTATTTGAACAATGCCTTCATGAGGCAAAAACAGGAATATCTGTGACATTTAAGTTCCCCGTAAGGCCAAAGGGGGCGGTCTTACGTGTGGTTCACAGCCTGCACGACGGGGGGGGGGGGGGGGGGGGGGGGGGGTTTGTGCTTTCAGGCCTGTCAGCCAGGAGCCCAAGATCCACAGACTCCTGACGCCGAGTGACCTTCTGTTAAATGTGGCATAATGTCAACACCTGTCATGCTGTTAAAATGTCCAGAATACGTTGTCCAGAGAAGAGACAGCTGAGGTTCTCTGCAGTCCGGCCTACAATCAGACACTGAGCTAATGTGTCTGTGTGTGTCTATGTCTGTGAGTGTGTGTGTTTCTGTAAGTATGTCTGTGTGTGTGTGTGTGTGTGTGCTGTATGTCTTTGTGTGTGTGTGCATGTATGTGTGTGTGTGTCTGTGTATGCAAGTATGTGTGTATGTCTGTATGCGTGTGTGTGTGTATATCTGTATGCGTGTGTGTGTATGTCTGTATGTGTGTGTGTGCGTGTCTGTATGCGTGTGTGTGTGTGTGTCTGTATGCGTGTGTGTGTGTATTCTGTGCATTTTAACTACTGAAGCTCTGTACTCAACGCGGTTATTTGTACAGACTTTTTGCTGCCGCCACTAAATTGGCTGGTAATGTGTTGTATGTTTGTTTGGCCCTTTGAGTCCTGATGGTGTGTTTATCCGCACGCTGATCCTCTGCTTGGCTGTTTGTCTTACTGCTCTCTGCCGCTCAGATGCACAGGACGTCATTTTCATGTCATGCAGTAAGAGTGACTGTCTTGATGATCATCGATGTCATGCGTCAAGTCACAAGTCAGCCTGTGCTGCACGTTTCCGGCGGTCTCACTGTAATTATTCCTCTTGCCCAGTGTCTCACCCTTCAGTAATAGGGTTGAGAACACGGCATACCTGATGGAGGTGTGCAGGGGTGGGAGGGACTGTCTGCGGGTTCCTGAGGACTGGGTTGAGGTGTTAGCTAGTGATTGAGAGAGGTTGAGGTGTTAGCTAGTGACTGAGAGAGGTTGAGGTGTTAGCTAGTGACTGAGAGAGGTTGAGGTGTTAGCTAGTGACTGAGAGAGGTTGAGGTGTT
>JAODUD010000012.1:356577-367054 GCA_026784285.1 Stomatorhinus walkeri | reverse complement strand
CTGTGAGAGCTGAATGTGGACAGATGACCGGGAGACTGTGTATGTCTGTCCTGTGAGAGCTGAATGTGGACAGATGATTGTGAGACTGTGGAAGTCTGTCCTGTGAGAGCTGAATGTGGACAGATGATTGTGAGACTGTGTAAGTCCGTCCTGTGTGAGCTGAATGTGGACAGATATTTTCTACCACAGATCAATGGTTAGCACTGTGGATTCAGGGTGTCCAGGTTGTGTGGTCCAATTCCTGCCCCTGGCCCAGTGTGTGGAGTTTGTCTGGGTCTTGTTGGTCTCTCATTTCCACCCACAGTCCAAAAAATGGACTTTGTATTGATGTCGAAAAAATAGCACAGGGTGTATGTGACTGCATGCCCTATAATGGACTGAAATCCTGCCCAGAGTGTCCCTTGACTTTTGCCCTCTGAGGATTGAACTCTGGGTCACTGTGACCTGGTACAGGGCGGTGTGTAGGTTTGGCCTGTGCCTGTGATCAGAAGGTCAACAGTTCAAATCCCATGGCGTACAGAGAGATTTCACCACTGGGCCTTTGAGTAAATCCCTTAAACTAAATACCTCCAGAGACAGCATAACCCTGCATTCTCAAAAATTTAGAACTAAAAACATACCAGATGCCAATAAATAACGCCAAATTATTGCATCAATTCATTTTTGAAAATAGTTATAATCAATAATTTAGGAAATAGTATACCAGACTACAGTGAAGTACAATGACAAATATCACAGAGGACATAAATGGCTTTTTGATTTATGCCTTAATAACAAATCAAATAATAAAAGAAATTTGTTATATACAGCGACAGTGAAATGATTCACTTGATTTGTCCTTCTATAATCATTTTGGCAGACACTGCATTTTCTTCAACCAGAATTCAGTGCAACTTGACTACTATGCATCTGAGAGGTGCAGAATGCAAATACTGAAACCGTTACAGTTCATCATAAAGTTTACTGCGAACCCAGCATGGATGGCAAAAAAAGGCCGCATTCATGCAAATGGACAGCGTGAACCTACTTAGCGAAACATGCCTTCCTCAGTGCGACACTTCATATAGAGGGCTCCCTTGATTCCATCTGCTGCTTCCCTGACATCTGGGTGTAATATCTCCCCCTCCAAATAAAAAGATGCAGGTGACGAGGACATTACGGAAACTCCATCCCCCTTGGGCGAACGGAGTTGGTGCAGGAATGCACCCTCCTCCACAGGCCTGCCAAATGAGCGCAGCAGATACTGCACTGAGCTGTTGTGGCAACGCAGCGTTTCATCTGTTTGGGCTACACCGAAGGGTGAGGTAATTTGTGTGATGTAACTTCGGGGAAAAGGACCAGGGGGTTCGGCAGCCGTAACACCAACATTCTGGGGTTGGTGTGCTGGTTTGGGGGGGGGGGGTCGGGGGGTTGGGAATTGATCAAATGAGAATGCTACATCGATTTTGACTTGAACGCTAACAACAAATCGGCAAGACCGTGCAATTGATAATTATCCTGGCCAGTTGGTAGCACAGTGATTTAGGAACTGTTCTCGTGACTAAAACGGAGGAATTCTTGAGTCAGACACCAAGTTGGTTTCTGAGTAAAAAAAAAAATCGAGCTGAATAAATGGGGTAAAAGTCTCAAATTGCAGGTTATGCAAGTCGCTTTGGAGAATCGCAGCTGCTAAGCAACACTGTAATGGAATCGGCTCGTAATAATAAAAACAGTCCCCTACAAGCAGAGAGCAGCAGCGCAGCAGCCAACCAGCAACCCCGGTACTCTGCAGATCAAACGGCAAAGGCTGAAATCTGCCAGGCTAAAAACCTCAACGACAGCCCCTTCGCGCAATCAAGCACGCTGGCAGATTCACTAATTAGCGGAAGGTTCTTTTATTTTTGATGCTTCCGCTAATTTGAGGGCGTAAATACCGACGCCAGAACCAAGATGAGATGAACATGCCGTGTTGACAGGAAGACTTGCCGTTGCTGGGGGGTAAAGGTGACACTACAGGGGGGGGAACGTTATAAAAATATGTGGTGTTAGCTGGTCTCTGTCCCACCCTCCTCTGGCCCTGCAGCACTAAGACTATTTGCCACAAGCGAGCACTGCTCCAATTTTGGCCCACTGCTCAGTAATAGCTTCTTCAGGGATAATAACGAGGCCGGGGGGGAGGTTCAGGTCTGACCACGAGCTGCAGTCCCAGGCCACTGCTCCCGCTGCTCGTTCTGACGAGGGCTGACAAGGGCGGCCTGGTAATCAAGGCCCTGCTTCCCACAAGACAGCTGTCTGGAGGCCGGTATTTGTACAGCAAATGGGGTAGTGCTTAAGGACCTCAGACCAAATTCCTGAAAGTGGCTCTGCTGGTGTATCCTTTAGCGATGTGCTCAGCTGGAACCGCTGTGTAAAAAAAAAACAGGTGTGTAAATGGATATAGTGTGACATTTGGGTAAAAACAGCTGAAACATGAATTGATTTGTAAAGAATGAATGCACTGCTCCACTGTTTGCTGGGAAGCAGGTGCTCCCAGAGGCGGGATGGGAATGTCGATCTGGTGAGAGGAAAACCGACGCAGGATCCCGATGAAATGGACGGATTTGCTTGCAAGTTGCCCCAAAAAGCCAGATGCGATTTGTTTTCCTTGAAATCCAAATTGCTTCACAAATGAAACATCCGGTCTCAAGAGAAAGGGATAACTTAACTCCTCCTCGTCTGCCGTGCTGGGTCTTCGGGGCTCGACTTCAGCACTATTGTCTGAGATGAATAATCAGACTCCATCTGCAAAGGGCGTCAGATGCACGTGTACCTAATTTTACTTGGAAAAGTTGCATTTTTCGCTAGCCTATATTGTACCTGCTAGCTGTACACTTCCCCGGCAACTAATTAGCTACGTCCTCATCCTGTACCTGGAAGGATATCAAACAGGAATAACAACATTACTGCTCCCCGCGGTGATATCTCTTTGCCATATATTTACGTTGGGTGTTAGGTATTTGCCGCACTGCCGACCGAACCCTGAACTCGGCAATCTGTCGCGAAAGCACACAAGGCGCGAGTGCCAAATTCACCACGCTGTGAATAATCATTCCGGGACAGAACCGTGAATGACAGCGAGTCATGCTGCAGAATCTCGCTCCGGCACAGAGAGGGTTACGAATCCAGGCGGATGGACAGCTGCCATGGGGGTGCTGGCGTTGAACATGCCTGTGCTGTATCAGGCGGGGGGGTTCAGTGGGGGAAGAACTATATTGTGTAACAGAGTAAGGGCTTTACATCGTGTTCATCTGTCTTCTGTTCTAAGGGGAGAATGCCAGCCAGATATGTGTGTGTACATGGGTATGTGTATGTATATATTATAGAGAGAGAGGTAACAGTGAATAAGATAATAGAAGACGACTGTAAGCATGCCGTGTGAGAAGGGGTTTAAAAATGGCAGAAATGAAAGTTCAAAAGCGTTGTGGACACTGTGTCTCTCAGCGAGAGGTCACACCTCACAGGATCAGAGGAAGCGAACACACGCTCCGTAAAAAAAAACCCAGGGTGAATGCCAGATTATAGAGCCAAGTGCTCCCATACCTCTGAAACATTTAGAAATGAAAGGTGCCTGCTTAGCAGTGCTGGCTGAACCGCAGTTTTCAATCAATTTTTGTAAAAAAAAAAAAAAAAAAACAAGGGCATGTGCCCTCCGTCATGTGGAGAGAGACACGCTGGTCAGAGCAGGATGAGAAATTCTGCTGTCCCTGTAGAAGCAGCCAATGAACCGCAGCACAGTCATGTAAACAGGGCCGACGAGATTAACGTGAATGAACCGTCTGAAAGACACTGGCTTTTTCATCTCTACTTTACTGTCAGCTGTAGGTAGCGTCTTGCTAGCGTGCTAGAAGAACTCATAGAGCTGGTAATCAGACAGCCTAAGTAAGACAGATGACTGAGGGGAGACTGAGAAGGAGGAAATGTACAAGCTTTTCCCTTCAAGCTGACGGGATGTCAGCAGAACATAATGACTTTAAATGTAAAAACAAATTTGTAATCATTATTTACATTCTGTTATCTAAAATGACCAATATCTATCCACTGAAATTTCCATCCCTGGCAGAACGGGATGGTGCTGATGGTTATGAATCACAGATTTTTAACAGTGAGTAGGAGCCGTTTGCTGTGCAGCTGTGACTACGCTGCCTGCACTGGACGTCCACGGCTCTCCTGTGGTGTGGACACAGCTGGGGAGTCCCCTCCATCCGCCCCCTGCCGCCGGCTCCCACGGGAAATCCTGCCGGCGGGGCGAGCCCATTGGCCCGTCCAGGCGCCCGTTACGCATCGCGCGGGATAGTCTGTTCCGCCCTACATTTCAGCCGCTACCCTCCCTGGGATCGAACCTAATCAGCGTGGGTCACGAGTTCAGCGGCCCGTCCCCTTTGCCGGCTGCCCTGTGACCTCGCTAGCCACCCACGAATACAGATGGTGCGCTTATTACAGCCATTATGGTAATGACGCCCGTGTATTCTGCAGAGTCCACATCGTTCCTTCATCATGCACGCCGCTTCTACGGCTTCTTCTGCTTTTCAATTAGGGCCGAGAGGAGAAACGGGAGGGTGTGCCAGGGATTTGGGACGGAACTTGCTCGGCACCCTCAGTGGGCCGGCCAAAGACTGGATTGGCATCCTCTTCTCGTTGGCAGGGTCTTATTCCCCGTGTGGCGCTATGGCAACCCCTACCCCGCTGCCAGCTGGAAGGCCAGCGAGGGGCCGGCCTGGCACAGGGGCAGAGCCGCTTGGCACTCGCACCCCGCGACATCTGCAGATTGGGCACCCCTGAGCGGTACAAGGGGATCTCGTGACGGTGACTGGGGCCTCTCCGTGCAGCAACACGCAGAAAGGTTATGTAGTTCGTTAATTTAGTTGTCTCGCAGATGTTCCAATCCAATAATTTCCCCCTGTCTGCAACCGCGTGCATGCGATACGACACAAGTGTCCTCCGTGCTAACGCCATGACACAACCCCTCTGCTAAACTCGCAAATTTTTGGTGACAGGCTGAGCTTATTAACAAACACGGATTTGTAAAGTATGCTGAAGGATGCCGGCGGCATTTATGGCCAGATTCGTAACTTTTGTTTTTGTGCCCAATTGTACTGACTCCAGCATTATGCTACTTGATCTATTTCCATTTATCTTTCATTCACTGACACAATTTTTTTCATTAGAGGACTTTCTGCACGTGCAGATGCCATCAGGGACAACGTGGCGCGCCATATAAAAACAATATGCCTGTTTCTGATGGCCAGAACAAATCTGAATGTGCTCAAAAATGGAATTAACATACAGAGGACAAGAGCCTGGTGATGTATTTGGCTACCAGTGTCAGCCTGGGATTATATTACTGAATTATCACACTTTTTAAACCAGCATGCTATCTGTAGCATCCATGTATGAGTGCAAAGCTCAGCTTTACAGACACTAATATGTTATTGGTCAGAGGCTAGAGTTACAGATGGTATGCAAACCAGCCTTGGAACATGGTTTGGGGATACTTCCTGTATTCATCACATGCTAAAAAACACATTAGGGCTGCGTGTCAGGAATAAAACAAAGGCAAAAGAGGGATGCTGGTGTTTGGGAGGGTCACTTGTATTCTAAAATTGTTTGTATCATCTGTATGTGTTATGTGAAATAATATTCGTGGTTTTATATAGTGTGAAAGCTGTACAGTGTAAAGGGCTGATTTGTAATCACTGCGACCAAGAAATATATAGTCTGTCAGCTGGGAGGAGACGGATATGGGTAATAATCGACACACTCCACCCCAGCCGTACGTTGACTGACGTTTTCTTGGACCGATATATTGGCTTCGCCCGTCAAAGTCATGTGTTGCCACTCCCCCAGCCCGAAGCCAGGCCTCTCATCGCTGGCTCGCACTCTTGTAAATTCCTCCGGACGTTGAGGCGTGACAGGAATCCGGATCGGCCGCGGGCTGCCGAGCTCCTCGCCGGCGGCCCCCTCGAGCGTGCCGCGATTCTCCCAAGGCATCGCCTCACGTGATAAGCGCGCGGAGCCGGCCACTCGATTGGCCGATCGATAGGACATCTGCGCGCGTCACGCGGGCCGCCGCGTCCGTCGGAAAGTCCCGCGAAAATGAGACGAACCGCTTCCAAATCAGCACCATTCCAGCACGAGGGCAACGAAAAACAAGCAGCGGAGAAGCAGAGCCAGGCTTCAGCCTCGCTTCCGTGACGTGGACGGCGGTCATGGGAGGATGATGTCACGCTCCTCTCCAACTGCCGTCTGAGCAGCCGGCCTGCGACTGATTAAAAATCCATGGTCCTCACCGAGGCGGACCTCGATCGATACGTCTTGATCGATATCCTTGTCTGCCGGCGTCGTGCTGATCTGAGGACATGACAGGGGTCGGCGCATCCTTCCACGGCTCTCAGGCATAGTTACCGTCGCCGATGTTCAAAACTCTCCTCCCTCCTACCGGCTCTGCCTCAGGCACGAGCCAAAAACACAGAGGCTGCACCGCATACCCAGCTAAGACGCAAATTACTGCAGCAGACACGCTTCAAAAAATAAACCATGAATGGTGTATGTAATTGTAGCATAAATGACAGATCGCAAGCAACACCCCCTTCATTACACCACCACCTCTACTGTGATGCCCCTCCTTCTTTAAGAGCAAAAGCTCATCAATACCATCCTGTCGCGCTGGATAAGAAGTGTGCCGCCCATGAACCTTCAACAGATCAATACCTTTAACTACACATACATTGTGTCAGACAGGGGTGGCAGGGGGGAATAGATCCGGGGGCCCAGCACTTTACAGGGGCTTATTTATACATGAATTTGTGTGTGTGTGTGTGTGTGTGTGGGGGGCGGGGGGCAGGGAGATATTTGTCAGGGTCTCCAGAAATTCCAGCTAAGCTCCTGACACCAGATGACACTTTATACGGTCCAGTCCTTGTTCTCAGAGACCCATACACAAGAATAAATGAATAAAGCACGACAAGCCCCCTGAAAAGAGCCTCATATGCACTTGAAAATGACTTTATTAGCAGTGTGCCATAGGGTTCCTTTGACACATTTCTTACATAAGTGCTGCAGCTCACCCCTTTAACGGTGTTGCATTGTGGGAAGACTGCCGGGGAAAAATGCACTGTCCCCGCGAGACAGTCAGAGTGACCTGACCCAGATCATTCATTCATCGCTCATCGCTCACGCCGACGTAGCGCGTGCTTTCACGGGGGTTGTTTCGGACCCCGTTCTCGGCCCATTACTTCCACGCGGCGGTGCGTCTTGCTGGGAGAGCCACGGTTGCCGTGAGAGAATGGTGCTATGTGTCAGCTTTCACAGACAGTTTCCGTGGCGACTGACAAAGCAGCTTTCTCTGTTGCTGGGCATCAGCTAGTCCCTCAGGGGTTTCGTCTGATTGGCTGAGGGTCGGCGAGAGCTTTCAAAAACAAAAATGTACTAAATTACAAAATCAGCTGTGAAATTTGTTATGATGCTAGATTTAGGTCTCATTTGGAGCACCGGATTACGTAAGTCGCCAATAGTTCTGGAACACAAGGTTAGACACATTCAAAGCTGCTATCTTCTTATTACCCGATTCTCCCGCTGTCATTATGGCAGATCAAAATACGATGTAAGACAAAACGCGGTGGGATTTAGTGAGCTTTCTTCCTTTACGATAATTACACAGGCCATTCTCCAAAAGTACAATGATGTGTCGGTCTGAAGTAAACAAGGGTGTCAAATCTCTAAGCCCCGCCCTGAAAGTCCAGGTGCCTCCTGGGCAGTCAGAACTACTGTGAGACCACCTGCGCTCTGCAGCAGAAAGGGGGCGGGGTCATGAGAAAGGGGTGGAGACATTGGCTAGGGTCTAATCGGTAACTTGGCCCAACGTCAGACGGCTTGGAGCCGGGAGGTGACAACATCCCAGTGTTGCTGAGGTCTCTGGGACCCATAAATTTTCCATGACCCTGGCTTTGTGCAGGCACGCCTCAGAATACGCCATTGTTCGCCACACGGAGCTTGTTATGCCAAGTTTAACCCATTCAGACAAGGAAAGAAACAAAACAGCTACTCCCAAGTAACAACGTCAAATAGCAGTTAGCTCCAATGCTAATCTGACATTTACTTTGTGGGAGTCGCAGCATATATGGAAATATGTGCAGCAAATCTTTAAACATTAATGGCGGGGGCTGTTAAAGGGGTCCACTGCCGCCCTCTACCTCCTGCGCCCACACGCTTGTGGAAGTCCCATCCAGATCTGCGTGTTTTTGGTGTTAGCAAGCGGCCGGTTGCCATAGCGAGTCAGTAAACTGAGTCTGCTCGCAGTCCAGAGACCATCAGGGGACGCGGCCTGGAAATGCCACCTGGCGATGTCTAACCTCACTTGGCTCAGAGCGACGCAGCTCGCATAGGAAAATATTTTCAAAGAACATTTTTTTCAATTAAAACTCTGGCAGCCGCCGGCTCCTCCGCCGCTGTACAAACTTGTCATATTTACTCGCTTGTTTTCGCCCGAATAACCTCCGACTCAAAACGTCGAGCGGTTCAGTTCAACCACCGGGTGCAAAATATTTAGGAAAATTGGAGAATGATTATTAAATATACAATGTCAAAGTACTTCAGGTGAACAGCTAAAATGAGACGAGAGAGAATGAGAACGGGGAAATGGCCAGACTCATCAGGTTAGCATGGAAGGCGCATGGTGGAGGCAAGAAGCACAACATCAAGGAGAGCGTGGAGGCTCTCACAGGCAAACAGGAGCTTCTGCTGAGCTGATCTGGGTCAGTAGGCAGCCTGATGGTTATGCAGCTGGATCTGAGCCCAACACTGGCTGGTTAAAGTAGCAGGAGAGACTCAAAAGCTGCAGCCGTCAGCAGACTGCAGAACCTATTATTATTATTATTATTATTATTATTATTAGTAGTAGTAGTAGTAGTAGTAGTAGTAGTAGTAGTAGTAGTAGTAGTAGTAGTAGAACACTAGTGGCCAAAATTGTGGAAACACTTCCAATTTTTAGAGATTGCAGATATTCCATTTACTTATTTATTTAAGCATCCAATGTATGATATTGTAGCATTCTTTGATTGTTTATAGACATTAGCGCCAATATTCATGTAGCAATTTTTAAAATGTAATGCTGGAAATGGTAAGTGTTTCCTCAATTTTGGCAACTCTCGTATTAGTAGTAGTCATTGTTGCAGTACTATTGCCGTTACTGATCATTTTTACTAGTTTCGGGAGCTGGATTTTATACTATAATAATTCAGGCCAGCAGGACCCAGGAGCTCCTTCACTGTCTTCAGGTTCACGGTGAGAGCTTCATGCCCTTCATCACCTTACTGCCTCAGTCGTGACTGTCTGCATCACTGAGAACCAGGAAGTCTCTTTGTACTGAAGGTCTCGACAAGTACAAGATGAACCAGGAACCAGGCCCACGGGTCCATGGACAGCTCTCTGAGGACTCAGGCTCCCCATGCCCAGTTCCCCAGAGTCTGCTGTGGGTACAGGTTACACTGGCTGGTCTCCAGGACTGTACCAAACTGCTTTGAATGACGGTCGATGGACAGATCGCTGTTTGTACTGAAGGGAGAGACTGCAGTACAGGACCAACATCTGCATAACAAAGCCAGGGGGGGGCAGGGAGGGGGGGGGGCACAGAGAAAGGGAAAGGACATTCAGATTTAGTTGTCAACAGTTATACCAACCAGCTCTCCAGATGTTCAAGCACTATTATTGCACTGCGATTTGAAATCATATCACTTTCTACATTCCGTAACTTGACATTTATGGTTTACACTAAATTTATCTTGATTTTAATTCAATTCAATTACGCACATTAAACTTGCCAGAGGAGAAAACATACCTAGAATAATTAATAATGAATCTATTTAAAAACATAACATTGTCATCTATGTGACATGCATATGGTGAAAACACTTAATTAGCATTGCAAAGTTGATCAGGGAGTCAAGCTGCAACTAAGACTTTCTAAGGGTTTCTAAGATGTTCTCTGTTTCATGGGTGGAACACGCACACACACACACATTTATGTTAATATGTTTGTGGGGACTCTCCATTCATTTCTATGGACAAAACCCTAATCCTAGCAACCTTAACGACCTTAACCCCCACCCAGCCCCTAACCTTAACCATAAGCAACCAAACAAAATACAAGACTTCTGGCAGGTTTAGATTTTTGATTGCAGTCACAGATTTTTATAAAACTGAGTTTCCCCTTGCAGGGACCGAAAAAAATGCCCCCCCCCCCAAAAAAAAAACAAAAAAAAAACGGCAAAATATTTTTATTACATTGTAGGGACATATGATCCCCACAATATAATATATACATACCCCACCCACCATACATGCACACACCTGTAGGTCACACCTCGGAGATGACCTAGCATTGGGCGGAAGGAGGGGAATTAGGATTCTGGCCACACCTTCAGATGATGACTCACAACGGGTGGGGGGGGGGGGGGGGCATAAA
>JAODUD010000012.1:319191-330483 GCA_026784285.1 Stomatorhinus walkeri | reverse complement strand
AGCATAACACTGCCTCTGCTGACTTGCCTACTTCCCATAATACACCCTGATACTTTCCCTTCCCATAATACACCCTGATACTTTCTCTTCCCCATCTAAATGACGTACCTGCACCCAGCCGTCCACATGTAACAGACCAGGCCACCTTCTTCCATCACTCCATGGTGCAGTTCTGCCCCTCACATGCCCATTGTAGGCACTTTCAAGGGTGGACGGTGGTCTGCGGGCACTCTGACCGGTCTGCTACTACGAAGCCCCATACACAGCAAGCTGTGATGCACTGTGTATTCTGACACCTTTCTGTCACAGCCAGCATTAACTTTTTCAGCAATTTTGGCTACAGTATCTCTCCTGTGGGATCAGACCAGACAGGCTAGCCAACACTCCCCAAGCCTGTCAGTGAGTTTTGGGGGCCCATGACCCCATCATCGGCCCACTGGCTGGCCTCATAGACCACTTTTGGTAGGTACTGACTACTACATACCAGAAACATCCCACGAGACCTTCCATTTTGACCCAGTAATCTCACCATCCTTGGCCCTTGTTAAATATGCTTAGATCCTAACACTCACCCTTTTTTCCTGCTTCCAATGCATCAACTTGAAGAACTGACTGTTTCTTTGCCTAATATAAAATGGCACTCTAATAAATATACACACACAGATTTGTAATAATATCTTTGTGGGGACTCTCCATTCATTTCTATGGGAAAAACATTAAATACCAACACGAAGACCTTCCAAGACCTAACCTTAACCATAAGTAACCAAACTGCATACAGTACTGTTCAAAGAAAATTTTATTTAAATGATCTTCATGTTGGCATAAATATATAATATAACAAGAAAGTCACCCCAGCGTTTGCAGCATCCATCCAATACAGCCGTATATCTGATGCCACAAGCTTCACTCTGCCATGTTTGCTCAATCAATACCTCAGCAAGTAATTTAGCAAGTTAAATTAATTAATTATTTGTGCTGGTGGTGATATTTAACACACACAAGGACTGGCTGGGGTGTCCTAAGGAGAGTTTGGGGAACCAAAGTTCATCTAACCAACAAGATACCAGTATCGGAAGAACAGGAGAAATTCTTTTTGTGTTACTCTGCATTTTCATAATGTATAATGTTAATTTATGTTTTTTGTTCCACTTACCACTCAGATAAATAGCGTTGAACATTTCCTTTGACTGCCTAAGACTTATGAGTAGTACTGTATATAATGTACAGTACTGCATGTAACTATCCCTATGATGGGTTGAAATCCCTTCTGTGCCATTCCCTGCCTGTATCTCCTGAGACTCTGGACCCCCACAATTCCACATGGGCCAAGCAGGTATGGCAGACGAATTAATGTATACAACTGTAAATACTGTACATTTATGCAGTTTGAACAGTAAAAAGGATTGCATGGCATCAAATTATTGTCAACAGTTATGGTAGCATGGAAAATTATTAAAATGCAGATGGAGTATAGAATCTCTCCTTTAATGGCTTATTTCAGTAATTACCATGAAATAACCTTACATCACACCAGCTATGTGCAAAAAAAAAAAAAAAGCGGATGGGGAAAAAATAGCCATGAAGTTTTTGGGCATTGAGGCTCTGTGAAAGGAGCCGCCAATCGGCCTGCTTCAGAGTCTCTGACTTTACTGGTCTGTAATTTCCTGTGCATCTGGACCGGCTGCCCCTGCCAAGCCTCCAGGCCTCCTCCGCTGCAGCTATAAAGGGGGCGGCCCATCCGACTGGGGATGACGTCGGAGACCCAAAGGCGTGCGTGGGGGGGGGGGGAGGCACTTCCGTTTGACCCCCTGTGTGTGTTTTTTAATTAGGACGATTATAACAAGAGCGGCTGGATAAAGGTTAGAGCCTTCCTTCTGGGACTCTGCAGCAGGCGTGCAGGAGCCCCAAATTGCCACAGAGCGGCAAGGCAATTTGACCTCCAAACACAACCGAGAAACCAGTTAATTATCTTCTTTTTTTTTTTTTTTTTTTTTACAGCTGACTCAATTACAGTGTGCTGATCGTGAGAGGAGGGTGTGTAGATAACAAGGCATGTGTATCTATGGGAGGTGACATGACACCACGAGCCACCATGAAGCCTAATAATGGCGTATTAAGCGTTATAGGGATTTTACTGTCCCGTATAGAAGGTGCCATTTTTCATCAGTTGAAATTGATGGATTTTATCGCTCCATGTGAAGGTAAGAAACCTCTCCAAATGACATTCTTGGTTAAAAGAAGATACACAGAGCACAACAAGTTCCTGATGATGTATCAGTGAAGAAATTTCCAGAGCAGCTGATATGGCGCAAGGAAAGGCGGGGGGAGGAGGGGTTAAATCGCTCCTTATTTGAGTGATTTTCCTGTAGGGCCCCACGGTGGGCTGAAGCCACAGGGATGCTGCATTCTCATTAAATCAGCTAGGGGGCTGGAAAGAGACTGGATTAACATCCCCCACTTTGACCCGTGTCGCACGGCTGAGGACACAGGAAGTGCGAGCCCCGCGAATGGGAGGGGGGCACTGGCGCTGTCGCAGCGCAGACCTTCTGAAACGTGATATTTGTCGCAGCTGATGCAGACGGCGCAGCCAGCATCGTGTCCTCATCCAGAAAACGCCTGTTATAGCATCGCTGACAGCTGGGCGCCGTGTTCCACGAGCCGGTCGGCGCCACGGACGGCAACCGCGCACGGATACGCTCAACGAGGGCGGTCGCTGGACCTCCTGATCTCACATCTGAAACCAAGAGTCTATAGAAAACGTACCACATTGTGCCCATTTCCTTCTCATTCTTCTGAATTCTGACACCATTTTCACACAAGATTTCAAAGCTGCTCATCCATTTCAGGACCCGGAGAGCAGACGCGGATCCTGGCTGTAAGATAATAACCGTTTTCTTATTCAATCATATTTTATAACCACTTACCCATTACAGCATCCCAGTCAGTCTGGAGCCTGTCCCAGGATGCAATGGGAATGAAGACACCCAGCACAGTACGTCTCTCCATTATGAGGTACACACTCAGACACGAGTGTAATTTACAGTCGCTGGTTCATCTAACCATATGTTTTAGGCCGTTAGAGGAAAGTCACAGTACAAGGGGAGAACTGCACACACACAAAGTCCGGAGTCGGATCTGACCTCCCGGATCTGGAGATGTAAGGCCATGCTGCTCCCCCCGGGGCCACCCATCCTCTGTCTATATTATTTAATGCTTGACACACTCCTTCTCCATCACCATTACTGCAGCAGGTGCAAGATGATTGGCAGCTACACAGTAGGACAGCCGAGTCGGCACCAATCACAGGCCACGGGGTCAAATAAGGAGAAATCGGAGAGGAGGGAGTGGAGTACCTCTGAGGAGAACACACAGCCTGGTCTCTCCCCTCCCTCTCCTCCTGCAGGAGCAGAGTTTTCAACAGTGAAAATGCCGAGGGCTTTGCAAGATCTGCAGGCTTCTAGAAATTTAAATTACTTTTTTTAGAAATCATTGAGAGAAATTAGAATAAGTTATGTATCGCATACAGTAAAAACTTCACTAGCACTGCAGTGTCCCTGTTTCTGACGGAGTAGCTAGACACAAACATTCACTGTGTGCTTACGGTGCAGCCGCGGCCGCAGGGAAGACGGGGCAGATCTGCTGTGCTGTAGCAATGGCGAATGAGTGATGGTTCACATTAATGCGAGGCGAGCCCGCCGAGTCTGTGAGGGGCGATCCCCCGGAATGGTGCTTCTTTTCATGCAAGTCCGCCTCGTGTGGTACGCTTCCACTTGATTGAGCTCAGCTGGCTTCAATTAATAAGCTCTCGTTAAAAAGGGCCAATGAGGACACAGAGATCGGCGACTGCCATATTTCCACATAAAACTTACAAATGTGCTGTTGACATGTTGTTCCGCTAATGGGTCAAGGGTGCTTTTTGTTGGATTTCAGTAAGTAATCTTGCGTTTCCTGGGACCGGGCAGCTTCTGCGGTTTCACCCTGCCTCGCGGCCACCTCTAGCCGGTTCTTCTGCTGCTACAAACCCACAGTGAAGCCTCACCGATCAGCCGAGAAGCAGGCCAGCAATCGCTAAACTTCTGCACGCAGTTAGTGATTCGCAGAACCAAGTAGGTCACAGAGCGTGGCGCTCTCTGGATGACCCAGAAGCGAGCCCCCTGTGCTAGCCTGCTCCCTATCTCACACCCACCCACCCCCTCGACCTGCTGCTTCTTCTCAAAGCTTCAGGCGTACCGCATCTCTAAAGAATAAAAACATTTCCTTAAATGAAGTTCATTTTTTTAAATAGGAAATAGGATGCTTAGAAAAAGTAATTTATTAATACACACTCATACAATATACATAAAGGTATTACTCATGCTTTTAATGCTAATGAAAAATCTTACTAAAGACTGATGTGTAATTATACATAAAAAAAATCAACAGTTTGTTCTTATTACTGAACCGGAAAAAATATTTTCTTAGCTGCTTCTCAGATGAGCATGAAAATGGCACACTGCATAGTTATTTTAATATTTTATAAAAACATGGACCAATACACAAATTTATAGATAATTTATAGAATATAATGAATATAATGTACGGCCTGGGTCTTAATTTTTTTAGTATTCTCAGGGACAAAAAATGCACTGCAGTATGAAAATTAAGCACGCAGAGTGATGTTATGCCACACAGGGCTGGATGCTTTATAAAAACAGGGCGTTTAAAGGATGTGTCCTTCAGCGCAGAAAACATAAGGAAGCTTTAGTGAATTGGGCTGTAATTTGTCAACGTTCTGTTCAGCGAAGCTATGGGAGACCTTCACACATCTGGGCAAGGTTTCTGGTTAGAACAGACCAACCAAGCGGCGACTCGAAAAATAGTTATAGCAAAAACAAGGTTGGGCAGGATTAAAACGAATGAGAAGCCATTTTGGCGGTGATGTGACATCAACGGTACTGATAACAAAGGAGAAGAGTCTTGTCACATCAGAGGCTGATTCAGCGGTTTCTACACAACATCTCTTCCTCTTTGTCTGAGTTATTGAAAAATTTAAATACAGCCAAAAGTGTGGGGGCGGGAGGGGGGTGTGAGTCTTGCTCCAATTGTGCACTTGCCACAATTTGCCACAAGGACACCGGCGCATTAAACGTGTTAAATCACATTAGCATTACAAAAGCAAAGTCTCTGCAAGGTTTCACCAATCAGAACAGGGGTGCAGCAAATTGCTTTCACTGACGGCAAAACACATGGTCCATTAATTTTAATAAAAAAAGTTCCCTAGTAGTTTTAATTTTGTCCTTTGTAATAAAAAGACTGTAAGCTAAAGTTATGGCCCTCTTGGGTGCCCAGAAATGCCCTCCCATCAGATTGTGGCCATTAACAAACTCAATTAAAGAATATAAGCCAGCAATAGCTCCATGCAGCCCCACGTAACCTGGGGCTTGCTGTAGGATCACCTGATGATCCCCTGCTTACATGCATCCTTGCTTATCCTATTGACTGCCAAAGCATCATTTTAAAAAATCTGACGCATAACTCACGGTGGCTTCAGTGGCACCCTATCACAGAGACATTACAAGCAGTTCATACCTCTATATTCGTTATCAACATACTCAAAACTAATTACGAAAACACAAAAAAGTTTGGGAAATAGAGTGTATGAAACAGTGTAGCATTTCAATATAATTAGCCATAACCTGCTTCACTAAAAGTGCTTGGCGTTACACAACCAGTATAAGAGGAAATATTGTCAATAAAAACCTGCAAAATAAATTTATAATCGAAAGATGATTGTTTTCTCCATCTCCTGTAATGTCCTTACTGTTATTTTTAAACATCAATTGCCGTTCTTCAATTAGCTACATTCTTTTGCAACGAGGGCATGGAGATTTTTTTAAATACATAACTTTGGTACGGGTTGGCGCCCCATCCTGGGCTGTTCCGTGCCTTGTCTTCTTAGCCTCCAGCATAGGTCCCGGACTTCCCCCCCCCCGACCCTGAAAAGGACAACTGTTTCAGAAAATGGGTGGATGGATGACTTTGGTACAGTAGTATACAGTATATGGATCTAGTGTTTGGTCAACGTCTTTATGACTCCATGAGCCAGAAAATACATGGACGAGAAACAGAAACCACCTGGTCCAAGGATAACGTGCAAGAAAGGCCACTGGCTTAGGAGAAACCCACTGGCAACCAGGCAACGTTCATTTATTAGCTCAGAATCAGAACCATAACCAGGCCTCATGGATGCAGGACCAAGAAGAAGCAGGTCTGATGAAAAATAAAATGTAACAGAATTTTTTTTTCATACCATCTTGATCACAAAACCAGATGGAGCAACTTTATTAATAAAATTGATAAAATGCAATATTTCCAAAAAAAAAATAAAGGTGCCAGCAATCGCTAGCAGCGGCTTCAGTGTCCACGACGAATAAAATCTCAGAGCACTAGTACAGAAAGATCAAGCTCAGCAACCCATCTCCATCACCTTTCTTTCAAAGGAAACCCCAAATAAACTCCCGTAATTTTCGATTTTTCACTTGCTTAAAGAAAACCTCTCCCCTTCCTTTACGAATGATATCCAATGCAAGTGATGGATCAGAAACTCCATATTTACAGCAAGCTGGCTAGCTCGGCACCTTCCCTAAAACCTCGCCATTAAGCTGGGGCAGTTTAATATAGTGCAATAAATTAGAATCTGTGAACAGACTGAAGTCAGGGAAAAACTCCACATACAGTCTATTACTGGAGTCTAGGCAGAGGCTAATTAAGCAGGCCAAATCTCAGAGACTTTAATGATGTCCTTATTTTTTTGTTGGGAGACTTAATGAAGAAGGCCTGTGGGATTCACGTGCCAAGCCGGGGCTTCTGGGACCCCGTTAAAAGGGTACGAGCGGAGGCTAGAGGAAATTAGCCCAGGGTCAACTTTCTCGCCGAGCTTAGCGGCAGAGCAATGAGCCGGGCGGGGGTTGGGGGGGGGAGGAATTAACGAGGCGAGCTCGGCGAGCCGGTGCGACCGCGCCGACCTTCACTCCTCGAAAACCGCTTGTACGGCGTGAGGATTATGGCCCTGTCTTTCCACTCGAGCGGGGTCACCCCCCCCCCTGTGACTGAGGGGCGGCCCATACCACTGGAGTCAGTTTTCTGGTTGTTCTCCTACGGACTTTGACAATAACAAGCATGTTCAGGCACACATTAAGCTGTTGACAATACTGTACTTCAAACTAATGTTTGAAAAGCAAGACTGTATTATACACAAATATATTATACACAAAAGTACCATTATTATGCACAATATCCATGAGTTGCTCTTGGTAAGTAGATTACATAAAAGCTTTAACAATTAAAATAATACCCCCTGATTTTAATCTAAACAATCCACCTCATCGTTGAAACAGAAGTAAATGTACATTTATCTGCCATTTATGAGAATAAGTCACTGGCACATTAAGGTAAACCTGAAAATAACCCAGACATGCCTTTTAAAATACTGTCAGACAGGTTGAACTAACAGCTCTGCATTTAATTATTTTAATCATATTAATTGTTCACATCTGCAAAATGCCAACCAGATGGTTTATACATATTGCTGCTGTTATGGAGTGAGCTGAATGAGAACGATAGAGGAAAATGGTGGAGAGGCACTTTACGGATATAGTTTTTATGTAACGCTGTACAATCAGTGCACCATTAACGCATTCATAAACATTCATAAGCAGCATGTAAGTATACCATAACATCCTAACATACCTTAACAGCTTTAATATACATTAATGACAATCATTATACAATCATAAGGTTTATTAACGTATAGTTTTCGTTATTAATGTATACTACAGCTGGTAAGGTATGCTTATATGCTGCTTATGAATGTTCTATGAATCCATTATGAAGGTGCACTGATTGTTTACGAAGGCATTATGCAGGCATTCTGAAGGTGCTAATGTAAATCTAACAAATTTTATATAAGCAGCATCACAGAACCTGTAAAGAAATTAATGCTGGGGGGGGGGGGGGGATTCAAATTAATAATAATTTTGATTATTGTGCATCATATTATTAATCGTATCGTTTAGCGGACACTTTATTTAAAGTGACATCGGCCACAGTTCTTAGCCATTTATACGACTGGATGTAACGCTGGAGAAATTCAGGTTAAGTACCTTGCTCTGTGGCCCCTCCTGGGCCTGGAATCCATCCATGCTCAATAACCGCTTATCTAATTAGGGTCACTGTGATCTGGAGCCTGTCCTGGGAAGCGTACACGGGACGCCAAGCTGCAGCGCTCTCATGCACACTGGGCCGCTTCCACCAAGAACAACAACCGCTCTCCGCAAGACATGCAGTTTGTTAAGAACAGGAGAAGGAAGCTTTAAGACTCAGAGTAGGCGGGACTGCCGTGCGCCGCCAATCAGCTTAACCTACTTCTCATTGGCAGTTCTGCTTGGTTCCTATTGTTGAACCCCGCCCACTTGGGATTTTCCATCATAAATAGACCATCTTTGGGTTGAGGGAAGCGTTATTTTCAGTGACTGTTATGTTTTGCAGATTTTTTTCTCCCTAGGTTTTATACGTGGGACACCAGTCTGCACCCTAGGGCGTCTGAGCAGGGACACCCCCCGGCGTCTGTAACACCATCATGGAGCTTGCTGTACCGTGGCTTGGCGGCTACACTGCTGTACATGGAGGCGGACAGTGCTTTATGATTCAGCAGCCACATCAGCACAGGACTTTTTGAGTTTAAGCGTCACGGACAGGTAATAAACATTCGGGATTTCTGCAGCTCTGCCTTCTGAAGTGTAATTAGGTCTCCCGGACTGACCGAGCCGGATGCGTCCCATCTGTGGCCTTCATCGCATTTTGGCAGCGTCAGGATCGGCAGCCTGTCCTGGCTTTATGCTCACACCTTGCAATTCCAGCTACGCTGCCATGAATCACGGAGGCATTTTCATTTTGCCGCGCTTAGTATCGAGCAGGCAGAGCTAAGTGCTGGTTATTGACCAGCGACACCCACATGAATCACAGAAAACAGCCCCACAACAAACCCTTAATTAAAACACGACGATTTTTCAAATGTAGCTACTCCAAAGTTTCCTTAAATAAAGTAAATAAATATCGCCAAATAAAATACATAAGTACCATTATCACATCAAACATGTCGAAATGTCAATGAGGGTTTATATATTTACGTGGCATAAAGGCCTTTATTCATAAAAGGTTTGGTGTGACAATGGATCTAACAAGACATTCAAATGACCCCTGTAGCTGAAATCACTGCAGTAAATCCTCCACTTTCAAACTGGTCACCACACTCCATCTTTTAGCTTAGAAAATGGGTCACTTGAGCACTGTAATGACTGAAATGTGTATGCAGATGTATCCAACAAATAAAAGATGGTTTCCTTTCACCAATACAGTGCCGCCAGGCTAAGTGTGCTGGGAACAAGCTTAGGACGATACAGCCTTTCACAGACTGAAACTGACACAAGATGTTGTCAATATAGTAACACTTATATTCATTCTTTAGTAACACGACAGAAAAATGTTGGTTTACATTTGTGTTTAGTGTGTCTTGCTGGCCAGAGGCATCAACAAATATTATACGATAAACTAATTTAGATGAGCACATTATCTTACAAATGAAAAAGAGGTAATTCTATTTTCTAAGCAAGTATGAACAGAACAAGAACCTGCTTTGATGAGGCCAGAAAATGAGACAAGATTAACTTAGCAGCTAGCTGAAAACCAGCTGGCGTTGAGACTCAACCCCAGTCTCCGCCGGAGGAGATCGCCTCAGCCACGTCAGCAATGAGCCTATGCCCCTGGCAGCCGTCTACGTCCACGTGTTCTCAAGCTAAGCTGTCTTACGAAGCACTGACACTAAGGACTTCGGAAGACTTCTGTAACCAGGGCTGCACATCCACAGCGTCCACATTGCTGCCAAATGCAGGTTCTGCTCTCAGTTCTGATAGTACCACCTGATAGCAGGTTTTCATGTGATTCATCTCATCTTTTCCCATATCAAAGGAAATCTACATGCAGTAATCAGTTGGCTATTTCAAGTGATCTACAATGGAAATTTAACATTTAGATAAAGTTCTAGTATCGCTTGGTGATCAACAAAGCATGCTGGCTGGTCAATTTAAAATAGTAAAGTACAAAAACACTATCATAGACTGTTACAACCAGATATTGTACAAAGAAAAGTGAATTCTGAATAATTCTGTATGCAGGTTCAAATAATGCGTCTTAAATCACCAGTGATGACATTTATAAATCGCTATACTTTGTCATACCACATATTTTTCTATTTTGAATATATGTAAATATAAGCCTAATATGTATCCAAACACTACCTGAGCCAAACACATGTATCAGGTTAGGTGTTTACCGAAATGCGAATGGTGAAACACGGATTTAAGGAGCCTGGATAAACAACGCAGCACATCTGAATTCACGTTCCACAAACCCGATGCGGACAGATGGCCGACCAATGGTGTTCTGTCATGACCGCAGAGAGGGCAAAGAAATGGAAAATTTATCGATCGTTGTTTTTTAACCGAGTCGCATACAGAATTTAATAGGCTTTGGTACGCAAAACAACCCTTAGAGTTGATCCTACATTTCTCCTTTATGTAATTCTTAAAAATTATTATTGTATAGATTTAAATCACAGTTACTACCATATATAACAGAAAACCACACATTCTTCTTCCATTACTAATTATTTCGCAGTGGACTGTGATGATATTTAAAAGAGATGTTCAAGAAATATGAAATGTGTAAATTCCAGCACTTCACCTTCTCTAGTTTGGCTATTGGCTTTTCTAACGTCCAAAGCTGCTGCTTTGAACACTGCCGCATGCTTGCTTTCTATCCAGCCAGAAACATCATGAAGAAAGCAGCCACCAGAAGGTGTAATGTCTCAAATTTCAAGACAGGATATTCTGGTTCAAACACTTGGCAGCTGTATCCAACATCTTGCTGACTGAAAAAAGACAAAAGCTGTGTATTTGATATCTACATATCAAGTATGTCACCTTGTTGGTTTGACCTAGAGTTTATAACTTAAAAAAAAAAAAAGATGTACAACCTGTAATTTAAAAAAAGAGATCTGCCAATGACTTTCAAACACTGCAGGGACTGAGCCGTGAAAACAGAATATCACTATGCATATTTACTCAAAAACATTGATATATGGTACATATACACACAGCACGCGAGCACACACACACACACACACACACAAATATGTATAAATATATGACTCGCATTAAAAAAAGATTAAAAGGACTATGATAAATTATAGCT
>JAODUD010000012.1:243053-254641 GCA_026784285.1 Stomatorhinus walkeri | reverse complement strand
TCGGTGTGCAAAGGATACAGTGGGGAATGCCTACACATCACTTCAACCGCATGGATTTAGCATAGTGCTCGGTGCGCAGAGAATACAGCCGGGAATGCCTACACATCACTTCATCCGCATGGATTGAGCATAGTGCTTGGTGCGTAGAGGCTACAGCAGGGAATGCCTACACATCACTTCATCCTCGTGGATTGAGCATAGTGCTTGGTGCGTAGAGGCTACAGCAGGGAATGCCTACACATCACTTCATCCACATGGATTTAGCATAGTGCTCGGTGCGCAGAGGATATAGCCGGGAATGCCTACACATCACTTCATCCTTGTGGATTGAGCATAGTGCTTGGTGCGGAGGGTCTACAGCAAGGAATGCTTACACATCATTTCATCCTTGTGGACTGAGCATAGTGTTTGGTGCATAGAGGCTACAGCAAGGAATGCCTACACATCACTTCATCCTTGTGGATTGAGCATAGTGCTTGGCGGGCAGATGCTACAGCAGGGAATGCCTACACATCACTTCATCCTTGCGGATTGAGCATAGTGCTTGGCGGGCAGAGGCTGCAGCCGGGAATGTCTACACATCACTTCATCCACAAGGGTTTAGCATAGTGGCTTGGTTGTTCAAAAAGTGTTGCTTTTTGAAACTTTCTATAATTTCTTTTCTTCTGAATATTTTCAATTCACCATCGCTTAAATCTGCAGATGCACAACGCACGGATACGGAGGGCTGACTGTACTAGCTTAAGTAAGCTCTGACAGGTGACTGCAAAGGCCAGTGAGAATCGAGTCGCTCCTTACCGTCTATGTCCAGCACCCCTTGGGCCTGGTTCTCAGGACAGGGCTCAAACTTGTTCACGATCTCCAAACAATGTTCTTTTGTCACAGAAGTCATCTACAAGACAGAGAGAGAGAGGGAGAGAGAGAGAGAGAGAGAGCAGTTGACACCAGTAAACATTTTTTATCCACTTTGTCAATCAAAAACAGAAAGTATGAAAAGAGCATTGACAACAGCAACAGTACAGGCAGCACTTATAATAAGAGAGAATAGGTAATCCTTTTAAAACACCTCCACCAGTGACTTCTGTCCCATTTCTGTGCAGGAACCCAGTTCCTTAACCTGACAGCTGGGGGTTTAAAATCAGTTGATGGGCCAATCCGATTCCCATTCCTGCCAATCAGCAGCGTGACCCTCACACCGTAGGCAGAAATCTGAGTGGGAAATATCCCATTGAGATTGAGTGTCTCCATAGCTTAATCCCAGAAAGGAGCTTTGTCCCTAAGTATCTGGCAGAAGTAGAAGTTTCCTTCTGTCTTCAGCATCTCTCAGGAACACCTCTCATTGGGGGTTCTGCGTTCTCCACTCTTCATTTGAGAACAAAGATGCTTTACAGGTTATGACGAAACACAGATGCACCATTTAAAATTCACAGCCACATCATCCCACAGCTTCACTTTCTAAAAGTTCTCTTGAAAGTAACCAGAAACCTCTCAGTAATGAGATGATGCATAAGATCTCCAGATCCGAAAACTGCCAGAAAATGCAGGATTTAAAAAGGGAGAGACAGAGATCAGCTGAATAATCAGTGTTGCGTGGCACTAAAAATATCCCTGGTGGATTCTGTCAACTTTTAAATTGAATCGCCGCGTGCAAAGCTGTCTGAAGGACTCGCCAATTAGGGGGAGACGTGATTAGCAGTCACTGAGGGAAAAAGTCTCTCTTTTTTTCATCCTGCTATTTCAGGTAAACTAAACTTAAAATGGTTCAGTAAGTACTGTTCTCCAAAGTAAACTAATTGAATTATGAGAAGCTTGTACGAAAGAAACAGACAGAGATTCATACATTGGAAAAGGGTGTGGGAGAAACCACAGCCACAACTGGCATAAAACTGGCTGAGGTAAATAAAACACTGAGTACTTTAAGAGCACCTGCAAGCATTAGAATGTGACCATAATTCAGCCGAATGCCATTAACATCCATTTGAACCTAACAAAGGATATTGCAGTCCTACTATTAAAGCACTTAGCACATCAGTAAAAGCCATTTCAGGCAATGGGAAGTCAGAGAGTCAGTCATAGGTTGCCACTAGATCTTATTTTATTTGGACACTTATGGACAAGTCGAAGTCAACAGATCGAAAACATCCTGCAAAATGACGTGGGATTCCTACAGACTGCATACGGCCCATTAAATCGCATAAACCATAGTGACCTTGCATGACAATTAACAGGAAGCATATTTCAGCGAATGCAGTTACTCTTAGGCTCCCTTTCCCTGCTCATGTAAGGATTACTTGAAGTGAAAATTAACAAGTTAACACATCCAGCCATGACCTGAGTTAATCAAATAATGGTAAAATTTTGAACTGAGGCATCTTTTTATCAGCAAAGAGGTGCATTTTATTGATAAACATATTTTAGCTCTGAGTGAAATCTTGTGGTGATGCATTGTCACGCAAAACGTTTCAGGAAGATTCACATCTGACAGCCTCACAGCCGATACTGTATGTTTTAAAATATCTTTCTGAAGTTAAATGAGCAGGATTGTGCATCCATTTGCCATTCCTCATGTCTGCCACAGGAAACACTGTAGAGCAAAGAGTCGGAGCAGCAGTTTATTATTTGATAACAAAGGAGGCCCTTAACGCAATACTGATATCTGCACTTACATAATAACTACGGGAACACAGAAGACCTCGAAAATGCTACAATATTCTAAAAAAAACTTCTAGGTTATCTTATAATTGTCCTGGCAGATTTAATATCCAAGTCAAATGGATTTCCTCAACAACTGCCCTGCGGCATATTTTTCACAAGCGAGGAGATAAAGATTTCTTTTAAATCCCCAAACATATTGAAGTATCTGATTTAAGAACAGCCTGCAGTCACACTTACAATAAATGTCATGCCCCATGTTCATAGGTCATCGTAACTGGAGAGGAAAACCAATGGAACTTCACTGGTACTGAAAACACAAGTTGAAGCACCGGTACAGACCCCTCCCTGAAATCCAGAACCCCGAGCCGGCACTAGGACGCCATGAGATACCAGTGTGGCGGAAGCAGAACGAGAACCAAACCTTCTGCTCGATCTCCAGGAAGCGGGCCAGGTCACCAGTGTCCATGTGGTCCTTATGATTGCTGTAGGTCAGCATTAGAAGGTAGAGATCCCGGCGGGTGGACATCATCTTGTAGAAGGTGCAGAACTCCTCAAAACCAAGGGTTCCTTGGTTCTCGTCCGTGTCTGCCTCCTGCAGGAGGACACAGCAGAACCAATCATGTCGTCGTCATCAACAAATGGTACCGAGCAAAATGTTCGATCCAAGGCCATCAAAGTAAATGTTTAAAGCTCTTTATCTGGGTACAAAGTGTCTATTTGATCAGAAAAAATACGATTTAACAATATATGCAAATAAACAGTGACACAATAAATAGCAAGAATTTCTTCTTTTCTCCAAAAAGTTACTGATATCTAATTGGATCTTATTGAGCCTTTCATGGGGAGCACGCTTAGCCATTCAATGTATTTGTTCTGTTTCACGTTCAGCTAACTTAATTAACTTAGTTAAATAACTTGTTACGGTATTGATTAGCTATACATAGCAATGCTATTAGCGAAATCAACAAACACACAGGAATGTAGGATGGTTGCTGTAAAAACTGAGATGATTTTTGGAGAAGTTCTGAAATGGCTGTAAGGTAAACCGTCCTCTTTGGCTCCGATGGCTTTTTCATGGTACTGTATGCATATTCAGTTTGCAAACGGATGGTTCCATGGCCACTGCATTCATCAGCACTGATTTTTGCTTCAACTGAAATGAGACTGGCACAGAAACCACCTCAAACCCCAGTGGTCAAGCTTTCTGAAAGTAAGCTTTTCCACATAAAACACGCCTAAAGAGCAAAACACAAACTGTGTGGAAGAATCAAAACACTAATTCAAGCGGTGCTACAGGACACGGTGCTGAAGGCGGAGCGGAAGGTGGAGCGTAGCCACTACACCAGCAGAGCCTCTAAACAGCACAGGTCCGTGTGACTGCATATTGCTGGAGGATCGTGTCGGCAGCGAGAAGATCCGCCTCGGTTGCATAACCCAGCACCTCCAGTAGGTATAATTAGGCGAGAGCGCGGCCTCCACAGCTTCGGAGGAAGGGAGGGGATGGGGGGGCAGGCAAACCCGCTTTCAGCCCCGTGGAATTACACGGCCCGGCAGACAGATAGACACGCACCTGGCGGGCGGCAGGTCTCCGTGCCAAGGCCGCCGCCAGACGGCTCCCCCGACCAGCCCGTTTGGGGCAGAGGAGTGCGACTTCGGCACGCTGGGGGGGAGCTGGCTGCGCGCGCCCTTCACGTCTGACTCAATTAGCCGGCTTGGCGACTTGCAGGCCGCCACACACATCGAGCTCTGGGGCTGCCACCGCTGCTTGAGCAGCCTGTGTGCGCACAGTGATGAAACGACGACACAGCCTCAGCGCAATGATTAATCCGCACGGAGGAGGAATAAACTAATCATTCCAAAAACAAAAAACTTGGATGCCCTCCTAGAGAGAGAGGCCGATAGCTGCACAAACACGAATCTTCATTACTGTTTTTAAGCGTGTAATCGGCTCGTCGAGTTTGTCACTGGATTTTTAAACGCTTCACCTCAGTCGTGCCACCAGCAAAGCCCAATGTTCAGTCTCACTTTGCTTCCCAGTAGAAGCGTCTGCCTGTCGGTGACTAAATGAAACTGCAGCGTCTCCACCAGGTGCTTAAGCCTGGCACAGGGGTCAGGGGTCAGGGGTCATTAGGCAGCAGCAGCAAAGGCTGGAGATGCACTTCAGCAAACCTGCTTTGCTTTTTCTGAGCACTTACTTATGAAAAGAGTGAAATCTTTAGCACCATTAATTTTATGGCTTTTGAAAGCATGAGACCTGCAATTACGCAGTTAGACCTGCATGATTGGGTTTGTAAAAATGACAATTTACTGTAAAAAATTTACAGCAGGAGCTGAGTGGTCCTCCGAACCCTGGGGAGCCCAGAACATTACTTTAAGGGCTCTTCCCGAAATCAAAAACCTGAGACTGAGAAACTAAGGGAAGAAGGCAAATGAGCACTAATTTGCACTCTACTAAAACAGCAGTGGTGAATTAAGCAGAGCTGCCATAGAACCACCAGTAGGAACATGGCGGGAGACGTCCTGTGTGAACAGAGCAGCCAGGAGACGTGAGGGTGCTGTGGGCTCCGGCACTCCTCATGGCCAGCTTGGCACCTGGCCCTGCCGCCCGGCAGCGCTTACTGTACCCTATGACCCCCACCATCTGTGCCGCTCTCGCACCATATGGGCCGGCCGGCCAGTTGAGCCGTGAGCTTTAGTCACCTGCGGCTGGCGGGGGTGAGGATTCGGACATGACGTCCTGTGCAAGAGGAATGCAGCAAACTGGGGGTGACCCCCCTCAACTGCACCTCAGGCATTTATCCTAAAATCACCAGGCTACCTGGGACAGGACTTGTGCTCCCTGAATATCTGGGGATGGTACGAACTTCAGTGCCCGCTTATTAACCTGCCTCAATGTTTAATTACATTACATTTATTTAGCATATGCTTATTCAAAGCCATGTACAAGTGAGGAAGTAGAGTCAGACAATCCTTGAAGTGATCATTGCTCAAGGGCTCAACCCTAAAATCATTGGGTAATGCTTAACATTAACTGCACCTTGATGATGCCCTTATAATGCATTCATAGAACATTCAGTGCCCATACATAATGCATTTATAGAGCATTCTTAAGAAGCATGTAAGTATACCATAATATCCTAACATACCGTAATATACACTAAATATACACTAAAAACAAACATTATATGATAACAACAAACATTATAATCATTTAATCTGATAATGTTTGTTATTAATGTATTTTAAAGCTGTTAAAGGTATTTTTGGATGTTAAGGTATAGAAACATGCTGACTATGAGTGTTCTATAAATGCATTATGAATGCATTATGACAGTGCACCGAATGTTCAATTAATGCGTAATGAATGCTTTATGAAGGTGCAGTTAAGGTAAAGTGTAACTAATCATTCTTCTGATGCTGATATTTGAACCAGTGACCTTTTGATCACAGGCAGTGCTACAGGAGCCTGATAAACTGGCACTTTCACACAACAATACCACTTGTGAATTTAATGTGAAGCTAGATTTTACTCTGGGTAAGCAACAGTTCCATCCTGTGACCCAGATTGACAACATTTAGCCTAAGAGTCCTGGTCTTTAATCACCATGCTAAGTCCCTTATTACATGCCGCACACTTAATACTGCATGACTGAAACTAGCACTCAAAGATTTAAAGAACACTTGAAACCACAGCATGTTACGGTTTTTAAAATGCAATAAACACTTGTGATGGAATAGCAATTCAATGCAAAATGTCAAAGGCACACTTGCAGACCCATTAAAAACCCCCAGCCACTCAGAAAGGGATAGCAATAAAAGTTTTGGTTTTATTCTTGTCATATTTTTGACTGGAATGGCATTAATTAGAAGTTGGGGGATTTAATGATGAATGTTTAGCAGTGTTTCCCAGCTATTAATAAAGAAGGGTATTCTGTGTAGAGTTGCCTTTTACAGGTAATAAGAGATGCAGTCTGTCTTAGCAGTGCAAAGACTCTGAAGTTCAATCCTACTCAAATGAGGTTTGACTTGGGTCCTGTCTGAGGAAGTGAATATGTGACAAGTGTTTAAGTTTATTTGTCATATGCAGTTGTACTCAGATAACATACAGTGAAATGCTTGTTCTGGCAGATTTACTGACTGTGCTGTATAAATAGGGATTATATTATATATTATACTATATATATTATACATTACTATATAAAGTATATATTAGTATATATTACTATATGAAGTATATATTAGTATATATTACCATATAAAGCATATATTAATACACATTACTGAGGAAGAAGGAAACTCACACTCATATACCTACACACAATTAAATTTATGGAAACATAAGGCAATCTATATAGCCTGGCCATCAAAGAGCGCCTCATACCTTCTCCTACATGTCCATGGGTATCACAAAGCTACCCAGCACCAGACGTGAGGTGCCAGAGGCCCAGAGAGTGTACTCCATGTAAGTGACAAATGCCCAGCTCTCCGATCAGTTTGCACCTTACCTGGTCGCTGCTAATGTACCAGAGCCTAACGCAGATATTATCCATTACCGTGCGCCGGTGCCAAAGCACAGGTGGCCTAATCCCATTAGCGTTGGCTTGTGTGCCTGCCGCGTGCCTTCGAGGTGAGGCTGGACCGTCGAACTGGGCTAGGGACCCAGAGCGCTATGCTGACGTCACTGACACGGTGACACAAACGAGATGCTGACAATGCAAAAGTCACAAACAGGCACCACGTAATCCCCACCAGTCGCCCTGGGTTTCATAGTCTCAGCTCCTTTTGTAACTGTCATAAAGTCAGGGTGAAAAGCAGCAAGGAGCAAACAGAGGTGGCCACACTACTGCGTGTGACCTCTCTCCGCTCTGCTCCGCTGCTCCGAGGCCCCCTGCCAAACACCCCTACTATTCCCACCAGTCTGCTGAACTTGAGAATGAAAAAGATAAAGGTATTTCTAAAGCATTTAATCAGTTCTGTAGACAGTTTAGGGATGTTCCAAATCCCAAAACAGTGTATATTATATAGACAAGTAGCACATGCTGCGCTTGTATCATTAAGATGTCATTGCTATTGACAAATTGACAATTTTGAAACACATTTCGATATCTAGACGTATGATGCATTATTTCTCTCCAAGTCAGAACTCGGATCACGAAACGTTATGAAAAACATCACTTCAACGTCATAAAAGAGGCATGTTTCCGACGGGTGTCAGACAGAATTTCTTGATAAAAGAATATCGCTATGGATGTGCTAAAATATTTTATAAAGCTTTTAATGTGGTTTGACTAGTTTGTGATTCTTGTTTTGTCTCTCTGAAAAAATAATCTCTCTCCAATCTGCTAAAATATAACGCTACAACACAGCAGCGTATTCATGGAGCAGCCATGTTCGTTCAGAGATAGTAGAGAGATGGTAGCGCGAACATGACGTGATGTTACTCAACTCGGAATTTCGAACGCACCAATATTATTGCGAAATTTAAAATTAAGTGGCCTATTCAAGGGTCCACCACCACAGGGTGCTTCCCAGGTCCCAGGTTCCTACCCCACCGGCCGCCTTACCTTGAACATCTGCTTGACCTTCTGACGGGGCAGGTTGACATTGAGCTTGTGGAGGAGCTGAAGGACCTCGCTGATGCTCAGGCTGCCGTCGCCGTTTTTGTCTGCCTCGGAAAACGTCTGCTTGAGCCACGTGGAGCAGGAGTTAAGGGCCAACAGCAACGCGAATCCCCCAATACACCAACGGCCCATATTTCCAAGGTCCTGTCTGACATGATATCTCTGGTTTCACTGATGATTTCCCCAGAACGGGCATGAAATGACATTTTAAATTTCTCATTCAAAGTGCACTTTATATGACAGAGTTTTTCTGTGGCCTGAAAAATGCAGAATGCAGATTTCGGTGTAACTGACCTATTTCTGATCCATATGATAAAAGAAAAAATGTGATGTAAGTAGGAGAATAACTGGAGCTCAGAGCATGTTAAAAGATACTTGGTGTTATGCAACAAAAGCAATATCCATATATATATATATGTGTGTGTGTGTGTGTGTTAGGGCTGGGACTTTAACATCTTAATTTTGATTAATTAATTACAGAAAAAATAACTAATTAAAAAAATTAACACATTTAACTTGCACTTTAATTTGCACTGAAGAATGTTTCTCAGAGCACATGTTCCAGACAGATAGATTATATCGACACACAATGTGATACACTGGTAGATGGGAAATTTAAATATAAGTAACTTCCAGATGGAAGTGCAAACAGAGAAATGCTGATATCTGCACTTTATACAGGGAGGAGTTTGCTGCTTTTCACAGGAGCACTGCCACCCTTTGTTACCACCTCAACGGTCGGTAACATAGCACTTTATCTTGAACTGCTGGTCTGTTTATTTTTGGCCAGGGAAGCTTGAGGGAGTTTTTGAAATGGGATTGTTTGTCTTTTCTGGTGTTTCATTCATGATGTTTGAAAATGGGGGCAGTTGAAGTCAATCTGTACTTTGGTATTTTTTGGTCAAAATTTCTTGTCTTTTCTGCACTCATCTATTGGCCTGTGTAGTAGACCGATGGGAAAATAAACAAGGTTTTGAAGTTTAAGCTTATGTATGTATATTGATTTATTCATCAACTAAACTTACAATTCTTATATTGAAATGTGATTTAAAATGTGATAAATTTCAATAAATTAATTAAAAAGCTTTTAATTAATTAGGTTTTTTTTTTATCAAGTCCCACCCCTAATATATATTTAGGACCTTGCGAGACATCTACCCTAAGCCAATAATTCTGCTCATTACAGTCAGGTTACAAAAACAATGCAAAAGGAGTAACATATGCTGCTTATTTAAACTGAATGCCAATATTTATGAAACACATTTTAAAATGTGCATAACTTAAAATGTAAAACAATCCTGGGATGCGTTCGACTCCTGATATGCAATTAACTTGGAATAAAATAAGCATGAATAAATAGAATATGACTTCAATACACTAGACAGCTGATAAAATGCATAAGTTCTACCCGTGTTTATGAAAAGCGGGCATCCTTACATATAAGAAGCACGTTTATGCCAGTTTATCTATGGAACACAAACAATGCCTCCCTTAATGTATTCACCTATTAATTCTGCTTTCTCTGTATGTGTCCCAAACGAGCTTGTGCGTGTGAGGCGTGAGGGAGTTTGTGAATTTCCATATTTTTTGGGCTCATGCATAGCTGCTAGTTCTGTGTTTCTATGGGAGATTGTGAATATTTACAGTGGATATGGAAACGAAATAAATGCAGACACATGAGCATCTGGCAGTGCCCCATTAGCATGTGGAAGGCTCATTGATAAACAACAGTCACTTAACTTTGCGGCAGTGTGTGCTCACATCAAGATTTCACAGCCCCGTGGCTGCAATATCAACAACGTGGGTTTAGCCTCTCCCCCAAAAAGCAGTGACATCCAGAACCAGCGTGGCAGCTGACGGGGCGGGAGGGGACAGAGAGGATATTGGTCACGGGTGCGCTGCCGCTTGGCCAGGCTGTCCTCGTCGCTGATTCCCGCTACCAGGTACTTGAGGCCGGTGATCCAGGTCCGTGCCTCTTCTCCGTTGGTGCACACCAGATCCAGAGACTCCATGTGCTCGCCATAGTAAATGCTGAAGCAGCAGTTGGGGTCGAAGCTGCCCTCGGCGTACCTCTGGAAGATCTCGGACTGCTTGCCCTCGCAAACCTCCCGGATGGAGTCAATCGAGACTGGGGGCGGGGGAAGGAGGACAGACACATCAGAAACCCATGCATGCAAATCAGCTCACGGAACCAAAGTTATCACTGGCCTTGTTTCTTCAAACCAACTTCCATGTTAAATGTAAAATCAACTCCACCTGAGACCAAACCTGCACAACTTTTCCCCCAAAGGAATGTTCTGCAAACATGAGCTAACATAAGGTCCAGGTTAAATTCCATTTTTTGTTGTTTAAAAGCAATTAGTTATTTTTTTCCGAACATATTCTGTTGTTAACATAAAAAATTAAAACCATATTAAGTCATTTTGTAATCAAATATTTCACTAGAGTCAGCTTATGTTTCAATATATTGAAAATCCTGATAACGTATCACTGAATCGTATCATAATGTATCGCACCACGATAACATTTCTAATATCGCCAGATATTTCGATACTGCTGTCTTACAAATTCAAATCATGGCGAAGCTTAAAATGCACACTGCTAGTTATTCATATATAAATCTTTCTATACAGCAGATTTTGCCTGATACAATACTATTTAGTATATAAAATATCTACACGTCCTTAAAATAGTAGGTTTTTGTAATGTAAAGCCAGAGATTACAATAAATCATGTCAGACCATTTTAAATGTGAGAAATAAAATTCAACAGAAATAATTCAAACAGATAATTGGTAGGAGAAACAATTGATGATAAACAGCCTACAACACTCTAGTGGCTTCGGTGTCACACTCTCTAATGAGGGTGGCTTAGGCGTCACACTCTCTAATGACGGTGGCTTAGGCGTCACGCTCTCTAATGACGGTGGCTTAGGCGTCACGCTCTCTAATGACGGTGACTTAGGCGTCACGCTCTCTAATGACGGTGGCTTAGGCGTCACGCTCTCTAATGACGGTGGCTTAGGCGTCACGCTCTCTAATGACGGTGGCTTAGCCGTCACGCTCTCTAATGACGGTGGCTTAGGCGTCACACTCTCTAATGACGGTGGCTTAGGCGTCACGCTCTCTAATAATGGTGGCTTAGGCGTCACACTCTCTAATGATGGTGGCTTAGGCGTCACGCTCTCTAATGATGGTGGCTTAGGCGTCACGCTCTCTAATGACGGTGGCTTAGGCGTCACGCTCTCTAATGACGGTGGCTTAGGCGTCACACTCTCTAATGACGGTGGCTTAGGCGTCACGCTCTCTAATA
>JAODUD010000012.1:193903-217515 GCA_026784285.1 Stomatorhinus walkeri | reverse complement strand
GGTGGCTTCACTTTGCTCTCCCACTCCAGAGACACGGAGTTTGGGCACGTGTGAACAAACGTGCGGCTGCGTGTGTACGTGTACTGTAACGGACTGGCGTTCCATCCTGCCTTAGTCCCTGTTTGCTCTGAGAGGGACTCTGGATCACTTAGTGGATAACAGCTTACTGAAAAAGATGGATGGGTAGTATAGTAACATGTCACTCATTGCTTTTATTGAGGAAATATGGCTGACATTATTAATAGCATAGCTTAACCACAGCTGAACTGCTGTTCAGAAACATTCTATGATTATGGTTATGACAGTAGTCTAGGGTTATGAGATGCCAAGGAATTCCTATAATTGACTTCATTGAAACATGGCTACTGACAATGTAATCCATAATTTAATTAACAGGCT
This sequence comes from Stomatorhinus walkeri, assembly GCA_026784285.1. Taxonomy (NCBI): domain Eukaryota; kingdom Metazoa; phylum Chordata; class Actinopteri; order Osteoglossiformes; family Mormyridae; genus Stomatorhinus; species Stomatorhinus walkeri. Next base: position 217,116 of record JAODUD010000012.1, on the reverse strand, counting down.
CCCATCAGACTCATTAGGGACCCCAACTAACGACGATGAGGCCGCTAGCAGGACCATTACAAGGGACTGGAGTAAGAAAAGGACAGGAATCACAGGACCTGCGTAGAAGGTGTTCATCTTCTGCAGGAGAAATAATTTAAAATGTTCCAGAAAACACACCACATTAATAATTTGTAAGTGGGGCCAAGATGGATCTGTTTGAGAAGTGAACTGAGATAAAAGCATCTTCCCCTTGTTACGTCACGGGCCCGCCCTGTCGGGGGGCACCACATGTGTAGACAGGTATTACATTTCAACAGACCCCTGTTGGCAAAATCTACTGAGGGGGACAGGTAAGGGTGCCAGACACCCCATGATATTGATTTCTGGCTGTCGGGCTGCACCAGACACCTAAACGTTAATCCACCCAGCCTCTCATTTTCCATACTATCACTATGGGAAAATGGACAGGGCACAGGGTAGGGGGCACCCAGAACAGGATGCCAGTCCATCGCTGGGCAAAGGGTAGGGGGCACCCAGAACAGGATGCCAGTCCATCGCTGGGCACAGGGTAGGGGGCACCCAGGACAGGACGCCAGTCCATCATGGAGCAGGTTTTTGGTTTAAGCATCAGATTACCATATATGGTGGTAATAAACACAATGGATGTATATTTAGGCAAGTTGAAAAAACCACCAAAATAGCTCCTGAGATGCTTAATGGTAATTACAGCCCTTTTCCAAAATGTTTATGCAGTCTGGTAATTGTTTGCCAATCTTGTTGTTTTAGCCTTATAGCATTATTGAATACCAATATGATACAAATTATATTAAAAAATGGCATTGGATTGGCAGCTGAAATGCCAATCGGCGAGGTCAAAACAATTTTCCCGGAAAGTTTCAAGAAGTACGGTAATAAAAAATAGCACTATTCATGGTCCCGGCTGGGTGCAAGGTGGGGGTCAGGAAGAGACAGGGGAGAGGTTAGGAGTGTGTGTGTGTGTGTGGGGGGGGGGGGGGGGGTACAGAGCTTGTCGATACCTCCATACAGATGGAAACCTTCTGCTGCTCAGGCCACCTGACAGCGAGGAATTTAAATGGCTCATTAATCAGTCTGTGCTGGGTGTTGAATGAACAGCCAAGGGAAGCGCGGTTTTCATGATACTATATCACAGTATTATGAGTGAGACACCTATCCTCAACTGCATTGTGAATCACGAGAATAAAGGGAACAGTTACAAATCAACTAACTATCCTCAGTCATCTATTTTTATCTAGCATTGTTCGTATTACTCCTTTTGGAATTATGTGTGTTTCTGATTGTTACTGATCTGTCAGTTTGCAACAGCAATGTAAGGTTGGTTCATGTTATGCAACTATCTGTGCTGCATGCAAGCAAAACTAATTTTATTCCAGATACCAGGGTGTAGGATTCACTGCAAGAAAACCAACTTCCCATGAGCAAATACCCACAGCTCCCCCTGACCCCCAAATAATAATAAACACATCAGCATTGTTCAATAAACATTAACTTGGTAAAAACCCTCAAGTAAAAAATATTCAACTCATGCAGCAAACTATGTACCAATCAGTGTGGTGGAAATGGTCACACTACGTGTCAAATGTACTTGTTTGTATGTTGTATGTTAGTGACAGAAATACAGGAATTTAAAATTCAAAATACGTCTTACATAGGTGGCCCTGTCTTCCAAAAAACAAAATAATACAAAAATGTGTAAAGGTTGTCTAAATTTGCCTGAAATATATTTTCTTATATAAAGTCTATTTTTTCATCCTTCTAGGCTTCAAAATGAGTTTTATGTCTCATCTAAAATTCATTGTCCTACACCCTGTTTTCAGAAGATCCTAAAATAGTTCTGAAATATTAATCTGGTCAAAAACGTTACTCAGAATGAAAATGGATGAACCTCACTGTTCACCTTGCAGTGCTTGAGTTTTATTACGGCAAATCACTGGCGTGTGACAAATGTTCTCTGCTCAGTTTGTTAGGACGAGAGAATGGCTACACAGTCCTGAGCAGGCCCAGCCCTGCAGCTTTCTGAAGCAGCTGAGTTTATGCTATGCACAGGTAGCGATGTGCCCTCAGTGAGTGCACTGTAATGAGCTGTGCCATGGTTACTGTATCCGAGGACAAACTGAGTATATGGAGCCAAGCTGTGGAGGAGAGATGTCAGCAGGACCTGAAATCTACCTATGTCTTGTACCCATCCCGCAAATCCAGCTCACGGATAACACAGATAGCAACAGAAGCATCTCAAAGGCTTCCTCAGATCAATGCTATGAGGATCAACCACTGGCACATGTTCCAACAGCACTTTCATTTAGAATGTGAGTTCTCAACGTGGAATTGGACTCAAACTGATATTCTGAACCTTGGAGCAGCATAAAAATCCCCAACATCTAGACTTTGGCAGTGAATGTACCTGCTTGCTGGGCTTTAAGGATCTCTTAAGAAGATGTGCAGGCTTATCGCAAACTGTTTATGACAGTTTAAGACTTAACCCAAGGGTAGGAAATCTTATCCTCAAAGGGCCAGTGTGTATGCAGGTTTTTGGGATAACCTTTAGGTCAACAGTTCAAATCCAGGTATAAGGACTCTTCAGCCAATCAGTCCTCTAATTACTAATCAAATTAGGCATTTGTGATGAAGACTTGCACACTAAATGACCCTTTCTGGATAAGACTGCTTATCCCTGATTTAGCACATTCTAAGGTATAAAAGGAGGAATTCAGCATGTAATCCAGTGCTTCCAGTCTGAAAACCCAAAGCCCAGTTGAGGTGTGAGCTAACCTGTAAGCCAGGTGAACATGAAGGAGTTCTGTCATGCTTAGCCGTACCCTCAGAACCAAACACAAGTCTCCCGTTGGGCTTACCTTTCTCCGGGCTGAGGCATCTAATACTGCTGAAGTCCTCCATGTCCCCAGAAAGCTGGCCTCTGCGTGTTTACGGCATTTCGCTCACGGAAGGAGTTGGCTACTCTGGCCTCTAGTCCTGCTGCTTACAGACCGAATCACCAAGGGCCACCAGGGCGGCATGGCGGAGGTATGGGGGGGGAGCCAGCACCTGCTCCCGCTACCTCTCTCTCGTGCTCTCTGTCTCTCCCTCCCAACACTATCTCTCTTACTTTCCCTCCCTCCCTCCCTCCCTCTCTCTCTCTCTCTCTCTCTGTCTCACAGCAAACTGTAGGGTCTTCACATCGAGAGGGAGGCCAAATGAGCTCAGTTCAGTCAGCCAGTCACAACCAAGCCCCAAACACCCACCCCCACCCCCACCACCCATGTGGTTCCCTGTTGGTGTGCATCACCTGGGAAAAAGACCTTTTACACCAAACGGAGAGGAACCTGGGAATTATGGGAGAGAGAGAGAGAGAGAGAGAAAGAGAGAAGAGAGAGAGCGGGCCGGGCGTGAGCATGGAAGATAGGGTGAGAGTCATAACAGACAGAGAGGGGGAAAAAGGAAAAGAAACAAAGAGAAAAACAGAAGTAGACTATTGTTCAGAGGGGGTAGGAGAGATGGAACAGGAGAAAAATCAAAGAGAAAAAAGATAACAGCAGGAGATGGCCGTAATTTTGAGGACAGAGGGAAAAGTGGGGTGACAGAAAACAGGGGGCAGAGGAAGAGGCAGAGAGAGAGAGGAAGATGCGGGGGGGCAGCTGTGATGTGGAGGCACTGGGACAGGCTCACATGTATTATTCAGCGTGGCGCTGCCGGGCCTCTGCGTACGGGGTGCATCCCTTTCCGGGGAGCGCCTACAGCCGCAACGAGAGCACCAGCGGAGCGCACTGTTCTGTACCGGGGGGGGGGCGACAGCAGCCTTACACGGCCGAGCCAAAGAGAAAAAATAGCTCTAATCCCCGCAGCGGCGAAAGCATGGCAGAAAGAGGGGTCCGCATGCGTGTTCTGCCAGCCGCCTGTCGGAGGCGCCGTGCCTAAAGTGCCAACATCTGTCCCATAATTGGCCCGCAGGGCTCTCGGAAAGACACGGCCCGCGACCGACAGCCAAGGCAGCTGCAAGTGGACCACCGCTGGGTTGAGAGGCTGCGCCATTAGAGAAACCATCGGCCACTCCACTATAGTGTTTATAAATATGGATTTTACTGCAAAAAAAAAACAACACAAATCCAGTCCACATGGGTATCCCAGGGTATATAGCCAGAATCAAGACGGCTAACTAGTATTAGCTTAGCTATTTTAAAACATTACTAACATGCAGAATTACCTAAAAAGCATAATTACTGCAGAGAAATGCCCTGGCTAGACAGTATATTTACTGTATATGTATATTTACTATATATTCCATAGTATATGCATCAGGTTATGCCAGATGATGCACCACGTAAAGAGCAAAAGCCCAGGGCTCCCCAATAAGGTCTAGCTGCCGTTCCTCTTACCAAGGACTAACCAGGAAATCCATTTTTCTCATGATTACGGGATGATGTTTGGCCACACGGCACGCTAGACCATATACCAGTAATGCAGCAGATGAATAAATGCTTAACAAATGCAATCATGAGTAAACTATTTATTTCTGACCCACTGTGTTTGACAGCAGCCCATAGTCTATGATCACAAGCCTGATTTTCTGATGGCCGCCCTAGATAGTGCTGTAGTATCTGTGCTGTTTTTTCTGTCACACAGACCGAAAGGAAATTTTAATTAAAGAACCCTTCTTTCACAAGTACTGTACACGAAAACATGAAGCACACTTACATATACTGTGAATACATTTTTCTAGCTCTCTATTTTGACAGAATACCCCATGGCCGCTCAAACCATCTGTTCATTTTCAAGTCACACCATTCACAGCAAAGACTATCTATGAATGAATGAATTGCAAAGGTACAGATAAAGGAATTTGATTAAAAATGTCATCCATTGTTCTTAAGCATGCCATGGAGGAAAATATACTACTTTGTATAGAATTAAATTCTAAAACTCATCTGCAGGCAGGTAATTTAGCCTTAATTTAAATCTTCAGTAATATAAGGGCACACATTTACTTAGCAAGTACATTATACTTCGTAGATGACTAACACCTTCAAATGCCTTGTGGGCATAATCAACTCTGTGAAACATCCATAATTACAAGTACAACCTAAAAGTAATTTGGTAAAAACAATTCATTTTAGTTGAATTTCACACATAACAACGTGAAAAAAAAATGGTAATAACTCACATTAGCTTGAAGACACTGGTAATCAGATACCATGTCAGGTATGAATAATATGAAATTGTGATTTCTGTATAAGCGGATCAGAAAAAGACCCACAGAGCCTCTACACTTACCCCACTCATGGTACCTCCACAGAGCCTCAACACTTACCCCACTCATGGTACCTCCACAGAGCCTCTACACTTACCCCACTCATGGTACCTCCACAGAGCCTCTACACTTACTCCACTCATGGTACCTCCACAGAGCCTCTACACTTATTCCACTCATGCTACCTCCACAGAGCCTCTACACTTACCCCACTCATAGTACCTCCACAGAGCCTCTACACTTACTCCACTCATGCTACCTCCACAGAGCCTCTACACTTACCCCACTCATGCTACCTCCACAGAGCCTCTATACTTACCCCACTCATGCTACCTCCACCAAGCCTCTACACTTACCCCACTCATGGTACCTCCACAGAGCCTCTACACTTACCCCACACACCGGACTGTATAGCCAGCATAATAGAAACGAGTTATGTGACCTGGATGAAAACTGCAAAATCCTCCAGCCAAAGTGTGACCCTGGACTTATAAATCATAGGAACTGCAAAGCATAGCAGCATAAAACAGTGATTTCTGGGATTCGGATTATCAGCCTCTCTCGGTTCAGAGGGTCAAGAAAGTTTATTAAAATGACTCCCCACTTTCAAGGAAGAAAACATGCCTATCCATCCATGCATTTTCACTAACTGCTTTTCCAATTATGGTCCAGTGATCCAGGAGCAATGAGGTGTTTGGCAGGGTACAGGGAGGTGCTTGGAGTGTCCATTAGAGGGCGCTCACTGGGTCACACACTCAGTCACTCAACACATTAAGGGCATGTTAATCTTCATACACACGCAGGGTTGTGCTGAATTCCACATGCAGCCAAGCAAACGTGAGATGCCACTTGTTTATCTAGCCTAGTTTTGAAAATTTGTTGATCTATGCCTCATTTCATCTTTGGTTCTGAATGTGATATTCTTAAAAACTATGCAGACACAATTGCAGGGTCCTCAAAAAAATGTACCAGTATCGCCAGCCGTGACAGTTTTACTTAATTTCCAGCAAGTGCAAATTCTGCACCCTCTTAAATATTTTTCCGCTTTGCAGCATACTGTGATTTTCCAGGCTAATTAAGGATCAACCAAAGTGGAAAAGTGACACTGTACTGCCGTTACCAACATCTTAAATGCAAGGCAAACTCCTCCAACTCACACCCCTGTCTCCAAAGTATGAGGAGTGCTCAAAAAACAGGAAGCCCAAATTCCCTGAAAGCTTACATAATGCACGATCACCATTAAATATTCCAACTAAAGTGCCTGTGCAATTTCTCCTCAAGTTTTTCAACCGCATTAATGAGTTCTTTACTTTATAGGTATTAAAGGGCTTCTTGCGAGCATCTGCCAGAACTTTGGTTTAGACGGTTGGTTAGGTTGCAGTGCCACCACACAGGGCACATCTTCCGCATTTATAGACTTCACAGTTGGTCTATCAGAGCTCTTTCCTTGGATTCATTTCCTGTCTCTCTCCAAGGGGACCGATAGACCAGGGGCGGAATAGAATGGCGACTGGCATGTCATTAACACTGACAGTGAAAAAGTGCTCTCATGCAAATACACGTCAGGCATGCATGGCTTGTGCTACAGCCACAAAGGCAGGCAGAAGCACAAGCACGGCGGATACAGAGAAACGACAGACGGGGAATGCTTTCAGTGCAAGCCAAAGTCAGGATTGTTCCCATGAAAACGTTCCCTCGTGAAGATGCTGTAATGAGGATGTCTTTTGGAAATTACTGGGCTGTGCCGAAACTCAAGTCCGTAACTCAAGGCAGCAATCTCCATGAATGAAAGCATACAGGCGGCAATGATGTTATAAAAATAACCGCCAAATAAAATCTATCTGTCTCTATGAACTACTGTTAACTGAAGGATTCTTTGTCTTTTTTTTAATTTTTATTTTACATACAATCACATGCCTTTCAAAATACCTGTTCTCAACAAATCCAGTCACTGTCACTCAAGTCGAGGACTTTTATTATTGTTTTCTATAATTGCTGGATGGATCTATGTCACCTTCAGTTAAGTAAAATGAAGTTGTGTGTTTCCCAGCTGCACCCTCCAGTGAAAGGGAAATCATGAGATCAAAGTCTCCCAAAGGATTCCCGCCTTGAAGTAAACCATGACTACAGAGGCTGGTAAAGTTCGGCTGTTACAGACATGCTGGAATGTCCCTGAACTGCTGTACACTTGAATAACACATGCACCTTTCAGAAAGATTTCCAGAGGCACCTTCAGTCAATAAAGGCACCGTCTGAATAAAATATACTGTCTGAAAGTGCACTCTGTACCTGTCCTTCTATGGTTCTCAAAATATGTTCTTAACCAGACATTGGCAATTCATCACCACGTCTCCTCTCTGCAGGGTTAGAGTAAAGCCAGATTCCAGACTTTTTGCAGTAGGGGTGACGCAAGGACTAATTTGCACTGATCCCTGGTGAAAGATTGGTAGTGCCCAATTCTTCTCCTTCGCTAGTGTAACTTTTCTATACAACACCCATTCTTAACAGTCTGGTCCTCGGGAACCCACATGGTGTTTTTGCACCATCCAAGCTCCCTGCCAGACAGACCACATTTTTGCTTCCTAAGCAAAAACCTGGACAGTCTGTGGGTTCCCGAGGACTGGAATGTGAAACAATGCTCTACAGTGTTTCAGGGCTTAACTGGTAGCATGGTTATTATGATTTGTACAGTGCTGACTGGCCCAAGATGCTAATGTGTGCTAGTGATGGGAGCAATAAGGCTCCAAACCCCAGGCTGGTTAAAGAGCCACTTCTGGTCACTCAAATGGATTCCATTGGGTTAAACCAGGCAATGACTGACAGCGCACACTAATGTGTGGGACTCCAGGCCTCACTTCTCTTCCTGTTGTTTACTCTGTACTCCTCTTCAGTAAGCTCAAGTGCACATGAGTCTTCATAAATACAATATCAGTGAGGGACTCAGGGATCTAGATTTTTATATCATGTAAAATCACATTCACCACCATGCATAATCCATATTTCACATTTTTTCAGTCATTATTCCAACAATGACATTGACCAATCCTGTGCTGTAAGGCCCATTATTGCATTGTGTGTGTGTGTGTATTGCATGTACTCGGCCAACGGGTGCTAGGCAACTTAGTAACCTCCCCCCACTCCCTAGTCTCCTCCCCTGCCCCCACCTTCAGGTCAGAATGACACGTCATTATAAGCCGTTGCTCTACCCTCGAGTCCCAATTACGCTGTGCCGTGGTAAGACGCCTGGGCTGAAGACCAGGGAACCATTAGACCCCCCTCAAGGACCTGGGCTCCACAGCTGCTGGAGGCTCATCCTATAATGAGCCAGGAGAAAATAAGCCACCTACATATCAGGCGTTGGCGCCCGCACTCATGCGGCGCTAAGCTAATATGTTAATGAGATCCTCAGTCATATTATAACAAAGGTCTTATTAGAGGCTACTTTGTATATAATACCCATCAGGAGGGGAAGAGACAGAAAACTTCACAGTAATATAGTACGCTGCCTGTCAAGGATTTAAAATGCTTCATGCCAATTTAATGTCATTTCTCGCATTAAACAAATGCATCTTATTGAAAGAAATTTGACGCAATTCAAGGACTATGGCTTATATGTCGGGTGACTACATTTACAGTAAACTGTTAAAAACAGCAGCAGGGTGGGAAAGGTGAATAAACAAACTATTACCATTGCCACAGCTTTCATTGCCAGAGGACCCGCTTTTCTGTAGCCCCTGTTGGATGTGATGTCATCGTGCACGGGTCACGTGACGTGGGTTTGGCTGAGGCCCATGAAGGGCCCACTACAGCCTGCCTCCGAGCTCAGCTTGCTGGACCAGGCTGACAGATATGCTGAGGACTGGGGGATGATGGATTTATTACACTCCCTTACATCATATTTAGAGGATTCTTTTTATGTCAAAAGAGATTTACATGACTTTATGGTAAAATTACACACCCATCTTTGTAGTTATACGTATAAACCTTGAAAGTCCTTCTGTATTTTAGCAAGTATAATACTGATTTAAAATTGAGGACAAAGAAATCCAGGATGATTCCTTTCCATACCAGAATTTTTCCAATTACAGGTAAACTTAGGCACTGTAAGCTTTGTTAGTAATTCTAGATTCAAATCAAAATTATATTTTGTAAAAAGCGTACATTTTAACAGCAGTGTTTTCTCACCCAGGCCCTCTGGGGATTTGATTTGACATTATTCAGTAAAATATTCAATTCCTTAATTACAGCGCCACCTACTGCTCATAATATAATTGTGCCTCTAGGGCAGGCTGTGTACAAAGCATTGAATGTCGGCAGGCCACACAAACAAGCAAGAATTATTAACATTCCATCTACAGGGTGTAGAGTCAGGATACAATGTGCTTTTCTCTGTTATTCAAGGTTACAAAAATCAGCCATAACATTAAAACAACCAATAGGTGAAGTGAATAACATTAATTATCTCGTTACAATGGCACTTGTCATGGGTGTTGGAAGCAAGAAAAATGGGCAGGATCTGGGAGATCTTCACAAGGGCCAATTCGTGATGATTGGACGATTGAGTCAAAGCATCTCCAAAACGGCAGGTCTTGTGGGGTGTTCCTGATATGCAGTGGTCAGTAACTACCAACAGTGGTCCACGAGAAGCCAACTGGTTAGCTGATGGTGGGGTCCTGAGTGTCCAAGGCTAGCCTGAGGCATATGGGGTTGTGAGGCTACAGACCGGTCAGAGTGAACATGCTGATCACTGTTCACCCCCAAAAGTGCCTACAATGGGCATGTGAGGGTAAGACCTGTACCATGGAGTGATGGAAGAAGGTGGCCTGGTCTGTTACATGTGGACGGGTGGGTGCAGGTATGTCATTTATATGGGGAAGAGAAAGTACCAGGGTGCATTATGGGAAGGAAAAATACCAGGGTGTATTATGGGAAGGGAAAGTATCAGGGTGTATTATGGGAAGTAGGCAAGTCAGCAGAGGCAGTGTTATGCTCCAGGCAATGTTCTGCTGGGAAACCTTGGGCCTTTGCATGCATGTGGACGTTACTTTGACATGTACCACCTACCTAAATATTGTTGCAGACCAAGTCTATCCCTTCATGGCAACAGTATTGCCCAATGGCAGTGGCCTCTTTCAGCAGGACAATGCACCCAGCCACACTGCAGCAATCGTTCAGGAATGGACCATGAAAAAGAGGTCAAGGTGTTGACTTGGTCTCCAAATTCCCCAGATCTCACTCCAATCAGGCATCTGTGGGATGTGCTGGACAAAGACGTCAGATCCATGGAGGCCCTAACTCACAACTATGAGGTCTTAGAGTACCTGCTGCTAATGTCTTGGTGCCGGATACCACAGGACACCATCAGAGGTCTTGTGGAGTCCATGCCTCGATGGGTCAGAGCTGTTTTGATGGTATAAGAGGGACCTACACAATATTGGGCAGGTGGTTTTAATGAAATGCATAATCGGTGTACATTGTTTTAGTATTAAATGAAAAGCCAGCCGGAAGAGAAGTTTAAAGGGACTTTCTTACACTTTTGCAGTTTTTCCCTTTCCTTCACTGTATTATATAGCTTTATGTGCATGCAAATTGTCTGCAGAGTCTTAAGGCAAAAGGGAGTAACTCTCACTATGGAAACCACTCTCTCTAACCTGCACCTCAATGGAATTCCAGGCCTTACTTTCATGACATGGTGAGGTCACCCCGTAATACAATCCTTATTGGCCGCCTACCTGCAAAGATCTATCTGCAAACTGCAATACAAGGGTGGAATGTGTAGGGCAAGCTGACCAATCTGACAAGCTGACCAATCAGAGCACAGTGGGTTCATCAGGGGTGGGGTTTAAAGCTCTAACAGAGTGTTTAAGACAGCTATAGATAGAGTGAATAGAAGTACAGTCTGAGAAAGATTATGCGTGAAATTATGTGTGAGCACTGAAGCATGTAAACCTATTCTAGTAGACCCCAAAAATATTATTATGAAGTGAAAATTAGCATAAGTACGTCATAATTTCCACTTATGGGTGTTTTGAGTCAAATATTTCATTGCACAACTTTAGCCAAAGCCATGCAGCTACTCTTCCCACATAGCCTGCTGAAGATTAAACGTCTTTGGTTGGGCTACAGCAGAGATTCCTGACCTCTGTGTGAACGTGTGACTTGTATCAGCAAACACTTAAGTTTTCCCGTGTTGCCGAAGATGACACCTAATTGCAGTGGGTAACTGTCAAGTATTTACAGCGTACTTAATAAACTATATCGTTTCAGTGAATGTGAACCAATGAGGGAAAAAATGAACAGATCCGGCAGAGTCTCAGCTATTCTCAGTCCCAGAACACATTAGACGACACAAGTTACAACTGGCTCTAAGTAATGGCGTCTGCTCGTCGTTCACACGCTCTCAAAGAAAGGACTGAAGGCAGTGTGTACCCTGTGAGTGCCATTTATCTACATTACCAGCTTCCCCCATTGACTCTGCATTAATAAATAAATAACAAGGCCTGTTTAAGAAATCAGAGCCACCTTGTTAGACTGTGTCTCAGGAGTACATGGCTTTGAGGGGTATTAACATTACAGGAACCTCATTACGACATGTCTACACTTCCACAGTGAGATATCTACTAGAGCTACTTATTATAAGGACATACTAATACTGACTCCATACATAACTCAAAGGCAATCTACTGCTACTGATGGTAAGGGCTTACCGATACCACCACCAAACATAACTCAATGGAAATCCACTGCTAATTATAATAAGGGCTTACTAATACCAACTCTACACAAGTCAAAGGTAATCTACTGTCATTGTTGGCAACCAATACCACCCCAGTGTGCATATATAAGGTTTATCCACAGCAGCATTTACACCAGACAGCGCTTTTTTCGATTACGCTGCAGCTAGGTAGCACGCGCTGCCATAATTCACCGCTGAGGTGGCCGCGGTTGCCAGTGAGCTGCCGCGTAATTGAAAGTGCCTCGGCCCCGAGGAGAAAGAGGCGGCTGAACGCTGGTTGCCACTCTGTCCAGATTGATGGCTCTCATTTGAATTATCCCACAAGACTATTAAGCGTCTGATTTGCTCTTTCTTCCGCAGTCAGTGGCCACATTTGAGAATTTATCAAGTTACAGGAAGCAAATTACACTCCTATCTGTCATTGGTATAAATGTGTATTAAAACTGCAACAACAGGCTCTTGAAATAGTGGTTGCTTACATAACTACATTAAACTCGCACATTTTGCCAGATAGCTCTTGTGTACTTTATCAAACCTTTTAATCGTGTCTGGCAATTTAACAAATCGTTTCATGTAGTCAATTGTGCTTTTTGGACAGTCGTCTTCATCATCTGCCCAAATTTCACTTTCAGATGATGCACTGAAAATTAGAACCAGGCTTCATTCTAATATTTCAATAATATTCACCTGTATCTCAATGAATATTCATGTGTGTGGATCAGTTAAACATTTGCATATTTAAAAATATATATATATATATTCATTTGAGCATATTATTTTAAATTGACAAACTACTGTAAATGAACGCCTCCTAATATTCAGATAATGCTTGGACCCAAATTTATGTACATAGCTTACACATCTAGATAAAACTGAACAAATTCAAATCTCAAGGTATATTTTAGTCTATATCAAAAAGGTACTATTCTATGTATTTATGTATTTTACGGTCATCCTCTGTATGAGCAAATGCAAAAAAAAAACTTTGAAACCTTAATAGATTTATACAAGGATAAAAAGGCTGTTCAGTTACCTATCTGACAAATCGGATCCTCAGATCCATTATTCATCTAAGGTTTTACTTCCTCCTCTTTGCTAAATTGACTTTTCTTTGTTATCTAAAGAACCAAAACAGGGCTCCACATTGCGGTAAAACATGAAAGGAAGGTCTTTACTTTTGTCACTATATGTTAAGAACAAACAACTGAAGCAGTGTGAATCAAGGTATAGACCACAACATTACACAGCGCAGTCAGACGTCAGCCCTGAAGAGAAATCAAGATTGCAAACTATTTTGCTTTTTCGCTTCCTGTTTCTATGTAATGTTAAGAGGAAGTGGCCCCGTGTCTGATTCTTTGAATTGGCTCCAGTCAATTCTTACATTTCACATGGCTGTAAGTGTTCCACAGACAAGTCACTCATATCCTCCTGGAAGACCACTTGAACCTACAAAACTTAATCACACCTTTTGCTCTGCCCCTGCTTCAGAGTGCACTGATTTTTGACATTGACTAAATGTATGTACAGTTTGGTTTTTTTAGGTGCTTAAGAGACTTGTAATCACACTGGACGCAATACACACACAAGACAAATCAGTAAAAACTCAATTAGGGCTAAAAAGGTGATCCAGAGCCTTGCTGAACTGTGTTACAGTCATATAAGTATCTAATATGTGATCTTTGACCACAACTCTTCGGTTGAACATTTTCCAGTGAGCTACACAGAAGGCTAATAAGAAAGTAACATTCTATTACAAACCGTCAGAGCAAATCTTCCAGTGACCTTTGACTGTGGTCAGGTGATTTAAAGGTGATAATTAATTTGTTTTTAGTAACACTGGGAAGCAGCGTGACTCTGGGGGTTGCTGCAAGCCTTGCTATTGACCTTCATTGCGACATGGTGTTTGTGGTCTTCAGTGACCATAAAAGAATTGTGGTGGTAATACACCCAAAGTGACCCCCGGGGGCTGTTTGCATTCCATGGCAGAACAACGCAATAATTTCTCAAGGGTTCCCAGTGCAAGGAATTGATCCCGGGATCTGTGGGCTTGGGAATATGTCTACACTCAGCTTCCAGTACTTTAAACGACCAAGGGGAAATTCAGCTGGAGATAAGCAGAGAAAGCAGATTCTCAGCCACTTGTGGTGACAATCTTAATGGCACGGAGGGCCCAGAAGACAAGCCTGGACATTAGGCAGTACACATGAAAAGTGATCTCCCGCATTTCCTGCCGGAGCTGAACAAACCATTATGACCGCCAACAATTCCAGAATAAAGGATACGATTCACAAAAGCTTTCCATAGAATTACTTTTTAAAAACACACTACTTAAATGATTGATGTATCCCAGCTGTATTACTGTAAGAGAAAGGGAGGGTGTATGTGTTTTATGCATGAGGTGTTGTACAACAAGTGAGATATGAAGACGGAGAAGTGTGTATCTTTAGCCTTTGGCAATTTGTCCTACGATATCAAATATTCTACTGTAGAATCTTCATATAGTATTTTAGAACTTTTCAATACTCCTCTATGCAACCTCTCCAGCTTCGGTGACCAAGCCTCCTGAAGGGCTGCTCCCCATCTCAGGAGTCCCCCTCTCCCAGATGCCCAAAACTCTCCTTCACTCCAAGATCTTAAACCTGCCCAGAACCCCCCAAGCATGCTGCTCCCCTCACTCCACATTCTGTGCTTTGATTGGTGCCCTGTGCCCTGCTAGCTTTTTTTGCTCATTATGCTACATTTTCTCCTCCATTTGTACAGCAACCACGTAACACTTTTATTATTGTATTTCTTTATTACTGCATTGTTTACTGCGGACTGCATACTTTACTGTACCAGATTATCTAAGTTCTTGTGTTTATTACTGCTTCACTATAGTGAGGTTCTCTCACATATTTTAAGCATCATTGGGTTTTTGAAGGTGCTATATAAATTTGATAATAATGAGAATAATAAAAATAATAAATGTTGTGTTATGTCAGAAATGGACTAATTAAAACTCTAATAGTAATTTAAATAATGAAATAATGAAAATAATTTTTGTCACGTTCTTTAAATTGTAGTCTTGTAAAATTGAAGTCCATGTTGAAATTTGTTATTATGTTGTTATATAATTCCAAAACTGAAAGAAAAATACTAATACTGAAAACAGAACTGGCCACTATGGAGGATTAGGGCCACCATGAAAATATTATTTGAATTCTGACTTTAATGTCAGAATTCTGACTTTAATCTCAGAATTCTGACTTTAATCTCAGAATTCTGAGTTTAGAAAAAAAGTCAGAATTCAAATAATATTTTCATGGTGGCCCTAATCCTCTGACCGTGTGACCACAGACTGTATGACAGAATTAAATGACTGGGATTTGAACCAGCGACTTTCGGATCACAGGCAAGGTATGCCAGCCCACCAAGACACCCTCCCCAAACACTCGGGCTGCATGCAGATGCTGGGCGCTGAATACGGCATGTCATGCATGCAAAGCACACCCTTCATCCTGACTTACATCCCCACTAATATGAAAATTTACTTCAAAATATCTGTTCTGGTTCTGCTTCCTGCTTCTGTACTATAATCCGGCCACAAAGAGCAACAGACAACCTTTAATATTTCTACGGAAAAACTCATGTTTTCATCCTAATTGAGATGTTTGCTGTGCTGTGTTAAACCTGGCTCTCTGCCATCGTCTCCTGACCTGCCCAGGCGCCCGCGAAGCTGCCTCCTCTAACCACCTCCGATTCATCTTCTGCCAAGCCGACTGCTCTCCTAACAAAGTGTGAGCCTTGCGGTGTGATTGAGCAGAGCTGCGCCTCACTGCAGGAGCACCAATGCAATTTGCAGAGGCCAAACAAACCCCTTAGTGGCACAAACCAAGAATGTTTTCACTGTTGTATAACAAGGACTGTGCACGTAAATAGTCATATGCACTAATAGTGATTTACATCCAGAAAGACTAAGATCTAGACCTTTAGAAGCCTGTTTCAAAACTTTGCAAGGAGATGAATGCAGAGAGAAAGTGTTCCACAATGAAACCTCTGCGTGTACCAGCTCCTATGAAAATGTTACTTGTCATAACCTATTACTTGTGAATCCTCTTTGTCAAAGTGTCAGTGATTACATTAGTGTTTTGCAACATTGTGCATTTCTGGGGCAACACACTGTCTCCATTTTAAACCCACACAAGCATCTTCAAGGGATTTACTTGGCAGGGATCTAGAGTCTGTACAGAAGCCTACATTTTGTCAACGGAATGAAGAACTAGTGAACTTCCCTTAGCAACAGGTCAGCAGCAAACGTTGGGATTGAAAGCAATGAACATATGTCCTAAATCTTAGCTGCACACGTCTGCTGCCTGTGGTGCTCTTTTATTAAAGAACCCCAACCATCAGCCTGCCTTCTGCTTACACCGATAGCCAAGTGACAGCTAGACTGAGCCCACCCACAAGCCAAGACAAACGCTATCAAGCTCGGCCTTGCGCCTCAGCCCGCCACTTGCTTCTGGCGCCATGCAGAATGAATCCCAGATCTACCTGTTGTGCTACTGTAGGGGGTGCTGTTAAGTTCATTATCGGTGCGGTTGTTTTGGAGTCAATGCAGCCACAGAGAAATGTCGAGCGCCAGCAGGACATAATGAAGAACCGATATCTGACGGCAGACTCAGGAGCAGATTAGCCGCGAACACTGCGCGCGTTCGCAAGTCCTGCTGCCTGAGCCGTGAATCTTCCACGTCTCTCGAGTGAAGAGACTGAAGACACATTGTCCCTGTTCACATGAAAGGGGATGAACACACAATATCGTTATAGTGAAAAATCCAACCGACTCGAAGAAAATGAAAAGAGGCAAGGTCAACATTGTGGAAGGAGGAGAACCACATGGAGGTAGATGCAAGGACTGCGTTTTCCAAAGGCACGAGGCAAACATGACTCCATAAAGAATCAGCCACGGCTGAAGCCTCTGTCAGACGAAGGGTGTCGAGCGGTATAAGTCTACAATGCAATCACACATTAGCTACAGCCTAATGTACGTATATTACAGCTATGCTGCTGTATGAGAATCCACCTCTGCTGTCTATTGTCAGTATGAATGAAAAAGTTTTTTGGATGAATATAACCCTCTAACCAGACATATCAATCATTAGACTGCAATTTCATTTTTAATCATATTCTCGTTATTAGACGTTTCTCAAATTAGCATTTGAAAATTACAAAGCACATCCGTTGTAATCTCCCAGCATGGCTTCTTATCACTGAAGTTTCTTTAATAACCGAAAAAAAATATCCCAAAGCCAAACTGTTCCGGTTGGCTCTCATGACAGGAGGCTGTCTTGACAAGTCGATAATATCTACACTGAATAGATCAGTATCGAGAAAGATACCCCACGCTTTGTACACAAATCATACACCTGATCCTTTAACTAATGAATCAAAATGGCTTCTGTTATTGAACATTACATTGGATCTGTTGGACACACACGACTGTGTGTGTGTGTGTGTGTGCGCGCGCATGCATCATACTATATGAATTAAAGCTGCTCTGTTCACATTTATTCATAGTTGGAAAAGCTTAAGCTTTGACGCAAATTGTATGGGAGAGGAATCATTCCCATTTATAAAGATGTCCATGTCTCACCAATTCCGCTACGTATGGACAGTCACACTTGACCCACTTCTCTCCATAATCAGAATCTCATTTCTCCAATTACTAATGACACCAAATAGAATTCTTCTGGTCAGATGTAACTCATTACAGACTGTCTAGAGTCTGTGGAGAGGCATTTGGAGAAGTTCAGATGTGTTGCAGATATTGTAAATATTACCAATGTCATGCTTTTCAGTAACAGTTATTGAGAAAAGTTTTCTGGGCTTTTATACAAACTGTGACTATAACGAAAGCCACATTAAACACACAGTAATTAGTGATCTATTACAGAATGCACAACTCTCATAATTATCAAGGTTTAGTTGGTTCCTTTGCCAATTATCATTTTTTTCTTTCCTTGCATAAATTTACTACAGAACTAGTTCCCTGCAGGGAAAAAGAAAATGGGTAAAAGTATCAATAGATGCATGAAGAAGTCCAATTTAAAATGAAAAAGAGTATACATTAGCGTGTTTAAAAAGTCAGCGCAGCAAACATGAATGCAAAAGACTGATCTGAGATCAGTATACCTTCTCTTATAGTGGATGACAGCTGGAATGGATTGTACAGTACACATGCTTCCATTCAGCCTTGTAAAACACCTGGAGATTATAATGTCAATTTGTGTTGCTTTAATGTTATTACAATGCATTATCAAAAATCACTTTTATAATGTGACAGGTAAAATATGTGGCTTAATCTATTTGCCCTAGTTTCATTTTTTATATCAGAGTGTTTAGCAAAAATTGCTGATAACAACTGCAAAATAAGGATGACTTATCAACACCATAAAACTATAATGATTGCAGAAATATTTAATAATTAACCACTTGCTGATCTGCATCCCTAAATTTACATTTACATATTCAGCAGACACTTTAGTCCAAAGCGATATTCAATTGAGGCAAATAGCATATCGCAAACATACGTTCTGTCAAGTTATTAGCAAGGCAGAAGTACAGCTGGGTTGAGCCTCCAATGGGTGCCGAGGTGTAAGCAGTATTGGAGCTGGGGCTACACAGCAACTCCTAACAAGGCAAGAACATAATAAGACTATTCAGTGAGCAGAAGTGCAGCATTAAGATAGTTCAGGGAACGTAAAGAGGCATCCGGCTAAATATTAATGAGATTTAACTGCTACTGTTACAAGACGCAGATATGTTTGACACAGATGTGAATCCAATTAACATTCTAGGTGCTACTTTTTCCATAATGTCCACTTGCTTTATTCCTAGCATCAGTTGTGTGCTGACATCCAAATCCTCCAGGCAGTCATTTAATAATTTAATAAGTCCTGTTCTCATGCCACTTTAGAAAGGAAGAAATGCTGGTCTCTTTTGCCACTTTGACCTTGAGTTTCAGCACTAAAGAGTCTGTTAACAGGGACACACAGCTTTGACTCATTAGCTCTTTTAGAATAAGATTTCTCTGTGTTCCCCTGTATTTCACTATTACAAATGGTACCACTGCTTTGAACCTACTACGAAAGGAAGGCTTCTGTGCCCCAGAAATCATCATCCACATTATTAGTGGTTACTTAATTCTTTAAGCTTGACAGGAATTTGGCTCATTATTTGATTCGATGCAACAAAATCTGTTTGCAGGGAAAATATCTACCTTAAACCTGGCCAGTTTTGTTTGCCTACATTAAACTGGCATCGTTCAGCTGTTTCAAAGTGCTGCCTCAGGACATCATGGGATCGAGGCCCGTGTGGGTCATTTATTGCGCAAAGGCATAGGATCGAGGCCCGTGTGGGGCATTTACAGCACGAAGGCATGGGATGGATGTCTGTGGGGGCATTAACAGCACAAAGGCATGGGATCGAGGCCCATGTGGAGTATTTACATCACAAATAGCTGGACACTTCTGTGCACAGGGACGTCCCATCGCATACAGATCTGATTAGAATTTTAATTTCCTCAGCCAGTAACGGCAGAAGCTTCCTCTCATTAGCCGTGCCCTAAAGGAACAGCACACACCCTCACCGTTTTCATGAAGACACCCGCTATCTGCGCCCAGCAGGTATGGCAAACGGCCACTCGTGTAACGACAGTGTTTGTAAACTGGAGCCATTTCAGACACAGTTTTGGCCTCATTAGCATCCCATAATCCCGTATCGAGCTGAGTTGGATCAGCTAGTGTGGGCCATATCCTCTCCAAATTATAAACACTCACCCCCCCCCGCGCACATTGTGCAAAATCCCATTCTGGTTACTGGAAACATATAAATAAATTTGGACAGAATTTCTGCTGCAAATAAACGGCGGCAGCCCCACATTCTTACGGCATGGAGGGGGAACATCAGCATCCTTCCTGCTTGAGGAATCACACGGCTAATAAATTCCAAAGTCTTGTCAAGAGGATTACGCTGCTCACTGTGGGATGTCATAAGACACATCTAAGAGCCAGGTACCTTCTCAGGGTCTGGTGCCACATTACAAGGAAAAAAATATGAGTATCACACACACACATACACTTAACCAGTCCTGTGTTCTCATACGATGGAAATAATTTGCAGAACGTCCAGAATACATTCAGGCTGTATCACTAGTTTCTGGAGGCATACCTGATAGTGCTTAGCAGCAGAGTGGGGGGAAATGAGGTTTTGAACCTCGCCACAGGTGGTATTATCACATGCTGTCAATCATGTCTATCTTTAACCAAATAGGAACTAAACCAAGAAGCTGAGGCACTCAGTCTATTACCGACACTGAACCATAATCTCACCCACAATGGCCCAGGCCTGTCCCATGACTGGCCACAGGCAGGGTGGTAATTCTCACAAAAAAACAAGAGGTCCTACCCTGAGCTGAAGCTGAACTGACTGTGACGTACTCTAAGGTTCAGCTAGGAGGCTGAAATGATAGATAAGATATAAGATGAGTCAATTCCAACTGAGCACAATAACACAAAAATACGACAGCCCAAGTGTAGCTGGCCAAGCCTTTGGGACGTAAACCTCTGCCATGCTGGAGACTGTGAAATGAGATAATATAGTGAAATGTCAGTTCCCAGGAGAGTCCACCTGCAGAAGGCGAGGTGTCAAATGTTAAAGATATCATTACAGTGCCGTGCATATCACCAGCTCTCCGATCCAACTCCATGTGATTAAAATAAAACAATACTTAAAATACTTACAACAAGCATGAAATGAAATGAGACGATAAACCAATATTTTTTCTTATTAGTCCAGGATTATATATATTATGGCTTTAAATAATGCCAGGCACGAAGAGGACTCCATTTTGATAAGGTTAATGTAAACGGTGGCCCGTTTTTATGAGCAAGACAGATCTGAAGAGAGGGTCTTCACAAAACTCTACCAGGCATCCAAGGTCTCGACAGGATTACTTTGGTAGTACAGTACACCTACTGGAACAGAGAGCAGGACCAATGTTCATTAGTGGAAGTAAGGCTGAAAGATTTTACCACATAACCCCCGAATTTCTCTCAAATGGGCAAAAAAAAATTGGCACCTCAGGAAAATCATTACAAGCATTATTCTATTATAAATCAGCCTTGTCTCAAACCAAAAGCCGCCTTCTGCTATCAACACAGCAGTAAAGAAGCTAAAAGAGGTGTTATAATGGACAAGTGAGCACATGTGCCTGTCATCCCAGCTTTACAAAGGGCCGCTTTAAATGAACAGGAACAGCTCGATCCAGGCCAAGGATACTATCAGACATACTTTTCTGAAGGTATCTGACGTTGCCTTGAAGGTCTCTCAAAACAACAATGCTCCGTCTATTAGGCTTCCTATTTGTTCTTATAGGACATATGTGTGCAAATGAAGGATAACAGAAGTGCATATTTCATGGGGAACTTCCTGGTTATGCATTAGTGGCACTTATGTGACTGCAGGTCTTCAAATGATGCAATATCGGGGGTGGGGGGGGGTGATCTCAATGCATGTGTGTGCACACACACACACACAAATCAGCTGTTCTGGAGAGCGTGTCCCCACTCAGCACACAATACCGGGTCATTAAATCTGAATCGGATCCCTCTTTACATCGTCTCTCACTCCATCCACTGATGTGTTCGTAATTAATGGCTTTCTCTTCTGTCGACACTAAACATTTACTCTCACAGCATTTGCCGTCTCTATCGTTTCTTCCCATTTAAACACTGAATGCATTCAGTAGTAAACCACCGTTGCCATTATTGCGACTAGTACAGAACGAGTAATTAGGATTTATCATAACATTAACATGGATACCTCAAAACATTTGTTATTTGGTGTAATTGTGTTGCTGTGCTTTTACAGCAGTCAGCTGCGGTGAATCTTTTGTGCTTGTTAAATTATTTAGTGTGTTAATTGGCTGACAAGGAAACTTAGCAGTTAGTGCTGCCTCCTTGCAGCCCCCAGCAAGGGGGCCCCTCTGTCTCCCACAGATCAAAAGATGTGCAGTTCAGGCAATCCTGTCCCTCCAAGATTTGAGATACGACACACTCCCAGATAAAGCTCAGTATTGTTCTAATATATTTACATACCAACAAAAGAGTATGTTATGTTAGTAAAGTAGAAGTTTGCTAAAAGCTCCAGGGGCAATTTCAATTGTGGTATTTGAACCCACAACCTTCTGGCCTCATTTGACGGACACAGGGTGGGCTGTTTGTCATTGACACCAGCTTTTCTGAAATTACTATTCAGGCAGTAAATCACCTTACCTGGTGCGCTTGGAACTAAGTCAGTGACCTCCTGAAACGAGGCATGGACCCAGAGTCAGCTCTGAGGAGCTGTGTCCTCAGGGTTTCCAAGGTTCGGCGCCTCCTGAACGGGAGCGGTGTTTGACCACACTCCAACGACGGTGCCTAGGTCCTCCATGAGAATCCCCATAGGCACAAAGGCTTGCTGATAGAAGCCAATGGACACATGTGCATCACTTTCTTGTACACTACATGCACATTTAAGAGTACCTGAAAATCAACATTTGTGGGATTTAAGTCCACGTGCTTTAAAGGAGAATATTTGAATGATTCTGCACTGTACTGCAGTCAAAAAATTTACTTGCATAGGATTCTGTAATCCAAAGAAAGAAAGTTTAGTTTTTTAATAAAGGGCTGTAGGGTACGTATTATGCTCCAAGTACTACAATAGGACATCCTATGATCTCAACCAGCAACCTTTGAAAAACAAAGTACAGAGCCTTCGCCATTAAGCATGTTCACAAAATAAAATCAAACCATTCTTTATTGTCTTTCAGACTTTTAACAAGAAGAAGTGTATTCTTTGAAGAAAAGACACGGCTCATTCATTCAAGATTTATCTCATTCAGTCACGGGTGCCAAAGAATATTAAGCGGAGCGTAATTAATGACAACAGCATCCGCATTTTGCAAGATTTATCTGCCAGTCTGCAGACGCAGCTGTAATGAAATACGAAGGTGCTGACGGCTTTGTTACTGTACAGCAGAGCAGAGCGGGAGGAGAAGGGGAGAGAGAGCAGAGTGGGAGGAGAAGGGGAGAGAGAGCAGAGCAGAGCGGGAGGATAAGGGGAGAGAGAGCAGAGCATTATCTCCATGGTGGAGAAGGTGGTGTCCCGCCTGGAGGAGGTGCTCTCCAGTCCGGACAT
>JAODUD010000012.1:141001-155175 GCA_026784285.1 Stomatorhinus walkeri | reverse complement strand
CTGCAGTGTCCCCACCCAGACTTGCCCTTTTTCCACTATTTCTCAAATGGCTAAAATCACTGTCAATATCTACTGTACTGTCAGGATCGCTGAATCTGCTCAGACCACGCCCTCTCCTCCCCACCCCCTGCTATGTCTGACCTTGACTGTGCCGATAAAAGGTGCATTTCACACCCCAGCGATATGTTAAGAGCCTTGTTTGATTTTGTGTAAATACAGATATTTCATATGCCAAGTCTTTTCTCCACTTCACCAGCCCACTGGTGTTAAGCCAGCGTGTTAAGCCAACTGTTACTAAATCACAGAAAACTGGGTTAAATACATTGTATATCTGAGTCAAAGTCACTGGGTCAAGGAGCAGGTTAGGCCTCCCTTTGGTACAGACAAAAATATTTGCTTAAAACAGACAAAACTACAAACGTTTTTTAAGCATATAATCAATTTCAGACATTCCGCCCCCGAAAAACTAATTTCACAGAGGCAGCATCCTCCTTGAAGAAAAATGGTGAGTCTATAACTGAATAATTGGACAGTTCTGGTGCTAACAACAGCTGAGCAATCAAGCGGCACAGATGCCTTGTTTCTGCGTACGGCCCGTCCACAGAAGGGCACCTTGCGTACAAGGAGACTGCTGCACCAGGGACCGGCTCTGAGAAACCGGCCCGCTTTTCACATCGGAAACTAGGGCAGTGGAGGACAAACCACGGAAATCCAAACCAGTGCGGACGGGAAAGGTGCTGGACGGTGGCCATCTATCTGTCCCAGCACCGAGTGCCGCGAGAGAGCCTGGCACGGCTGTCACACGGCGTGGGTGGGAAGGAACAGGACAATGGAGGATTATACGCTTCCTGTTACTCATGTCATGCCCCAAACTCATGCAGAAAAACCTAATCGTGTTCTTTCACAGCATTAGCTAATAGTTGAGATTATCTCTGCTTGCGCAGCTTAATTATTATTAATTTAAATTACTTCCACTACATTGTTCCTTTCTAAATTTCAGATACAATTTCTTAAATTCAAAAATGTGTTTTTAAAGTCCTTTCTACCTTTCAATCACATAAGGCAAAGCATATTGACATTTGACCAGGATTCTGGAAATGCCAAGCACATGTGAAACTTTGAATGAATTCTAGATGTGACAGGTAAGTGACAATGTGGCACCTCCCCTTCCTGTTAACTAACAAGGGCAGAAGGCTATTCAGACACCGTATCCTGCACTCTGTTTTGTTTTAGTGCACAAGCACAAGTCGCTGCAGTCCACAAGGTTTCGCCACACATTCCATAGACTAAGCCATCCAAACACGGAATGAATTACGTCGTAAATGAAAAATCTACCGATATGTGCATTTAAAAACAAACATACACTCAAATAGACATCAACAGCATGTGGAGCCGGAGGGAAACATGCGAGAAATGAAAGCGAGAGATCGCTAGCTGACGAGGGGCTGGGTAACGTGCATCTCAAAGGGAACACGGGGCCGAGGCGTGTGTGAGCGCAGGCCCGGACGTGTTCGCCGCCGTGCCACCTGAACTCCGGCGAGCCCGGGGGAATGTGCAATAGCGGGAAGCGGGAGAAGTTGCCGCGTCCCACCCACGACGAGGATTGTCCAGGATCCTGCTGGAGGGGCTATGCTGACGGATGGATTTTAGATAACAGGCCACAGGCCAGCACTGTTTATCGGGCTGCTAAAGCGTTCAATTGTTCGGAAAAGGTGGAACAGACTGCTTTTGCGGCCATTTGTATACATCAACATGCCGGCTCAGGACCCGGACCATGCCTGGGGGCTAACACCTGACAACCCCTCACAAGACCTGAGTCCAGAGTCTGTCAGCAGCCTGCCCCCAGATTGGGCATGGCCCCTACTTACACCTCACCACCATGTACATTTGTTTGATGCCTGTTGTTTTAATTAAGCAAGACAGGGTAGCACAAACAGAGATTGGTGTGATTACGTCTATTTGTGATTTTAGCTGATGCTCCCTGAGAAAACGGTTACATGCTCTTTTTAGATAATTAAAAAAAAAAAACCTCATACATTCATCTGTGGCACTAAACAGAACAGAGCACATTAGCTCAGTCAGTCAGGTACAATCGTCTGGGGACTAGCAGTGTAATTAATTAATCAAAGTGAAATCTAGAACAAATAGCTGTGTTAGGGCAAAAAAGTTCATGCAAAAGCCCCAATTTTCACAAATATTGATAAAATGTCAGGGTATTTAAGATCCATTTATGAGAATCATGTCATATTAATATTAAGATCTTATCTTGAATGACATTTATAGTGGATAGTAGGATGGCAGGAAAGCCTTCTTTAAGCCTAGTTCATACTTCACTTTTCCACTTGCGCTTTTGCGTGCTCTCGGGCTGGGAATGGCCGTCCCTGTGGCAGATTGTATTCATATTGCATTTGGCCGTGGATGCGGGTGGTCGCAGTCGGTGCATCTATAGAGCGGTGATATTCCACCAGACCAGCAGAGGGCAGATGTACAAACACAATTATAAGCTTTGCAGTGAAACAGGTACAACAACAGCAACTACTCTTCTTCTGCTTTTACGTCATTGCCCACTGATCTATGAAATTCTGCTACCTACTGCAAATACCTAATCTATTATCTTGCACATGCGTGGTCGATGCACACGGATGCACAAGGTTTCCGCTAGACATAAACATCTGGGCTACCTGTGCGACGACGGCAGTCATCTGCAGCCAACCCTGCTGACAAAATATACGTCACGTCCCCTTGTCTGCAACCGAAAGGGCATGCGGAACCGTGAAGTATGAATTGGTCTTTTCAAGGCAAGACACACATCACTGAGAGAATCCACTGAAAGAAAAGACTACCTTAATTTTATATTAACCATGTAAACTATGACACTTCTAATTCACCAGTCAAAATTGCAAGACTGTTGAAAAGGTGACACACCGGTGACCAGAAACGTGAGTTGTCCATTTCGTGCAAAAACCTACAGAAACATAACAACATTCCTCAGGTATTATAGAATACAATAAAATGAATGATGTGAGATTTACGTATAAATGACAAGATCATGGCAAATGCATAATCAGTGGCTCATTCTGCTCCGATTGTTCTCATTCTCCACACCATAAAAAGAAAAACCTGATTATGCACAAGCCGCAACACTGGGAAGCAGGGCTTTAAAACACACCCAATAATTCCATGCTTCACATTCACTTGGCACCACCTGCCAAGCCCCACAAACACCACAGCTGCTTTTCATGTGGCAGGAACAGGGAGATAAGTGTAGATAAGACTGCTCTCCGTTACAAGATCACACGTCATGTCCTTTGCAAAGGATTATCTGCGTTTTTGTGCCACCAAGCAGACGGAATTTAAGTCCCGCTGATGACAGATGTAATCTGCAGGAGAGACCGGTAGATACAATCTCAGATAGAACAGATATGGTCTAAAATTGCCCAAATTATATAAAGGGCCTGAGATGTCGTTCGGATATTTGGTTCCAGTCTGGCTTCTTTTTCAGCCGGAGAGGATATTTGGAATGTTTCTCTCCATTGAAGGTTAAATGTTTAATATAACTTCATTCATATTTCCAAACATTGCCAATAACACAGGACATTATTTTCCAGTTTCAGAAAGAGACAATTGCAAATACTTACATGGCCATTGGGGCAGCTGCTTCAGATATTACAAAAAACATTCTTCTAGTCTGTCCCTAAAGCAAATTCAGAGTAGACCTGACAGCACATCCAATCAAGGCTACCAAGCTAAGTTGTTATAGAACTAACCGCTCCCCAGAAATACTGACAAAATGGCCACCTTCCAGTATCCTAGGGATTCAGGAAGCACCTATATATGCAATACAGGCACTTAACTGAGGGTGTATTTGTTAGGGTTAATCAGAGTGAAACGGCAGCTTAGCAGATTGGTTCCACAGAATGCGAGTAGACTGACTTCTGGCGCTTAACACCTAAGGGCCTGTTGTCATCTGTATTTTGCCCTAATTGATATGTGCAATCCAGCTCTTCACGTTTTCACTGGCTGTGCTGTTAGTGTGGCGCTTGTACTACGCCAGACAGTGTCTTGTCTCGTAACATAAACCTCATAAATGTCACAAACCGGAGGGTGTTTCCTGCCTGCATGGTCTTTCCAGTGATTTACCGCCGTCTGCCCTGGCCCTCTCTGCCAACCCCGCAGCACAATAAGACCAGGAGACTTGACGGTGGCTCCTGCACCAGACTAAGAGGATATCTGAGCTTGGAAGACAGCAGCATTGTGTTCACTGCACAGTGACGTATTCGTCATATGCAGTTCAGCCCATTAACGGCCTGTAAACGTACACCTCAGTCCTCAGCAAGGCAGAGACACAGATAGCACTCAGTCAAAGACAACACTAAGGTAGGAAAGCCGGTCTCCAAGCCAACACAGCACAGAGTAATACACTTGTAACTAGTGAAACTTCCATTATCTACCACGGATTTTTTTTATTTTTTGTATCTTTCAGATACTTTATGGTCCCATCATTTTATGGTCTATAATTTGCGCAGGACATTCCTTAGCATTACCTGTCACCTGACAGCAGGTATGACTGACCCTGTGCTTGCACCCCCTCCACATTCTCCCCTGCAGTTTCACAACCCAGGTATTACAAGTTGCGCCCATTAAAAGTTCAAGGGTACAACAAACTTTCCTCCAAGCTCTGCCCTGTACCGCAGTCCCCTGTGGAACGTGCCGAAACGGCTAAACGCTCACCTTCCAGGGTCCCTCACTCACCTTCTCAAGACAAGCAGTGACCCGTGACAGGCCAGTTGGCTACAACCTGCCAGATTCTGCCTGAGGTGCGTGATGGTCCGTACCTTCCACACACACACACACACACACACACAAACACACACACACACACACAGAGGGGCTCTCACTCCATCCGAAAGGGTTTATCTGAGGTGGGTGTTCCTGTTCCTTCTCGCACCTCCCAGCAACCGCTAATTATGCCACAGCGACTATGTGGCAAGTCACAGCGAATGTGTGGATAGAGAAATGAGTTACCGGTGCAGCGGGCAACCCTACACCCTCTGCCAAACGCTCCTGTCAAAGCAGAACCATCAAAGACACTTCACTCACTACTTATACTCACTCTGATGCCACAAAAATATTCAGCAGACTTCTCCCATCTATCCTTTATATTATTGTAAAATTAAAGTTTTTTTTTTCTTTTAAACAGTAAATTAATACGCAGGCCTTAATCTTCCAGTATAGTGGTTCTTAGTCCTGATCCTACCCCCACCCCCCAGCAGAATGTTTTCATTGCAACCCTACCTTATTCAGGCCATTATGGTCCTTAATAGGCTAATAATCAATGTGGCAGGTTGAAAGCAGTGTGGGCTGAAAGGAGAACATTCTGGTGGCGGGGGGAGGGGGGCAGGAACAGGACTGATAACTACTGTTGTAGTGTTGGCTGTAATGTAATATGTTTGACTTATCAAATTATTATAATCATTGAATAATATTTCTGAGAGATATATATGGACGTGCAAAGGTTAAAATCTTGCATAATTTACTCAGTGTCATTCACTGGTATGACTGCATATCAACCATATTTCCATGGAAATAGTTTTTGGCTACTTTTACTGAAGCAACACCCTCACAAAAACATGAAAAGAGTTCATGTTAACTGAAACAGGCATAATACATATTACAAATTAATAAATAAATCCATGTGCGTTTCTGAAATATCTAGTATTCTTAAGCAACAATACGATGTGTAGTGAGGGATAGCTAGAAGAAATGATCATTTCAGCACTGAATTAAACAGTCCTCAATTTTCACCCAGAGATAATAAATTATTCCCTTATCCATTCGGTGAAAGAGATTTACTCAGCAACTGTGTGAGCATAAATAACAGAATAATGTCCAGATTCTCAACAATGAACTGTGACTTATTGTGCTTTTCCTTTACATTTGATGTCATGCAGAGCCCCACTAAAGCGCTTCTGTTTGGCGTCGTTGAAAACCAAGGCCAGCAGAACAAGGCGTGATTGTGTGCAGCCGCTTTCCATAGCCTGCCTGCTTTGCTCCGTAAATAATGGCAACATTTAAGCATCTGTTTGCTCGGCGCACCGTGTCTTTATCCAGGGCTAGACCCAACAGTGCACAGCGATGTCGGCAAAGCCTGGCTTCACAACCGTGGTGCAGGGGCCAAAGTCCTGCCACACCTCACCTGCCCCGCCCACCTGCCCTATGGGCGACACCTGAAGCAAACAGGTTACTTAGTAAACCACGTCAAAGCAAAGGCAATTCGTAGTGTGACCAGTTAGCAGATATGACTAATCAAATCTATTGCCCCAATTAATTATTGCCCAGTTAGGCAATTAAAAAAAACACTGCAAACCCTTAAATGACCGCTGTACCTGATTATTACTGTTTTTTTTTCATCTGCAGCAACTGTTCAATTGGTCGAAATGTTTCATGTCCTATATCCCTTGAATTAATGTTGCCAGGCTCTTTGCAACAAATCTGTTACCATGGCTGAACATTGGGGTCCCCCAAGATAAATTTGGCTGAGCGGGAAAGGGGGAGCTCACAATAAATTTGCCGCCCCACAATCCCATCAGCTTACTGGGAAAATGCCGGTATGCCAGTTGGCCATTCCAGCCTTGTCTGTCACAAAAAAGCAATTGTAATCCGCAGGGACAATCCACAGGAACAACAGCATTAAGCAAGTCTAAAAATGGAAATGCACATTAAACATGGTTACTATAGTTTGTGCAAATACAAAGGTCTACTATGAGCAAAGTAACTACGATAAGAAGTTTATGATGATGATAAGGTCTTTCTTCTCCTAGTCTAGTGCACCAGCTTACTTACATATTTTCATCTGATCTGGTGGGAGATCAGTGGGTTAAATCAATTGGTTATGTTATCCCACTAATTCAGCTACAACTAAGCCTAATAATATAGAACTAAATGAAAAGCCTGGTAGAGGACCACTGTTGTTTTACACACCAAAGACCGTGGGTTCAGGGCTGGATGGTGTGCTCACAGTGTAAACATAAGCTATAACACTTTGACAAAATAATATATTATTATGAAACAGTATTTCTCAACAACGATAGATAGATAGATAGATAGATAGATAGATACATACATACATACATACATACATACATATATACATACATACATATATACATACATACATACTTCATCCTGAAGGAAATTTAGGCATCGAATGGTACAGACAATAATACACTCAATAATACAGTAAAACACAAGGATTGCAGATGTAGAGAGTGAGGGAGCTATATAGGTCAAAGTCATGTGCATGTATAATATTACATGCTACCATAGATTATGCATATATTACAATAAATAAATAAAAATATATAATTGAAAAGTATAATATATATGAAATATATAATCTGTGTACTTTAACATTTACAGTAAGACCGTCTTCCTGTTGGCTAAAGCTCTGGGAACGTTTCTGCCACCAAAGCATTTTATTATCATCATGTTACGTTTATCTGTGTATTCTAGGCTTGCATTGTTATCGTGGATTAACATTTCAGTATCTAGCCTATTTCAGAATGCACTTGTATATATGCGGAATGTTTCCGCGTTTATTTTCATTTTCGTGTATGTTTCCTAATAGTTTCATGTACATCTGTCACAATAACTCGATTAAATTCGATTAATCCGCTATTTTAAAACATCAACTAAAAATTTCCTTCTAGATTATTTGGCAATATGGCGGATGGAAGAAGGTATGGGGGATGAGCATCCAGATAAAGAAAGAAAGCATAATTTGTGTGGAAGCACTTCACATTAAAAACGAATGAGAAAGCAGTCGTGTGTCAGTACTGAAAAGCAAAAATTAAAAATCACCACAGCGAAACGAAAGTTAGCAGCGTTACGAAGTGTCACGCAACTGGCGTCACACTCACGCCTTCAGAGTCACGCAAGAAATCTTGCGGCAAATCTAAATTATTCCATTATAACCCTAAAATAAGCTAGATCAAAAGTGTTGTGGTAGTTTGCAAACCCAACTATTCAGACTGTAATAAGATTGTGACATACATGTAAATGTGTGCGTATGTGTGTCCAGACTTGCTCCGAATTGAAAATCTCACTCGATCCAGCCAGTCTGTCCAAGTTGGCGACAGCGGCTTAGCCCCGTCGCTTTGCCGCATCATCTTACATAAACAGTGCGTGATACCATATAATATTGTATTTTTTGCTAAAGTATTGTGAAGAACCATCATTAAAACTACAGGGCTTGCTAAATTCTGTTTCCTGTGACCGAGTAAAAATGTTTTCGTGCAACTTTGATTTGAACCTAGCAGACTATCGCGGTCACAGCAATATATGTGACTACACTACTGCAAGTGCATGAAATGCCATCTCGATATTATTACCATGCGAAATAATTTAAAATTCCTGTAATGTACGGAGTTCCTAACAGTTTACAAATGTGTTATCCAAGTTTTGCACATACTGCTGTTCCAAACAAAACCATTTCCTTCAATAACATTGCTTATATTCAATTTATCTATACTTAAAATCAAAAAAGGCGTAACTGACAAGAAAAAATCCAGAAGTTTTTCTTTGTACAAATTGGCCCAAATACGTTTTGAATGGCTAACACACGCCCACAGTCTTAGTGCACAGACCTCCATACTCACCTGGATGTAAGCATTTTCAGGTTTGCCAACGGGTTCATTAATTCA
Organism: Stomatorhinus walkeri; assembly: GCA_026784285.1. Taxonomy (NCBI): domain Eukaryota; kingdom Metazoa; phylum Chordata; class Actinopteri; order Osteoglossiformes; family Mormyridae; genus Stomatorhinus; species Stomatorhinus walkeri. The sequence continues at coordinate 146,473 of JAODUD010000012.1, read as the reverse complement.
ACCTAAAATCCTTTTCCCTGCGCAATTGTACCCTAACACTATTTTGGGATTACGATTATGTTTATACCTGTCAATTTTCACTACCTTACACAGAAGTTTCTCTGCTTTTGTTGCCCTGCGGAATCACAAATTCTTAGTCATCAAAGGATCGCCTAGGCACCCAAACTCAGACATCCCAAAATTACATACCTGCATGTTTTTAAGCGCAATGCTCTATTTAATATAAAGGCATACTGTCTACTTTTTGATTTTCTTTTTTTTAATCTGTCAATACATTGCCACCTACCATTATAAGTAGAGAAACCGTAAGGCTTACCTTTGCACGTTTCCTTCGGCGCTGCTTATTTCCCAGGGGGAAAGTGTCTGCTCGCCGCCCAGTCTCTATAACTTTGCGCTGTAAGAAGTCGCGAGTAACTAAAAACTTACCGCCTCCCACTTATCGGCAAACACAAAAGGATTTCTCCCCTGTGTGTAGGAAATGACAGATGAGTTAACGCGTGTCTCCTTATTAATCAAGGAGTTCGGGAGTAACTTTCCTGACCGGCTAGTTTGCTTGTTGCCAGCGGTATTCTGTTCGCATCGGAAGAAAGCGAGCGTTCACCTGGTGGATAAAAAAAAACTAGAGTTTTATTTTTCTTTATTGAAATGACAAAGAAACTGGTTCGGCAAGTTCCCCGGACAATATCAATCGTCACAGACTTGGTAACTCAAGAACAATACTTAACGATGAGATACACTATCAAACAAAAAGGATAAATATAGGAAGACGACCTAATCTGATAATTTGGTTATTTTTGTAATAAGTTTCAATTATTGTTAATTCAGTTCGTTTCATAAAATTTTAAAATACTACAGTTACAATACTAATATTACAGTTACGACATTTAACCCATTAATAAATAAAATGAATCAAATTAAAGTCTCATATTAAATGACTTCTGCGTAGCACGTACCCTATGGAATGTGAACGACACGGTTTTACACTGATTTTAGGTAGCCTCAAGAACGTTGTTTTTTAAAATAGATTATGAAGAATGAACATTGGGTATAAAGAGAATTCAAATTTATGAAAATAATACAGCTAAAATAACAGTAGGATGCCCGTGTGTGCGCTACGTTCTTCAGTTGTGAAGTAGTGTACTGTAAATTACTGCCGGGAGGACTACGCGCGTACTTCCTAGTGGGGGCGCTGTTAATCCCAGCAGGGCTTATTTAGCAGTCGTTGTCAGGCGTTCCTCTTTCAAATAGGTGCAAGGAAGATAAGAAGTTGAGACTGGCGAGTGGTATCAATAGTGTTTTAATGTTGGTATCTTAATACTCACGCGTTCTGAAGTAATTAACTAACGATGTGCGTTTTAAACTTGCAAACAGGCATACTGTCTGTTTTTCGAAATGCGTAGGAGAAAAATTTAAAAGCTAGCTAGCTACCCGTCTTCTACATTGAACAAAATGCCTCTTATTCCTGCAAATCAACCTCAGCTTATTCGCTCGAGTCAAAAAGATGAGTATTACCAGAACTGTCTCCGCAATAACACCAACGAAGCCTTCCAGACTTTTGCAGGCAAGTCAAAGACGTCATCTAAAAAAGCGAAAGCGATTCTGCACATACTCACAGAATAAAACGTGTAAGCCTACAAAACAGTACTGATTTGTTTTATTTTCAATGCAGGATCCAAAAGATGGCTCGAGTGGAGAAAGGAGATTGAGTTACTTGCAGATCTTGCATACTATAGTTTAACAACATATGCGGGTAAGGAAGGCTAAATTGTTTCTCGTTAGTGTAAATTTGCATTTAAATACATTGTTTAAACAGAAAACTTTTGTACGAGCGGCTTTGAGTTAATGTTTTCATCAAACACAACTGACAAATTGAGCCTATATAATACACGCCTTTAATGTTTGCAGTTCAGGTTATGAATATTGCCGACGGATGCATACGATAATAAGGTCACCCTGGGTACTCAGTCGAAAACCTGAAACGCTATACTTCACCCTGTCCATATAAATATTATTCCTGGTTTCAAATGATCTTATACATACTCTTCCGCTCTCTTTTTAGGATACCAGACTCTGGGCGAGGAGTATGTTAACATGGTCCAAGTGGACCCCTCCAAACGTAGGGTACCCTCCCATAATCGTCGAGCTGCTCTGGTCTTCCTCCACACCTTTCTGCCCTACTGCCTGGACAAACTTTTGGTATACCTGGAAAATGACCTCCAGGCTGAGGATCTGGACTCGCACGCAAGCCCAGGTGACGCTGGCCATTGGTGGAACCCAGCTTCATGTGTGCGGACCCAGATCCGGCGGCTGGTGAGACTGCTGACGGAGCCCCAGAGGAAGGCCCTGCTGCCGGTGCTCCTTGTGTTCCAGCAGGCCGTCACCCTGCTGCACAGGTTCCATGTGGCCGTCTTCTACCTCAGTGGGACCTTCTACCACCTCAGCAAGAGGGCAACGGGTATTACTTATGTAAGCGCTGAGTCTGGGTCCTGCCCTGGTTTTTATTCATTTTAAATAAGGCTGGTTATTTTAAAAGCATGTATTTTGAAATCGGTCGATTTGAGGTCTGAAAAGTTAAGAGACTCAACAGAGATGGGGAAGCCTTGTAGCCCAATGGTTGCCAGTTTAAATGCTATGACAGGGCATCTGTATAAACGGGTATCTTTTGGTTAAAAACCAAACACAAATCTTGAATTTAATTTGGTAAATATTCATATAGAATGTAAAAAAGCTACAAGTTTATTGAATGTAAAAACAGGGAGAGGAAAATCTGTTAAAGACTAAATGCCGACTCGTGTGTAAATACTATGAATACAGGGTTAACGTGTGGCTGTGTGTGGATCACGTGGCTCATTGTGTCCTTGTGTTTGTTCTGTTAAGCTGCGTGTTGTGGGCATGTCCGGCGATGACCGGCTGATCCGCAGCAGCTACAGAGCGCTGGGCGTAGTGTCCCTGCTGCAGCTTGCCCTCACTCTCGTGCTGCAGTTCAACAACTTGAGGCAGAGACAGAGAGCAAGACAGGAGTGGAAACTGCACCGAAATCTACCTTCCAGGTACATTAAGTCATTTTTCGAATGATACTTGTAATACTTGACTGTGGATTAATTTATCGTTTGATAGTTTTTTTTTAATGTCATCTGGGCAAATTAGGTCTTTGTGCAAGCTTTCTAAATCCATTCATTAGAAATACTTTTGATCCTGGTTACCAGCAGGGCAGCTCAGTAGTTAATGTTATCACTACACACCTCTGGGGATGGAGATTTGAATCCTGTATCTGCTGTGCTTTCTGGAATGAGTGTGTTCTTTCTCAAATTGGTTTCTCCTGCGGCCCAAAGACATGCAGCCAGTTCCTACCTGGCATCTCTAAATAGAGCATAATTTATGAAGGGGTGTGTGTGTGTGTGTGTGTGTGTGAGTGAGAGAGAGAGAATGAGAGCCCTGTGATGGCCCTCATCATTTCATTAGGTACCCTGACGAGGATTAGTTGTTGTAGGGTACATGGATGGTGTAATGTCAAGTGCTTTCTTGCTGCCGTTTTCCCCATTCTTGGCGCAGTGCCCAGCCAGTAGAAGCCTCTGGTTCCCGGGCCTCGCGCTGTATTCTGTGCCTGGAGGAGCGGCGACACCCTACCAGCACTCCCTGTGGGCACCTCTTCTGTTGGGAGTGCATCACCGAGTGGTGCAACACCAAGGTGAGGTTGGTCTGCTTCACATACACGCATGTTTCCGTTTGCTGGCATTTTAGATGAATGTGAGAAGGACGAGTATGGCATAATAGAATACAATCTGGGTGATCCACTCGTATTCTCTATGCTGTAAATAGCCACCTGCAATTTAACTCTTCACACACAGCGCCCTCCTCTCAAAATCCACCCCCATGTCTGGGTGTATTAGACCCTGATTGGAAGATTGCGGCCTTTAACCCCAAGAAGGTGTGATCATCCTGCCGCCTCCAGAACAAGGATAATAACCCATGTTTTTCCAAAGCGGCCCCTTTCATAGAGGTGTCCAGACATACTAATGTGGTCTGAAGAATGCAATTGCTGAATTAAACTGCCTTTCTCAATAACACCCTGCAATGTCTATATCGCCCATCTGCGAACGGTAATTTCCAAAGAAATAAGTGAATCTTTTTCATTCCTTTTGCAGGCGGAATGTCCATTATGTCGTGAGAAATTCCTGCCGCACAGACTGGTGTATCTGCGGAATTATAGATAGAGGATCTGCATGACGTTGATTTTGATCAAGTGATAATTGCTATCATTTACCTCTGGACATTTAATAATGAATCAAGTGTGATTTTGTTTTGTGTTCGATTTCTGCTCGAGTATAACTTAAAAAAAAAAAAAACATTGAATGTATTCCTAAATACTGGATTGTATCAGTCCGCATAAATATAATTTGTGTAATTTTGTGTTATGACAGCAGCCTTAATATAATGGAAGTTACCCAAATTAATAAACTCCCCCCATGAGAATTGTGCTACTCGATCTGATTGCTGGTAGGCACTGTTTACACTTGGGTCTGAAATGTGACTTGGGCAATCGGATCACCAATGGACAGTCGTGACACATCGTCGTTCACGTGTCTCCAAGGTGTCCTGCTGACCGCTTCTGTTCTGATTTCGTTACTGCCCCACACACAGTTATTGTGACGTCCTTGTTGGCGACGCACCCAGGACGTATTAGTGTTTACACTACTAAATGTGGTCAAATGTGTTGCATACCACCTCAGCAGGTGGTCTGACTGATGTGATCACTGTTAGTCATGGTGGTCGTTTACACGTGTTTTTAGCGCTGTCCACTTGCGAGCCAGTCCCCTAAAGCACATTTTAAAACTAAGTGTAAACAGGACCTCAGATATATATTTTTTACAGTTCTGCTGCTCACTATCTGCCTTTGAGCTAAGTGGGTGGTATAATTCTGATGAGGTCTTTATAAGCCAACTTCGTTGGTCCTTACTGCGATGTCATTTTTTAGTTGCTCAAAGTTTTGTTGAATGTTAAATAATAGTAGAATCGTTATGGTGCTGGCATGCGTCCTCATCTAACTACTTTACTAATCCAAATCCCCCCAATCGCTACATATTCCATTCTGGCTGTGGCTTCTTATCCATGATACACATTCTTCATAAATGGTACAACAGTGATGCCACAGTTTTCCTCAGAGCATTCCACACACTGATATGGTCTATAGAAATAGTATTAATCAAAGGCTTTGTTTTAATAAATACCTGTTGACCTGGTATTCATCAGTTTATTTGTATATCTATCATGCCTTAGTAATGATGTTTGTTTCTGTGACGTCTTTCCCGAGTTCAGTGTGTACATCAGAACTTTTTTAGGGCTGTAATCTGCATTAAATGATCTTTAGTATTTTTTTGGCGTCTGATATGTGGGTTCTGGTCTCCTTTGGTATTGGAATAAGTCAGTCTCGTCCAGTCTGTAGGTCATAGAGCTTTCCAAATCTGGTCAACA
>JAODUD010000012.1:121880-134386 GCA_026784285.1 Stomatorhinus walkeri | reverse complement strand
AATACCACCGCGAAATTACACATATCTTAACATGATGTAGTCTAGATAAGTCTAAATATGTTTGTTTGCTTAACCCCCTGGGTTACACGGCATCGTCGGCGATGCCGCGTATCTTTCTAGTCTATTTCAGTTTATGTCTCACGGAAATGTTCGTGTAGAATCATGGAAAAAACGCTGCCTACATCTGTAATCTGTCTTCTTTTCAAAACGTCCATTGTCGGAGGTATTTAAAGTGTAAAATTAGGTTAAATCGGCAAAAGGTAAACCATGTCACCTTTCTTTGTTTTACCTGCATGGGGGGCGTGTAGTACCGCCTTCGCGTGAAAATCGCTATTCACATTCTAAACAGCATTGCCCTTCTCTCCATTAAAAGTCAATTGGCAAGACAACTGGACTTTAAGGACCTCATCAAAGATTTTGCCACCAAGAAGACCCGTCAGTGGGCACTAACTGGGATATACATTTCAGTGTTTAGCTTTTTGCCCATTGCAATTTTTCAGTGTTTTCTTTTCGCTCTTTTTTTAATGAAAAATGACTAGTGAGTCAAGTTTTGTTTATCTTTCATTATAAATAAAATAGTTTGTCAATGTGGAAATCTGAAATGGCATTTTTCTTTTATGTAGTAATAATAAATAGGCTACTTGATAAAAAGCTGTTCTCTTCAGCCAAATGCAAAAGGGTTACATTTTCATGCAGACTTATGATGTTAGGCTACCTTTGGTGACATTTTCTGTTATAGCTTTTAATCATTCTACAAACAAAACCAAATTCCAGTGAAGTCTTGTGTGATTAGGCTGTTTTTTTTTGGGGGGGGGGGCATGGGCACTGTTTGTGCATAGGGCCCAGAATTTGGTGCTACGGCTCTGAGTGAGAGATCTGGTACATGTGCTCCGGTTCTGTGGCCTTGAGAGTGACCTGTGGGTGAGGAAACTTCAGTTTTCATCGTGCCGACTTGAAACCGGACCCCACAAACACATTGCTCCTCCCACACAGCATTTCACTTCTATTTCTCTGACAAGTCAGCAGCAGACATGCTTTGATGGGGGCAGGGGTCAAAGATCTTAGTACGGCCGAACATACGTGACATTTTACATTTCAGCTTGCTTGGGAATCAGAGTCTGGATGTGCTGCCTTGCACCCGACAGAACTAAACTCAGAAATTAGTCACCAGCTACCTTGGTACTGGGATCCGGAACATGGCACCCAATTGCCTTTACGTGTTTTCGGAGTGTGCCGCTGACAGAAGCACATGCCCGACTCAGCGGTGCCTTTTGTGTTTTTACCCTTGACACCATTAAAAAAAAAACGACTTCTCAGGCTGTCAAGCAGGTTCAATGTTAAGACTCCCTTTGACTAATAGGGAATTCCAGGTTAACGATACCCTCCCTCAATGTGATACTGTAATGAAATAAGTTTTTTTTTTCCCTGGACATCTGGGTAATGCTTATTTAGTTCAAGGTTCCATCATCCTAAGCCAGCAGTGGGATTTTCGTTCTAAGTCGGAAAGAAGCTCAGGAACACAAAGACAAAGAGTGTGAATAGTGAACATTCAGCGTGTCACGTAAAAAATAAATGCATCTTCTATGTGCTCAACCAACATGGCATCACAGAAGAACTGGAACTGCTAGAATCTGAGAAATATGGAATAACAGCCAATAGTTCCTAGTGGAATTTGGGAAGAGAAAGATTGTCTATGAAAGAGAATATTGGTCAAAACCGTGGCACAGTGGAGAAGGTCGTGCATCATAGTGTTGGATCAGAAAAGCACTGCAAATTACTGTGCAAAAGCACTGCAAATTACTGAGCAAATGAGTCATACAATGGAAATCAGTGAGTCTGTTACTGCCACTGCATTTTGCACACAGTGCACTCAGGGCTACAGCCACCATTAATCACTGGAAAAAAACGATGTCTGCTGTGGTTGCGCTGAAAACTCATACACTGGGAATAAGGTGCAAGGGCAATCGCACAGATATCCTCTGCACGGCATAGAGGGTTAGCCAGCCGTATCATGGCAGTTCATTCAGGGGGTCATTACAGCCGGCCTTCCGGCAGCTGACGCTGCACCCTGCTCTAAACTGCTGCAGGCGCATGTGTCCTGTGATGGTGGAAGACAGACAAATGGGAAGACAATGTGTGGGAAGTCTGGCAAGTCTGTCATTGTGTAACAGTCCACAGTGGAACCAGACAGACATGTAAGTGCACAGTAGGTCCCTTGGTGATTATTACCGCTTTGACGATTTTTTTTTTGTTCCATCTTTTTAAAGAATCTGACCCACTGTAAGACTGTAATTGTGGGACTTTGCCCATAATGGATATACAGTGTGGTTCTGGGAGCAGAGCTGTCGCATCAGTTTGGGTTTGAATCTTCCCTCCAGTCTCTGTGGAGTCTGCCTGTTCTCCTTGTGTTGTGTGGTTTTCTCCCACGGTTCAAGGATATGTAGGTTCTCACCCTTGCATCTTATTCGTTGTGAGGACACAGAGATTTACTGAAAAGCATCATTTGGACATCCTGCAAAATGTCCTTTATTCAAAATGTAAGTGAACAAAGGCTGGTCCTTGTGAGAAATCTGTGGGAGAGTGTAGCTCTCATTAATAAAGCACGTCTCGTTCACTGCCTGAGGGTGGAGCAGCCGGCCCTTGTGGACAGATACCTCCTATTCATCATGGGTACCGTGCATGGGAACCGGTTCCTGTGAAAGGGACCCTCCTCCATTGTGCCGCGGGTCACAGTGTGAAAATGTTTCTACAATTGTGAAACGCTTTCGCTCATTCTTTGTGTGTTGATTTTGAGACTCGCGGATCCTAGTCTCGGGGCCTGTGGGCAGTGGAGACGGTGGTGTCTCTGTCACCAGACACTCACCGGGCCCGGCCCATTTCTCACCTACCCGGAGCATGAGCTATGCACCCCCCGTGAACGAGTAACTCATCGCTTCCTCAGTTTGTGGTGCACCGAGGCCTAAGAATGAATGGGGAAGTTTTTCAGGGAATTTAAATGGTCTTCAGCTTCATTCACTAACATTTAGCCCAGACTACCTTAAATCCAATAAGTTATACTGCTAAGCAGGAAAGCCAGCTTTCTGAAACAGGCCCCAGTTCCAGCTAGGTTCATTGTTAGCCATTATTAGTAATACCAGTGGATAACAACACATCACTCGGTATTTTGCGCATAAAAACACCGTAGCAACATGTCCACAGATAGCGGTTGGACAGTACTGTGTGTACAACTGATTTAATGACTCACAAATACGACATACGTGTTAATAAACAGTATAAACTGTAGCTTTAACTGTTGACAAAGAGTGCAGCCATCTTGAATTCTGAGTTCAGGGTTGTGTAGATTCTTCTGACTTTCCAACTTTAGGGGGCGTTCCAGCTGAAGCTTCCAACTAGGAATTCATAATCTCCAAGTTCAAATGGAACGTAGCATCAGCATCCGACTGGCGGCGGCACTGGGAGTAGATTGTGTTACATTAACTGCAGGCAGGTGTCTTTCTGTGATGTTTATGTTGGTGAACCTTTCTGGACCTGAGGTAGGAACTAGCTGTCAAACCGATGCAATCCTGCAGGCGTGTAAGAGGTGACTGATGGTGCTCAGCATCTCCAGCGGCGCCAGGAGCTCCCTGGTCCGGAGGCTGGCCAGTTCTCAGCGTCTGACTCCTGTCCAGGCTCCGCAGCATCCTAAACGCACCACTAATCAGGGGCAGAGCAGCATCCGGCAACAATTTACATTTCAGTCCATCTATCAGTGTGGAAGGGGTTTTTATGGTATGTATTGTTTGGCTTTGAGTTTACGCATCCCATGCACACTGATGGTTGTTCCTTTGACGCTTTCGGTTACATACCATGGTTCATTACAGAAATTTGTGGCATATTGACAACATTTACTGTGATAGTGATATCTGTGCAAAGCAACTAGGTTTCTTTTTATGTTGGAAATTAATCGCTCTGATATAGCGGTTTGCACTTGGTTCTTTGTTTACACATGAGTTGGTGTGGGCTGACGGCGCGGGTGAGGGTAGTACCATTTGGTGCGCAGCCCAGCCTGTTTCCTGATTGGTCTGTTCACTTTACTGACGCAATCGCTCACTAACGGACCACTGCTGAGCCGCTATCTGTTTTTATTAGCATTTTATTAGCATTGCGATGAAAGGCAGTATCTAATACATTTTCTGCTGGGTTTTTAGCATCTGGGGGGAGAAAGGGCGGACTAAAAGGAAAATAATATAATCAAATGGTACTTTTATTAAGGGATAATGAAAATAGATAGGTGACAGACCATTCCTTTTCACCAGCATGTTTAAACACTCTTCATGTGGGATTATTCCTGCCAGGTCGAACTGATCCACTCTGAAGCCATGTTTCCTGGTGCAAGTGGATTTAAATTTACAAGGCTTTTTTCTAGAAATCCTTCTTTCCAAGCATACATGAAGAAAATGATAAAATAACATCAACAATGGACCTGCAAAACAGTGGGAAAAATATTAACATTAACAGAGAAAAGTAGTAACTGAGGTTGAGAGGAAAAAGGTGCTATTTTGCAAGGATGAGGTACAATGTGTGTAAGTTTGCAAATGTGTCGTGTTTGTGTGTGTGTGTTTCTTGTAAGCTGTTGTGTAAGCACTGGAAACAGCTGAAATGCTGTCCAGTTCCTTTTTCTAAAATATTCTTCCCAACATAGTTGCCCCTGGACACTTTTCATGCACATATACAAATACTTTCAGGATCCCGGGCAAACAGTCAAAGCCAGGAGACAGCAGGAGAGCTCAAGAAAGACCTCTTAAGTTGGATTAGTGGGGAGGAAAAACCCAGAGGGTCAAAGGTCAATTGGCTCCTCGGGTCTTTAGGGCACGTTAGTCACGCAATATCAACCTGAGCACAGAGAGCAGTGCCCCAGCTGGACCCAGGAAGCGCTGCTCTGTTTCTAAAATTTTTTGCATTCATAGAAAAGTATAATTAAAACAAAATTGGTGCACAGGAGCTGACAATGAGACTGATTTATTTATTTACTACCCACAGATTTAGAAAGTAAGATGGATCACAAACTGAAAGCAAACGGCATGAGAAATCATGAGTGATATGTCAAGGGCCAGAAGAGGAACTCAAGTGACTTTACGGCCTTCATGTGGGATCACAACAGAGCACTTAATAGGAAAAAGCCGGGATGTAAAATGCAAATATGGACATCAGCCCACAATTGGCAATAGGACCGCTGGCGGTCTGTTGTCATCCATCTTCTGATCATTTATCCGGTACAGGGTTACGGAGAACCTGCAACTTCTCTCTGGAAACAGAGGACACTAAGAGGTGACAGTGTCACCCATTCAGTCACACTAATGTTCTGTCTTCGTATTTATATAAATTCCAAATAAGGTAAATGGTGGTATCTATCAGCTTATCCTGGTGAGGGTCATGTGGGGGGCAACAGGAGTACGAGGCTGGCAACACCCCAAATGGATGTCAGTCCATTACATTCATACTCTATGGGCAATTTAGAGGCCTATATTTGCATAACAGAAGACAGGCCACACAACATGGACAGAGCATGCAAATTCATGCATAGGGAACAGTGGTGGGAACGGACGGACTTTATGAGAAAGCTTACAGCTGCTTTTCAAACAGAACACATCTAAGCACAGAAATGTCACAGCCAGATGACGTCTCCACATACCTGTCATTTTTATTCTACCATGCACATCTGTTTTTCATGGCAACAGGATTTTTTATGTGTGTCAGAAGCTCCTCCACTAGAGGGGGCTGTGGGGTCACAATAGAGGGCCGCATGAAGTCCTGGCGCTGCGGCACTGTGTTTAACACTTTGAGGTTGACACCCCCAGTGTGTTTCATTGACCCTACAAGAGGCAGCTTACCAAACATCCTATTCAGTGTCCTTGTGCTCCTACTCATGAAAGCTACCAATGAGGAGGAGGCACAAGAGAGTCCTAAACACATAGTCATAACAGTGTTTCCCAACCCAGTCTGCAGGGACCCACAGACAGTCCACGTTTTTGCTCCCTCCCAGCTCCCTACTAGATGGTCCACATTTTTGCTCCTCATTTGAGCAAAAAACATGGACTGTCAGAAGGTCCCCAAAGACTGTGCCGGGAAACACTGGGAAACACTGCGTCACAGGACAGACTGAAAGTTGGAGGTTCACATCTGAGAAATGTCTGCTCTTGTGCCTTTGGTTTAAGTAATTAACTTGAAGTGTTCTTGCTGTGTGGTACAGTGGCTGGTTGGGGGTTTAGATCTCACCTCCACCCTGTGTTTGTGTGGTTTGGGGTTTAGATCCCACATTTGCATTTGAAAGGATGGAATGCCCTTCTTATAAACACACATTTTTAATACTGTTAGTAAGAATAATTTTGACCACCACAGGTGCTGGAAGCACAGAGAGTTGGAGCCAGAATCTTCACCAGAATCAACTGAATTCAGTGAGAAATCGGCTCAGTAGCTGGACAGAACAACAGCTCCCCCTGGTGTTATGTTTACCACTAAGTAGCGACACCCACAGGGAAATCAAAGAGTCATTACAACATAGTGATTAGTCAGAGTGTCATAAACACCCTGAAAAGGCAGAATGATGTAAACCTTATAACAGATTTAAATGACTTCAGTTTGGCGTAATCTTGTTACATGTGTTTTTTCCTCAACAGGCCATTATATAAACTCAATTTACAGTACAGTGTCTTAATTTAAGGCACCGTAGCTTCCCACCTCCATTGTTGCAGGTTCGATTCTGTCCAGCCCTGTGTACAAGGAACAGATGATTATGTCAATAAACCAAATCTCACTTTTAAGGGTACAACAGTGATCCCTTCCAGGGATTTCAACCTACAGCTTTAACACCTGGTCCTACAACTATTACGTCATATGCGGTCTTGTTGTTTCCATGGGGACAGTGAGAGGCAGCTGTCCGAGGGAATGTCACCCTTTCACACGTGCTGCTTTGTTACTGGCAGTTGGATTCACAGCCTGTCTGTGTCTTTAACTGGACCCTTAACACGCCGGCAGACGGCAACGCCGGCCACGAGGGCGGGAGGATGCAGGAAGAGCCCCATAGCAGCGATCAAAGTGGCCTCTATGACAAAAGACACTGGAGATTAAAGGTATTTCTGCTTTTAATCTCCAGAGAATCCATTGCTTGTGCGTCATTAATTATTAAGCGCCCGCCATGTTGCTAGCAGAATATGAGGCTTTTGTTTGGTACCACAGTCCTTTAATGCAAAACAGAGACAACGCTGCTGTGCAGTGATGCTGCCCGGCAAGTGGCACTTCAGTGAGAAACATCTCGAGAGTGTGCCTGGTGTCTAGCGGCACAGAAGCAGCTCCCGCAAGGTGGGGCAGCGACTTCGGCTGGGGGGTGGCACTGTGTCCCATTGTGAGAGAAGGATCTCAGTTTCTCAGAACCTCCAAACCCGGAACAACCAGCCGATGAATCTCTTCACCAAATATACAGTAACTCAAGGAACTGAAACCTAATACCAAAACCATATTCCTGTCGACGCAAACTTCGTCAAAGCCCAAGATGTAGACAAGTTTTTATTCTTTAATTCTCTTTGTTTGTTTGTTTATTTGTCTGTTTATTTTTAACTTATTCAGTTCAGTAATTCTAGGGAATATATCCAATTAAAGAGTAATTTGTCTGCCACATATGTGCAAATGGTCAGTATATCAGTGTTACAATGTATCAGCATTCTGTAGGTCTGTTTTGAGGGTGTCAATGGGGCCGTTTCAAACGTAGTCTGCTTAGGATGTAGTAACCATGGTAACCGACCTTTTCAGAGCGTCGCTCTGCCTCATTGTCTATCTAAACATTCAACTCATTTATATTGAAAATGAAACTGTAACATACACAAAATGAAAAAAAACAAATTATAGCTTGCTTATTGAAGAATTACATCCTTTAATGTGGCCAGGAGACGTTTCTGATCCATCATACTTCCCAAATCTGTGAGCAGTATTTTCCTGATTTTGCTGTCACCCTTATGCCGTATGTTTAGAAATGTCTTCCATGCACCAATTTTGTTTTAATAACCACATTCTATGAACACTAAATTTTATTGCAAGAGTCTAAATTACTGCAATTATTACAAAACAGGCAGAGCGTATAACCCTCACTATGGATAGAACATGCTAAATATTTGCTACATTTACTGATTTGGTAAGAGACAGACTGAGCAGACTGATGTGGATGCAAGATGCAATCACGAGAAAGAATATGCAGATGAAGTGTGTCTGTGACAAAGAAAAGGAGAACCCGCATCTCAGATGGTTCAGCTCACTGTCCCGACCGTTCTGTGACAGAACCTGCTAAACTGGAGGGAAGACTCACCTTTGTAAATGGATACGTCTGTAGAGAAAATTATTCACGATCTTCAGCTGGTGTGAAACACAAAGAGAAGCTGTATGTATCACATGCTGAGAGGCGAGTAAGGGTAGGTTTCTCTGTCACTTTTAAACTGCACGGAGATGGTGCAAAAACAAAACAGCTCTTTGGTCACCTCCCTACTGAACGGAACAGGCAGCTGACATTCTGCTGTACCTCATTTTCTTTCCTTAACACAGTTTTATTTTTATTCATGTGATTTATGAATACTTAAATAGCATGACAGTTGTCCCCCCCCCACCTGGAATATGCGCCCCCCAGACTCTGAGCCCTGTCAGTGGCTGCTGTGTCCTTCCTGTCAGTCCGGTCACAAACCCCACAGTTGTCCTATCACCCAGGTGCTTATTGACCCAATTTAAGCACAGTCTTAACAGAATCTGTTTAATTCAGCTGCATGCAAACCGATCAGTCCACTGTAAGACAACACAGACTGATTATGCCTCAACACTCGAACCCTGGCCAGGCACTGAGCTTGGAAATGGTATTTATGAAATCCAATCTATGCAGAAGACTTTCCAGTCTGGTGACATAGGATTGGCACATGAACCAGAACTGGAAGGAATTTTGCACAAATTGAACGTGATGTTTTTAAAGGGTCCAATCTGCATGGTGTCCTAATATGAAGCCTGCATAGGGGGCTTGTTCCCCCAGCTTGGGACACGTGCAGCTGCCTGTTTTGTGATCGTTTTCTACTGTGCTGTTGCTATGATGCAAGTAACCAAACTGCTTTTTTTCCTTTATTTACCCTGCGGGCTAACATCCAGTCTGATCCAGACTGACGAAAATCTCAGTAATCCTTGGACACGTGGAGCTGTGTTCCCAGTCTCATAGCAAATAAAAGTCAATGAGACTGGGGATCTTTCTAGCCACAGAGCGTGTTTGAGTAGAAAGAATCTCTAAGCAGTCGCAGCTGACGTGCAGTACTCGCAATCGACCACAAGAGGGTAGAATAAGCTTCTGACAAAGAAGCTACGTTTGAGTGTTCGTGTTTGGAACAAAACTAAATAATCAGCCCAATATTCTGCATCAAGTCAAAGTTAGGTGGTCCTGAAGCGCAACACACAGCACATTACTAAATGGAAAAAGGGGACCATTTAAGAACACTGAAGAAACACAAAAACGTTGAGAAAATGCAAAAAAAAAAAAACTTTAATAAAACATAGACCACATTTTTGTACACTTTTATGTTTCTAATGCTCATGTAATCAGGCTTTCCCTCCCTTAAAGGAGCCATCAGCGACCTGGCACCGCTGGACAGCCCACGGATTCCACGTCTGCTGCCTTGACAAGCATGTTCATCGCCAAGACAAACAAGGACACTGATATGGTACAACCAGCGATGATTCCTTTCTCTAGTCCACACTTATCCAGAAAGGGCCGGTGTGTATGCTGGTTTTTGCTGCAACTCCTTCATTAGATTGCTAATTAGAGCACTGATTTGCCGAAGAGTCATCATACCTGGGTTTGAACAGCTGACCTTAAGGTTAATCCAAAAACCTGCATGCACAAAAATCTGATAAGTGGTGTCCTTCAAGATATCACTCTGGTGGTCAAACTGCACCCGATGTCCTGCAATGCTGCTCTCAGAAATGTGGCATATGTTGCTTAATATCCATCACACAAGCATCTAACTCTTCATCAGTAAAACTGCTACATCATGCCGTGACTGAGAGATGGAATTCTGCAGTTTGCTTGTATATTTTATGTGGGCGTACTCTTAGAATCCTGGTTATACTAGGAACTACTTCATTTCCATGAAATGTGTGATCTGTTGAGGTGAGGTGATATGTGTTGATGTGATATATTCGTACATGATTCTCTCATTCATCCTTGCTCTCGCTGAACAGTCACAGTGGACATCTCCCAATTCACCACTTCATTGACAGCCTGTTCTACATCTTATGGGATGGTTACTAGAACCACATTCCTGCCAGCATGCACATTCCAAGTAATCAAGTTTAAAGGTTGTATGTATGACTGGATGCTGCAGGCGTGAGCAGAATCTTTCCAGCACATAATCTAACAGCAACTGCTAAAGGAAACATAACATGGTTCAATTGATTGAACTATGTATAAGACTTATTAAAATCCACAATGTATGACTTTCTCTAAAATTTAAATGAGAGTAATTAAAAAAAATAGTAATGTAACAACATAGAGCTGTTAGAGTAACTGGCAACATTGTGGACCTGAAGCAGCGTTTGGGGGCAGGACCTTGCTCAGGGTACCTCAGTGGTGCTTTGCTGGTTGGGGATTTGAACCAACAATCGTTCAATAACAAGTGTGCTTCACTAACCCTTAAGCCACCACTGCCCACTGTTTCTTACACATAGCTGACGTTAGCAAGGTAAGTTTGGTAATAATTAATGCAAATAGTGAATTAGTTACACTACATGGGCAGAAGTATTGGGACAGCTGGCCATTACAACCACAGGAAACCATGAGGTTAGAAAAGTGATGGGTTTCTCATCCACAGTTAGGGGCCCCGTATCCCAGGAAACCACAAAACACCTAAAAGCTCCTCAAACACCAGGAGACACAGCTAAGCTAAACCCAAAAAAGCTGAATATACAGCGAAAGCTTCTGCTGGTTCCTCCACTTGTCCTTCCCAATGGCCTGTAACATCTAAGATGTTCTACACTAATACATCCCAGCTGAGGTTGCGTTGAACACATTTCACCCCAGCCTGTCCCTTGGTTCTTACGCTGTCCCCTCACAGTTCATACCAGGGAATTATTCTTCATAACAAAATTCTCTAATGCAACGTGTTCACCTTACGGTTTTGCACTTTTGCCATTTATTTTTGTATACTTGTCCAAAGTTTCAGCAGCTGCTGCCGCATATCTAGTTATTTAATGACTACGCCACCTGCTGCCGCTAATGTAACAGCACCACACTTTTGACTTTTGATCAGCGATAACTGAAAAAAAAGGACTTTTAATAAACCCACAAAATTGCCTGCTAATGCAAGGCAGATGGATGAGTCCGTGCAGTTTTGCGTTCAGATCCACAAGGAGGGGCTGCCCACATTATGTGGGCCAGACTTGTTTTACCAACACCCATGCCTCCAGGCTGGAGCACGCCTGCATGGCTCATGGGGGTGTGCACAGACACCTAACCAAAGGTACGTACTGCAGCTATGAGGAAGTCAGGCAGAGAACCACTGACATAATTATAACAATAGAAAATCCTGAAAGAGGGATAGAGTTACGAATGACACTAGAACCCCAATGGTGGGTATGGTTATTACGCAGATACGATTACTTATTGCTTTGATGCACCTCACTTGGTCACATTATTAGATTACACCACGTAATGATGACCAGTACATGGCAAACCCGCCCACTGTAGATTAATGTCTCTCACCACTTTGGGCGCCTTCTCGCTGCCATAGAAACTGGCACCAGCACACAATCACAAAACGAGGTGGGGCATTTTGTACTGAATCTGCTATGGTGATTTATAGGGCTGGGTGTTGTGCGTTATTAATACCA
Source organism: Stomatorhinus walkeri (assembly GCA_026784285.1). NCBI lineage: Eukaryota > Metazoa > Chordata > Actinopteri > Osteoglossiformes > Mormyridae > Stomatorhinus > Stomatorhinus walkeri. Next base: position 122,503 of record JAODUD010000012.1, on the reverse strand, counting down.
GTATCACATGTTTTGCCCGTGCAGCTTTCACATCGTAAGGACCGTGATAGTTGGGTTAAGATCAGGATTTCTACTGAATTTCTCTATTAGACATTTTTACTCTGTTTTTCAGCCAGATCCCAGTTAAAGTTTGGGTCCACGCATCCAAGATTATTACTTGTCACTGCTACTTTTGCTAGTACTGGACCATACATCAGACGGAAAAGGAACAGTGCGAGAGGTACGGTACCTGGTGCGATGGAAAGCTACCTTTGCAGTCTCGTGTCGCATGGCAAACTCCACGCAGATTCTGACGTGCTTCTCTTTGACTAACTACTGTTTTGTGCTTCTCTCTGATTAATATTGAGCAACACAAGACATTACAGGTAGATGCACCGTTGATCCACTGGCCACCACTTCCAAAGCAGGGGGTGACCAATCTTATCAGAAAGGGCCATTGGGTATGTGGGGGTTTGCGGCAAATCCCAAATTACATTACTAATTAGTGGACTGATTCGCTGAAGAGTCCTCATACCTGGGTTTGAACAGCTGACCTAGAAGTCACCCCAAAAACCTGCACACACACACCGGCCCTTTGCGGGGAAGATCACAAAAACCTGCACACACACACCGGCCCTTTGCGG
>JAODUD010000012.1:87303-121780 GCA_026784285.1 Stomatorhinus walkeri | reverse complement strand
GGGGAAGATCACAAAAACCTGCACACACACACCGGCCCTTTGCGGGGAAGATCACAAAAACCTGCACACACACACCGGCCCTTTGCGGGGAAGATCACAAAAACCTGCACACACACACCGGCCCTTTGCGGGGACGATCCCCTGCTCCTGTACCAAAATGATCGTGAGTCTTTCAGTGGCTCCCTCCCAACCTGAAACGTCTTCATGTGAAGATGCAAAGTGTAAGGGGCAGTCTTTTCTACATAGCCATGAGTAAGGCGAATACGTCAGTCCTGTCCCTGCACCACCCTTTTTGCTTGGTGCTGCTCAGCCAGATCGGACGAGGTTTTTAGGAAAGGCTGACGGTCTGAGCTTACTGGTCGAGTGTCAAATGTCTTTGGATAAGAGTAATGAAAAACGTAATATCGAAGTGCATCTTGTTTGGTTTCACGCTTTTGTATATACAACAGAAGCACAAATGGTGAGATAGATTTTTAAAATACTACAAAAAACCTAAACAGAATTTAAAGATTAGGAATTTAATGAAAGATGGTTATTCTTAGCTCTTAGTTTGGTAACTGGTGACACAAACAGCTTTAGGGCACAGCAGTACCATGTGACCAGTGTACTAAGGCACCAGTCCAAAGCCAAATGAAAGGGTCTGCATAGGTACTCTCCAACCAAGTTCGGTCCAGATTAACCAATGATTCGCTTGTAAAATGGCTGCTGAATTTCAATTGGCTAATGGCTGTTTGGATCAGTCTAGAGCAGCGGTGCCCAATCTTATCCGCAATGGGCCGGTGTGTATGCAGGTTTTTGGGGTAACCTTTAGGTCAGCTGTTCAAATGCAGATGTGAGGACTCTTCAGCCAATCAGTCCTCTAATTAGTAATATAATTAGGGAGCTGCAGCGAAAACCTGCACACACACTGGCCCTTTGCAGATAAGATTGGCCACCCCTGGTCTAACGTTTCTAGAAATGCATGTTTACATGCTGAAGCACCCCTTATCAAAAAACGATGTCACTTACACTGCCTCCCCTGTTTTGGTCAAAACAAAATTTGTTCAGATTGGGTAATAAATCTAGGCCTATGCTGCAAAAGTATGCTTTGCAGATTATGCAAATTAGCCAAAAAGGAGGTGGAGCCTATATTGCAGTTTCGCTTGAAATAAATCAGGGATTCTGGCAAATTTCTACTGTATGACTCACAATTCAAGAGAAATACGCTTAAAATTAAATGTGCTATAGCGCCACCCTTTGACTGACTGCGGCCCCTTTGCTTGTCTGAGTCGTTGGGGGAATAGTGCACTACTTGTGGTCTTTGCTACCCATTTTATCTTAGGGCAAAATCAAAAAACCTTTTCTAAATCTTTTAAAAACTGAGGGACCGTAGGCTTGCAGCGCTACATGCTTGGATCACTAAAGTATTAAAACACACGAACACCCAGTGAGAAATGAGGATAAAACACTGCTAATAACCATAAGACACGGCGCGGAATAACTTTTCCTGGAACGGGTTTTTGCACCTGGTGTAGCTGTGCCCTTTGGCCCACTTAACAGCAGGGCAGAGACTCCTCCAGCAGCAGCACACAGTCATCCAGGGGGCGGAGCCCAATGCCCCCAGTTCATGGGGTTCGTGCAGTTTGCTCTCTCCATCCCTCCCCAGCAAGCTCTCTGCACAGTGCTGATCGTCAGGAGTTTACAGCCCCTGCTGAGCAGTTATATCTTATACACAACAACTGTTGCGTTTCTACTGATTTTGCTCGCACAATTTTCATTTTCACATGTACAGAATGTTATCTGCACGATCGCTCAGCCAGCAGAGTCCCGTCTTGTTGCAGGACGCTCCAGTGTATAAAAATAGACCCCATTCTGTGACAGGCCTGGCCGGAAACCAGCACAGATACCTTACAGAGGCGCCCACATGCTACCCTGCTGAATCCAGGACCCACAAAGTTTGACTGCTCCACTGAAACACCTCTGTGGTTCTTTATTTGCACCCTTTCTCGACTTCACCCGCAGACATAAAATCTTGAGTGTGAGGCAACACCCTGTTGCATATGCCATTTCCCATAAAAATAAAGACTTGTTCCACAGCTATAAACGTCATACTTCTTCCACAGGCTGGACACTCAGGGACGATACCACGTTCTTTTTCTTAAAGGAAGTGTTTACCTTGTTTCTGGCCAAAAGACCATTAAACTACGAATTTACTAATGCCGCTTACGTCATGATAGCTGCTCTCAATAGCCATCCTTTGCCCAGTCGTGGAATCCAACCATCTGACTTGTTCAACACCTGCAAGTTGTTTGTGATGGTTAACAGTTGCAGGACGGCCATGAGGAGATGGAATTAGAGCATTTGAGCCATCAAAGACGGCAGGACCTGACTGATGAGATTGCCTTCTTGCTCTTCTCACCCTACTGCCATCTTCAGAATATCCTTGCGTAGCCCCTGTCTCCTTGCTCATGATGGTACAGTCCCCATTCAGCTCTAACTTCAGAAATCTCGTCAGATGGAGCTGACAAGGGGGCGATGTGTCACTCAGCGAGTTAGGAAGCTGTGCTGGTGATTGGCAGGTCTCTGGTTGAGCAAGTCAGAATTTTCAGATCAAGCGCCAGAATTACAGGGACAAGAGGGGTCGGAATGGGAAGTGCCATCTTCACGCAAGACCGTGCGGTCATCGGGGCCAAGATGAACTTCTGTAGAACTTGCACTCAGCCCAGGAGGTCGTTAGTGGCTGGTACAGAGCTATTAACTTCAGAAGATAAGATTTACTGGTTTTGCCAGTGTGTTTCTCAGCTGAAGGACCAGGAAAAAATTTGCTGATGAGGACCTCCAATCATACCTTGGTCTGTGATGGCACCTGTAACCTGATTGGTGTCCCCTTGTAAAAACAGCCAATGATATCCATCAGCATGTAACGGTAGCCGAAGCTTTGGACTTTAAACTGACACATTTATAATCCAACAAATCAATACAAGCCACACTTCAAGTAATACTCTATGGACTCTAACACTCACATTCACCTATTTGCGACTTTCGCCATTACATTCATTTTTAAACACGAAAGAGACCACACACACACCATATTAATTGCTGTTTACGTAGCATCACAGCAACAATAAATACGTCAAAAAAAATATATACAAAAGCTGATAAAAATATACAGAACAAATCCTGCAGTTTTCAACCACAACTTTGGGCATATTATACTATACCGCTTTGGCATCGTTTGTAATGATGTATATAGCAAATACAACCACATGTAATGCACAGTGTTAATTGAATAGCTTCCTGTAAAATTTTGTATTTAAGGCATGATACGGGTAAAATATTGAGTCAAGTACAAACATCTCACTCTGACGTCTAAAAGAGCAGTCTTTCATTCAATCCAAACCAGTTATTGCTCCCTTTTAAAATCCTACATTAAGCCTGGTATTTTAAATAGATAAAAGTATACACTGTATACTTGACACATAAATATTCCACTGTAATAGTTTGTAGATGACTAGCTGGTGATGCCCTCATACAGGAGTGGTGAACCTGTTCCATGAAGAGCCAGTGTGGGTGCAGGATTTTGGGATGGCCTCTCAATCAGCCAGTGATAAAGCAGCAATTCTCAGCTCCAGTCCTGGGGACCCACTGTGATTGGCTGGCTGAGAGGTCATCCCAAAAACCCGCCCCCAGAGCGGCTCTCCATGGACCTGGCTCGCCAGCCCTGCCCTCACTGCAGCACTGCTGTTTGTGAGGCATGTGCTATTCCATGGCCTCCAATGGTGCGTCCAATAGCTCAAACATATCATCGATGACCCGCCACAGACAGCTGTCCAAGGGAAAGTCATTGTCTACCAGATTGACCAGATAGTAGTTGTCATGGATGTACTGGATGATCATGCGGGATGGTGACTCCTCCTCGTACAGCTTGGCCCACTGCTCAATCCAAAGGCCAAAGGCTTCATCCTGTCAATGACAGACACGTCCTCAACCTGGCCATGTTATCAGGAACCAATCACAACCATTATGATCTTACGCAACAGCGCACTAAAAATGCATACAACAGGCAAAATATACATTTAATTTTATTTAATATTTTATACTTATGCCTTTGGACAGAACTATTACATGACAATGTCAAACACATTCTTACCTACTAAAACCAGAAACAAAGAACTCTACAGGCAAGTAAACTTTTCCCAAACATGCTTCTCACGTCAATAAAGCTTATCTCTGAACAGTATGCGGCTCATTTAAAGAATCAATAGAACTCTTGCTATACCTTCCAGAACATAAAGCTGACTGGATCCACCACAGTGGGCTGAACGATCTCTCTCCCTGGGAAGATGCCCCAAGTCACAGCGTTAGGCTGCAGGTCCGGAGCGTTGGTGATATTTTTACCCTGGAACAGGAGCGAAAGAACGTCATTCAGCCCCGCAAGGAAAACATGCTGCGGACAGCGGTTCATAAAAGAGGAGGAGATCTTACCTGGACATTAACGATGTGGTAGTTCACACGCGGCTCGTATTTTTTCAGCACTTTAAGAAGAGCAGTCACGTTCTCGCTGGATGTGAAGAACTCCAGATACGCCTGTGAGCGTCAAAACATAAATGTGAGGCAGTTCATCAGATATGGTCAATATCCAACAACACTGCAAATACCCATTTACACTTCTAAGTTGCAAAAACTTCAGTCCAAAAGTGCATTTGTACAAGAAAAAAAATTCATTGCTCTATTTCAAGCATAAATTGTGGGAACTGACAATATGTAATGAAAGCAATAGCAAAATAACAAATAGGTTGAACATCAATAAGGACACTGTAGTGCGGAGGCGCTGCCTGACCTTCTGGAAGACGTATCCTCCAGGTGGTCCCCAGCCCACAATGGGATCAGAGGAGGGCTTCCCATTGATGGTGGGCTGGGAGTTGATGGTCAGGATGCCACGGCGATTCACCTTTTCCAGCTCATCCTTCAGCAAGTTGGTCTCAGGTGCCAAGGGGTCGTCGTTCCATGGCAAACACATCACCTGACACAGAAGGCGTCAAACGGCTCAACAATCGTTCCTTGTTCCCTTCGTACTGCCCGAGTCTGATGCCTTCCCCTGACTGAAACCTCCCTCACCTTGTGTCCGCAGCGATTAGGCTGCCCCGTGATGTAATTGGTGAACACCTCAAAGACACTCTCTTCATTCATCAGCTCCTCTCCCCACATCTTCAGCAAGTCATCTTTGGAGGACTTGCTCTTCAGGTAGAAGAGGTAATAGTCATTCAGTTCACCAAAGGCAGGAGAGGACGAGTTACCCCTGAAAGAGACAATGATCGTGTAAAAAAAAAAACCAAAAAGAATCTTAAGACAACCTTCAATTACCAGTTGAAGACTCACCTCCTTCAGAAACACTGAAACCAACCCATCCCTGCCACCTTTCTGGCTCACTGCCTTTGTTCCACTTGTTCCATTGTGATGTGGCTGACTGGGCACCACTAGAGGCACTTTTTGTAAACTGCACTTAGTTTCTTGTTAGTTTCTATTATGGCAGAACTGATGGAACGAATCTGCCCTTGTTTCTAGCCAATAATTGGAACCCTAGCAACACCTGTAGCCATGTTGGCTCCCTGACACCTATACACTTGCGTGTGATTTGCCCCACCTGGATTTTTCTTACTATGATCTATATGCACACTTATTCCTCTGATGTCCAACGGAATCATTTAGGATGCTGAACAAATGGAAACCTTAAGAACCATCCCCTCCTACTCACCACCTCCCGTTGGGGAACTCGTCCCATTCCTGGGTCCTGTAGATGTAGCTCTTAGGCCTGGAGGCCCAGAAGATCGGCCGAACATCCTCCACCTTGCGCTTCGGGTTTGCACTGACTGCCCAGGGAAGGGGTCGCCTTAAAAAGGGAAACCATATCTTTTACAGTGCTGCTACAAGGGGGCGTGACACGCCGCTGGAGGAAATGGAGGCAGCTCTGCGGCCGAACCTGGGATCTTCAATCCACAGACCGAGCTGTTTCAGGACCTCCATCGTAGCCACCTCCCGGTTGAGGGTGTAGAAGTGTAGGCCGGGCACATCGCCGCTCTGCAGCAGCACCCTGCACATGCCAACCGCGTGCTGGATGCCGTAGTTACGGATGGCGGCGTCGTTGTCTCTTATCGGCTCGATGACACTCGTGATTTCCTCAGGCACCTCCAGCTTCGACAGCTTCACCAGCTGCCGCAGAGACTGGTAACCCTTGGAAAGCATAAATATCCAAATGAAGTCGAGCCAAGTTAAATGGGCTTTACCGTCAAACCACCCATGAACAGGTAAACAGCGGCAACAAACAAACAACAAAGGACAACCATGGGAAAGTCATAATTCTGTTTATGAAGGTTTTGATCTCCAGCCATTCCAGCCTCTTCCTTACCTGGATAGGAAAGATTCCGGGCAGGATGGGACATGTAATTCCAATAGCCCTACAATCCTTGACAAAGTTGAGGAAGGTTTCAGCCCGGAAGAAGAGCTGTGTGATGATGAAGTCTGCTCCGGCGTCCACCTTTTCCTTCAGGTGCTTCAGGTCCACTTCATAACTCTCTGCTTCAGGGTGACCCGTGGGGTATCCTTTGCAATTCAGAAATTTTAGGAAAAGCTTACATACAACACGTGATTTTCCTCAGAACAACATTTAGCCCCAGACTCTCTGCAAGCATCAGCTGTGAAAAGGCAAAATTAAAATGTCTGACAAGCAAAAAACATATGTAATTGGATAATTTAATTTATGATATCAATATCTGGACCGGAAGTTATAACATGACACATCTGCCTACTCGCAACAGCAATACGGCTGAAAACCTACCGGCAACACAGATATCAAAGTAATCATCAAATTCCCAGCGTATGTGTTTGACTAGATCAGTGGCATAGTTGAAGCCACATTCCTCTTCCTCCCACACATCCGCCACGGGATCTAAAGGGCAGCACGCAGAAATCATTAATTCCTTAATTCAGCTATCTGAGAAAGAGCAAAGAATTAGAAAAGAAGACGAGAGCTGGGGCACCTCCGCGGAGAGCCATGATGTTCTTAAGGCCCAGCCGTTTGGCCTTGGCCAGGTGACCCGTGATCTGCTCTTTGGTCTGGTTGGCACAGGTCAGGTGCAGGATGCTCTCCAGGCCGCAGTAGTTGACGGCGGTGCTGGCGATCATCATGGAAGACGTCTCCTTGTCGGATCCCGGGTCCCCTGCAGGGTGCCAGGTGACGTCGATGAAGAGAGGCCCACCTGAGCCCATGCGATCAAACCTGCGAAGAAACACGTTCAATTTACACAAACGTCTAAAAGACATTGGGTTACACTTTACATTAACTGGACCTTCATAATGCATTCATAAGCAGCACATAAGTATACCGTAACATCCTAACACACCTTAGCAGCTGCAGTATACATTAATAACAAACATTATATGATAATAAACATTAAAAACATATTTGATACTGGTGTGTTTTAAAGCTGTTGAGGTATGATAGAGTGTTGGGATATACTTTCCTGCTGCTTATGAATGTTCTATGAATGCATTACGAAGGCATTATGAAGGTGCAGTTAATGTAAAGTGTTACCAGACATTGAAAGCAGCGGTTCCTGGAGATGTACAGCCTTGCCACCCATAGCTGAGTCACCAGGCCATGACCACTTACTCCCAGCTGAACTCTTTCATTGATTCACGCTACTTTTCAACAGTCCTACTTGGCTGCGTTTAGCCATTGTGTTTTCCTTTTTTTGGACTACTCTAAGAAAAAAAACATATTGTAGATAGTTTGTAACCACCTTGGTACAAATGTAATTTGACAATAACATGACAATAACAGGCATGCTTGCAAAAGCAGGAATGGCGACCGACCGCACTAAAGGACAGTTATGCAGCGGGCGTCTGGCCCACACACGGCTGGCAGCCGGATGGCGCTGCAGCGCACAGACCTGGAGATGAGGTTGACGGCCCCGTTGGAAGTTCGCGGTGGGAAGAACTCCAAGGAGAACCAGCGGTCTCCAGACTCCATGCGCCGCCGCATCTTGTCGCGCAGCCGGTCTGTGCGGTCAGCATCCAGCACGGGCGTCGAGCAGCGTGAGCTGTCCTTGGAGCTCTCGCCGCCGCTGTTGCTGGCCCCGCTCGAGTCGCTCTTTGAGGCCTGACAGCTGCCATCCACCCGCTGCACTTGATTCACCATGGCTATCTAGAGAAAGATCCTAACAAAGGACAAGATGGAAGATTAACACCCAAATGCATTGTGGGTAATTTTTTACCAGCCTTATGTTCTAAATATTGGTGTGTAAGGAGTGATAACGGTAAAGGATTCTGGGTAACCTCCAGGAGGAACAAGGTACTTAACCTGAATTGCTTTAATAAAAAACAAATCTCTCAGCTCTGCAAGAATCATTTATAACCTGACATTTTCTGGTACTCTGTACAAACTTGCAGCTGTTCTTAACTGAGTGAATGTAGAAGGTCAAAATTAAAACTGGCATATTCCTTTTGGATTCAGATTCTTAACAGTCATGAAATACTAAGTCATCGTATCTATATCACAAAAGGAAGCCTCTTTATACGTTTGTACTGCAATATATTTCACTGGCACAATTCAATTATCCACGAGTGCTACATCATAGTACATCGTCAGACACATGCAAGGCAGAAACATTCAGTGCCGCATGTTTATATTTACACGGCAGATACGGCAGGATAATATTAGCTCAGCTTCACTTTATGGTCAGCGTGACTCATTCACAGGAGTGTACTCGGAATGATGCACAGCTCTGCAGGGTCTACAAGACGCGGCAGATCAGCTGGCTCGCGCGGTGCGCTCACGAGAGCAGTTGTAAATAAACGACACCCCACACCGTCACGGTGCTCTTAATAAATGATCATTAACTGAAATAATGTGGGAAGGAGCAGAATATCCGTACTAATTACTGGCTAATTGTTTCTCTACTGGCCATTTAATACTGATGTGCACGTAGGCAACATTTAACCATAAACATAATTATCCCACAAAACAATACACTGTAACCTTCCGGAGTTTCCGTCTTCGATAATGTTCACTTTATTTTACGAGCATTCACTAAGATGTAATAATGATGACTGTAACTCAAGACTTCAAAAATGTCAAATAAACCAAAGTGGTCCAAACTTGTATGATTTAACTCCGTTAGTGGTTTATTGGCAAATACAATTCAGTCAACTGATTAATGTCTTCCATTTATTCAAATCAAATACACAAGCAATCTTGATTAATCAGACCTGAAAAATGCACTTTTTACATTAGATTTTTACGCCACGTACAACTGCAATCCTGAGTCTGTTAGCACCATGAAACACAACATTAAGAAAAATGATCTCTTTAAAGAAAGCAAATCGGAATGTCGAGTCGAAACATTCTCTTTTAATAGCAAAGTTTTAAATACACGAAACTACTATCGCATATTGTTACGCAGTATCTAACTGGGAACAAAAGTGGATCGAGGGAACCAGACCCCCTTCGTTAGGTGGGGGATATCCCCTTGAATATTACTGATACAGCGGCCCTCCGCCAGATCCTTAGGGAGTCCAGACGACCATCCCTGAATACATTGGTTATTTGTGCGCTTCAAGGACGGAAGCGACTGATGACACCTGTCTGATTTATACATGTTTGCACAACAAATATAAAAGTAACATTGCAATTAAACTAAACATTAAAACTGACTGGTCTAAATAACGTGCGGAGTGCACGGCAACAATGAAATCTCAGTCACGTATAAACATGGTGTGCGATCCTAACATTCGCTTAGAATGAAACGAATGATCACGCTACTTTACGGTGGGATCGTATTAAACGGTAACTTACTAAACAAGTATTTAAACCATGCATGTACAGCTACGCCGATAATTTTGTTGGACACGTGTTCATTCATTCATGTAAATATCTTATTAAACTACTAAATTGTTTTCAAGCACGTAACATCTCACAGAAAGAATTGCAGCAGTTGCTAAACAGGCTATATTACCAATAATTCCCCACTGTCACTGGATTTCTTGGGTAGACGGAGACTGTAGTGGGACGCTACTCACGATCTGTCGCCGTCCCAGTACTGGTTATTTCCGAAGCGTCGCCAGAACTTAAACCCCGCCCATGCATCGGAGAAGGAAGGAATTGGGCCACGTGACCGGCCGCCGATTCTCGTACTCTGCGTACGCTAAAGCAGGCTCAACGGTGGCTGATGGCCACTTAGTTACGACAGCTGCGTAACCGATATCCTCCTTTCAAGTACCCATATAAAACGGCAAAAGGCCAGGCCTGTCCGCGCTGAAAACTGATGGTTCCAGCCATACATGTTCTTACGTCCGTGAAAACTTATAGTGATTGTAAAATTATTTAGGATCACCACCCACTGCAAAAATAATCTAGATATTGGCAACTATAAACATAAAGATTAGATTAGATTAGATTAGATTCAACTTTATTGTCATTACACATGTATAAATACAGGGCAACGAAATTCGGTTTAGCATCTAATCCGAAGTGCAAAGAGCAGAAGTACAAATAAAGACGAAACTTCTGTGGTCTGTATTATTAGTTATAATTCACTGACTCTATTACTATTCTATATTATCTCACCTTGTTCTTTTTAAAACAATAATTCTCACATTAAATATAATATAAACTTCATCTTGACTTTACAGATCACAAAGTACATAAGGAAATACTATATTTCCCATTCTAATCAGACTATATTATTATTTAAAAATCCAACCTTTAAAATGATTACTTCACCAGTGTAAATGCTGATTAAAAAGGTTAACCACGACACTGTGAGTGTATTTGGTAACTTGATACATATATTCCAACCAAAATCATTAGACCTTATCATCTGGTCCTAGCTGGCATGAACTAGTCTGTACTGCTTGTGAGTACTAACTACTATTCTGACTCAGACCCACCCATCTATCCATCTTCCATATCCATTTACCTAATCCACTGTTAACGGAAGCCAAGTGAATGAGACAGGGATGTCAGTCAGTCACAGGGCACACACTCAAACACAAATTATGAGTGATTCAGAGACTCCAACCCATATAAATACGTGTTTGTGAACGTTAATGGAAATTACACACACGCCTATAGTGCTGGAAGTGTTACTGTAGCCCCACCCAAGCCAGGATGTTCAATAGCCAGGGTACATTTCTGATGGAATACTACAGGAGAAATACATAAAGGAATTTGTTACAAAGACAGACCAAACTCAACATTCAGTAAAATCCAAAGGACATAATGAAACTGGATTCTTATCTCTGGATATTTACACATGTAGTTCAATAACACATTATAGTTCAGCAGTACTTATAGTACCCTGGGACAAGAGTTGCTTAAAATATGACACAATTCAGATCTTTTACTGACAAACATCAGCATCCATAGCTGTCAGTTGGGCACACTAAATATTAGGGATGCACCGAATATTCGGCCAACGAACTGAAAAGTAAGGTAGTGTCATTTAACTAATAGGTCGCAGGATGTACGGAAAAGGTTTTGCACATTTCGCAAGCGGTCCAGCAGAGAGCGCTGTTGGCAATGTTTCCCAAAGACGCGAACACACAGGGTAGGGTAGCGCGAGGACTTTGGTGGAGTCGTTCATTTCACTAGTATTTTCCTCTTAAATGTTGGTATCTCCTAAATTTAATCCGATCGGCTATAAATTTAACACTTCATAAACTTATTTATAATGATACTGAATTAATACATTTTAATATTTAATTTGGACAAAAAGGTATGATGTATCAGAGGGGTATGTTACGAGACATTTCTGATTGCATTACTTTATATTTATCAATATACGCTTGTTTTGTGTGAGGATTTTGTACCAAATATGTTACTTATTAATGACTTGTACAGAATTCACACCATTTACGTGGAAATTCAGTAACACGGCGGAAAAGACTAGCAACTACTTTTGGAGTGAAAAATTACCTATTAAACAGCAGCTGTACGAAAAGGCGCATCGCAGATTAAATATATTGAGCATTTTCAATAAATACAAGAAAGAAAACTCGGCCAGCAGGAAACCCCTACGTACAATCACATTATTCTCCAGTGGTACTCACAACGTGTCCCTCGCATAAAACATCTCTCCCGTCTCCCGGCGGATGGATATACCCAACAAGACGCGCCATGTGCGCGCTCCCGCTTCAGAACCTCGCGACATCGGCACGTGACGACAACACGAGCAGGTGGGAGGGGCCTGTGGGTCACATGACACGTGTGTTGTCAATGGGATCCGATCGGCCGGTGAAAATGGCGTGTTGTGGGAGCTGTCTGTGCTGCCAGTGCTGCTGCAGGGAAGGCGAGACGCGGACCCCCGAGGAACTGGTACAGTGGGCCGAACGAGCGGTTGACTCGCAGAACTTTAAGATGATGGCTGTGTTCACCTTTTATACGTGTATGTTATTGGATTTTTTTTAATTCAGTTAGCACGAAGCTAGGTCCATGGTTCCGAAAACTCCACCCTGCATCGCTAGGTAGCCAGCTAGCAGTCTGATTATTTTGATTTGCCAGTTCTCACTATCCTCATAAATGATTTGCTGTGAAATGTTATATCGTGCGTAAACGGCGTTTCTTAGTCGTTTTGTTACAGCAAAAAGTACAACCTGAATTGCTGGTTACACGTTATACGGGAACTGCATTGTCTGCAATTAAATTAATGCAGAGTTAATGTTTTTTCCATTGCCACCGCCGCAGGATTTTAAAAGCTAATAATGTACAGAAAACAGGAGGTTAATAAGTAGCCGAAATAATGGGTGATTCCACGTTAACTATGACTTGCACAGTGAAACATGAGTCATGCAACATCAAACTAGCTGGCTTTGTATGACAGTATAACTATGGGGCTGGCCATCACGATCCCTGGCGCTAAATAGGTCTGATCCGTTGAGACTTCATTATAATTCGTATTATTTTAGTATTGAAGACCGTTATCTGCAGAACCAGACAACGCCCCCATTATAGCTTGTTATAGTATTCATGAACGGAATGTGGTGCAACTTTTGGTCCATGTTTGTTTCCTGGCTTGTGGCTTCACGTTCTATGGATGATTCAGAACCAGAAGGTATTCCAGTACAACTACACCGAAGCCAATAACTTGAACCGCATCTAAAATTATTAAAGCTTTTTATCTTTTTTCATTCAAAAATGCCAGACAATTCTTGGGGAGACACGCGAAGATGAAGATGAGATCCTTCCACGGAAAGATTATGAGGTAATATATACAGTGTGTATGTATGTGTGTGTGTGTGTGTGTGTGTGTATATATATATATATATATATATATATATATATATTCTGTGGTGGATCCAAAGTACATGCATGTTAACTATTTCCCAGTCATGAGATGTGTTGGAAGCTTAACTGGGTAATAATATGCTGACTTTGAGCTTGTTCTCCTGCGGCAGAGCTTGGACTATGACAGGTGCATCAATGAACCATATGTCGACGTGCTGGAGGGCATTGATAATAAGGTAGTCGTCATGATACATTTTCATTGGCCGCTCTATAGGAAATAGCAATAAAAAGATTTTACTGCCCTTGGTGATAGTAAATTTGCTCTAGAAACATTTATGTTTGGTAATATGCAATGTACATTTATTAAATGGTAAAATGTATGTTAGCTGTTAAAATGGTTAGTATCAAGGGCTAAGAGGAGTGGGTCTTTCCTACTGTTATAAAAGCCTTTACAGTCAGCATTCATTGGGGCATCTACACTAACTGCCAAAACGTGGTTCCTACTACTCAGACTTAGAAGGAAGGCTTGGATGTTCTTCATTTGTTACATTTGTGAGTCACTTCAGTTTTCTGTTTATGTTTCGTTGAGTTGAGTTTAGGACTCTGAATGACTCAGCCCAGCTTTGGGAAACTTAATTCCCCTTTGGCAAAACACATGTCAAATTGTCACAGTAACTCCTCTTAACATCATTATTTTAATTGTCCTGTATTCGGCAACATTATATGCATTATGTTTTAGCCAAGAAAGTAACTTTTTTTTCTGGTTTTTACTTTAAAAAATAGAAAGCAAAGAAGTATGAAGCTGTGAAGTGGATGTTGGTGTTTGTCATTGGCGTTTCCATCGGCACGGTGAGCCGTTTTTAATTCAGTTTATTACCATGGAAAGGTTCTGCATTTTAAACTCCTCTCTGCTGCCTCCGGCCTGTGAGCAGCTACAATGTATGACTTTGAAAGAGGAAACTGTGAACCCTTGTCTGCTTCTTTTCAGGTTGGCCTTTTTGTGGACTTCTTCGTCAGACTTTTCACTCAGCTGAAGTTTAATTTGGTTGGAAGGTGTATCCTTTGTAAATTACGTAACCGCTTCCACCCAGCTAGCAATTAGATTTCACGAGGTTGATCCTGTAATTGCAGCCTTGCTTCTCCGTTCACTGACCCTTGCTCTGCCCTGCCTTGACTCGCTTGTCTAAGCTGTGGAGGAGTGCAGTGAGAGAGGCTGCCTGGCTCTTTCTCTGCTGGAGCTGCTGGCCTTCAACATGGCTTTCGTCTTCATTGCCAGCATGTTTGTTCTCATCGAGGTACAGCGTCGGAGCCAAACCCTTCCCGCATTCAACTGGCGATTAATGTTCTCTCCCCTTGAACATAATTTTTATTTTAGGGGAAAAACATTCGGGTTAGATTTTTTTTTTTGGGTTGAGGTTTGAGGGATTGAGGGTGTTTGGCCGGTATCCTCACTTTCAACTCCTGTTTCTGCGTCTGCCTTTATAGCCTATAGCAGTGGGATCTGGCATCCCCGAGATCAAGAGCTACCTGAACGGGGTGAAGATCCCTGGCATCGTCCGTCTCCGCACGTTCCTCTGCAAGGCCCTTGGTGTTCTGTTCGCCGTGGCTGGAGGTATCTCACCATTCTTTGTACCTTGACCACGGATCGAAATGAAAACGTGTTTGACCTCCTCCTCGTTCCACAAGTCGGTCAAACATTCCCTACGACAATAATACAGAGATGAAAACTGATTCATTGCTTAAGGGAGACATGGGCTTTAGTTATGTGGATTTGCAGTGTTCTTTATTTACGTGGAAGGCAGTGGACTGAGATATAATGTTCCTCAGATCCATTCACCAGAGCCTGGGTGTTTTTGCACAGTGCAGTCCTTACACTCTTTTAATTAGCTAAGGGGTTGTAAGTATAGCTCAAAGGTGGTAGGAGTTAATGCTGTCAGCATATATGGTCACTGGTAACATCGGGGGCTGTTTTGTGGTTGATTTAATTGCAGAGACCATCACTGTCATGGCTGAGAGTGTCCCAGCAATGCTGCCTCTCTCAGGTTATAACTGAATCCTCTTATTCCCAGGTCTCTTTGTGGGGAAGGAGGGACCGATGATACACAGCGGGGCCATCGTGGGTGCTGGGCTTCCTCAGGTACACCAAGCGTTCGCTGCTCAGTGAGCTCTGGTCACATGACAAGGGATGGTCATGTGAGAGAAATGCTGAGATATAAGCAAACTTTGTCTGTACTGGGAGTGTTTGGCAGTTTACTGTAGTCTAATGTTACCATGATAAAGTATATTATTGCTGTATTGTTGTAATTTTACATGGTACTTTATGGTATCGGTCAAATAATTTTTTTGGTCTTTATTTTAACTTCATGCATTTTCTAGTTTCAGAGCATCACATTCCGGAAGATCCATCTTAACTTCCCCTATTTCCGTAGCGACAGGTGAGCTCCTCCTGCTTCCCAGAATCCTCGATTGACGTACCTCTGCTGACTTCCTAAACGTGTGTTAGACATCGACCGAGAAGAGCTGCACCCACAGTCTGAAATTTGAGAGTCGTTGTGTAGCTTAGTGTCCGACTGCTTATTCAGTGATTTTTATTTTTCTGTAGCTCATTTTATGTAAAGTGACTTAGACAGCTGTTTCAACTATTCTTGCTGACTTATATGACCAGATACTATTATTGTCATTATTAATATTCTATCTATCCCTTTTCCCATAATCCTTTGTCTGGTACAGAGTTCCTGGCTCCTACCATAGAGTGCCTGAGGATTGTAGTTATTTTGGCAGGGTTTTCATAGTAAAGGTTAAAGCACCCTCCTGGCAGAGGTGGAGAGTTCAGGTCCAGAAAGTACAAATCCACACCAAGGTTTTGTTTCAACCAACCAGTTGAGTACTCTGTAACTCTTCCTACTGTTGGATGAAACAAAATCTTGGTCTGGAATTGTAATCTCTTCTGTCTGGTCAGAATTGCAGGTCTCCAGCCTCTGTGTTCCTGTTGTCCTGTATAAATGGCAGGAACAGCAGACGGTTGCTATGTGACTGTGGGCTGAAGCCAGTACTGAGTCACCGAATGGTGTCACGTGCGTGAGTCACTCCTTCTGTGCCGTCGCAGAGACAAGAGGGACTTCGTGTCTGCGGGGGCTGCGGCAGGCGTGGCAGCCGCCTTCGGGGCACCCATCGGGGGGACGCTCTTCAGCCTGGAGGAAGGCTCCTCTTTTTGGAACCAGGCCCTCACCTGGAAAGTGGTGAGATTGCAGAGCTGAGCTCATCTGCCTCTCTGTCTGACAGGCCAGCAGGATCACTGTGGCCTCCACAGCCATTAGACCCAGGGTTCATACGGACTGTCAGTTAAGCATTTTTGTGAATAAGCAAATACTGAACTTTTACTGGACAGACTAATATCATAATATTAATATCATGTGCATAGAAATAGATGTTAAAATGGTTAAAAACTGTTAAAACAGTTGTGCTTTGATTGTAGAATCCTCATAAATGCATGTTTGTTGCAGTAAATGCATACTCGTTCATATGCCCTGGGCAGGAACACAGGGTCCTGCACGATTACACCTCTCAGGTCTGGTTTGGGAACAGTCATCTCAAATCGGCAGTTTATTCCTTGACTGGGGTGTGGCATTCGAAGCGAGCTGCGCTGTAACCGCAGATGTACATTATCTGGTGACACAAAGGGCCGACGCCCTTGTCCCCCCGTCCCTCCCCTTCCCCCACTGCACAGCTCTTCTGCTCCATGTCGGCCACTTTCACCCTCAACTTCTTCCGCTCGGGAATCAACTACAGCAAGTGGGGCTCCTTCCAGCTGCCCGGTCTGCTCGACTTCGGCGAGTTCAGGGTGAGGCGCGCGCGTGTCATTCCAGCCCGAGGGGCCTCCTCACTGGGCTTCCCCATGAAGTCCTTTCCCAACTGGAAAGGTGACCCAAAACCATACACTCATCAGTGGTTTCCAAGTCACATCTGATAACCTGCGAGCGATTTTCCTCTCTTCTCTGATTCATCTCCACTGTACTTAGGGCAACATCTTTATGTTCACTTGTGTCTTTTTCAAAGGCAAAAGTGTAAAGATTTCTTGGGACTTGATTGAGTCGGTTTGCTGTTTTGTTCTTCAGGATAGTTGGACACTGCTGGTTGTGGAGAATCTGACACACGTGTGTGTGACTCTCTCTCTCTCTCTTCAGTGTCTGAATGGGGACAAGAGTTGCCACTTGTGGACAGCAGTGGACTTGGCGTTCTTTGTGATCATGGGTGTCGTGGGTGGCCTCTTGGGGGCGCTCTTCAATTGTATGAACAAGAGGCTGGCCAAGTACCGCATGAAGAACGTGCACCCCAAAGCTAAGTTCATCAGGTGCTGCCAAATCCCCCTCCTCTTCCCTCCAGAATCTACTACTGCTTTCATAAGTAGCGACTACTTTAACATTAGCTTTGTGCTAATGTGGCTACTTGTTCACCGTAATCTAACAGTGCTGGAATTTTTCCATACATATTCCAGGAAGCTCAGGATCCTCGGCATGTCAGGCCATTGATCAGTGTTTCCCAATCCGGTCCTCGGGGACCCACAGACAGTCTGGCAGGGAGCTTGGAGGGAACAAAAACATGGACCGACTTTGGATCCCTGAGGACCGGACTGGGAAACACTGCCATATACTATGGGTAGTTCAGCAACCCTAGTTGACTCAACCACATGTTTTGGGGGAAACCTTGTGGAAATGAGGAGAATATGCAACCACATACAATGCAGGGGGCATCGGAGTTTGCAAGGAAACATTTAATTAACAATAGTGAACAGAGTGCTACTTCATATTTTGGTTCTATCTGCCAAAAACAGCTTTGAGTGTGTGTGTGTGTGTGTGTGTGTGTGTGATTTGTTTTGTTTTGCTTTACTTTAATTAAATTTAGGTTAATATTAAGTGACATTTCATCCATTAAAATCTTTAAACTGGTTGATCATCTGTTCAGCTAACTCCAGCCCACTATATTTCCCTCCTTTGCCCCCCCCCCCCCCTCCCCGTGGGTGGCCATTGTCTGGTGTCAGGGTGCTGGAGAGTCTGCTCATCTCCTTGGTAACGACAGTGGTGATATTCGTGGCCTCCATGACGCTGGGAGAGTGTCGTGAACTCTTGCCTCCGACGTCCAACAATACCACCACTCTGGTAAGTCCCCTCCGCATTTAGTGAGCTGTGTGTTCTTTTGGGCTGGCAGACGTTAAATCGGTGGCTAAAGCAAGAATCTGCAGGTGTCGGGCAACGAGAATGTCAACTCCACCGTGAAGCAGTTCTTCTGCCCGAATAAGACGTACAACGACATGGCTACGCTCTTCTTTAACCCCCAAGAAGTGGCCATCAACCAACTCTTCCACCAAGATGGTGAGCTGATGTCTCAGGCCTGCACCCCTCTGTGGCTCTGACCCGCCTTCCCACCCTGCACAAGGTGCACAGATGCACACCTACCATGTTGGTTTATCTGAAGTGACCCGTACTCTATGGAATGCACATTTACACTGTATTCCTTCATCTGCTCCATAATCTTCATCTGCTGATGATAGTGTCTAAAGTACCAGTTGTTGCTCCACTGAAAACCTTGTAACTTGATCTTCTAAGTTGCATGAATCGACCTTCTTTCACACTTCAGAGCTTCCCCTGCCTTCAGTTCCCACATCTGTCCTGCTTCCTGCTAAATGCCCACTAAATATGGGACTCTGGCTGTTTAGGCTGAATTTTCACGGCAGCAGAGCTGCACTTCCGGGCGTGAAACGTGCTCTTGACCGCCGGCCGCCGTCGTCTTTCTTGCAGGAACCTTCAGTCCGGTGACACTGACCATCTTCTTCGTGCTCTACTTCCTGCTGGCCTGCTGGACGTATGGCGTCTCTGTTCCCAGCGGCCTTTTCGTTCCCTCCCTGCTCTGTGGTGCGGCCTTTGGCCGCCTGGTGGCTAACGTCCTCAAAATGTAAGCCTGGGGCCACTACTCTAGTGTCCATGTGCCTTGCAAGCAGGGCATAGAAATTTGAATCTGAGTAGCACTGCGATTCAGAAACTGGCTCGGGTATCAGAGTGGTTTGGTGATGCATTGGCAATAAGGGACATCCAGTGAGGTACAGTGAAATTTAAACATTTTTCCATTTGTATTAAATTTCATTTCTTCCTATTATTAATTGGAGTTTGTAACAGGATCTCAGTACAGTGCATTATGGTTGTAGAAAAGCAGTTAAGTTTTTCTATAACTACTTTTCTGTGGACATTTCTATAGCCAGCCTTGTATATCCTGCCCTTACTTGCACTGTACTCTTATCCGGTATTGAAATGCACTCTATTAGTTTTGGGAAATGTGCTATATATCTGTATATTTAATAGTATAGGGCGGAGAGATATCTAAAAAGCTGCAATATTTTAATTTAAATGCAGATGAAGGATAATATATTGTCCCCACCCCCGTACACTTTTTTTGGCCAAAAGCGTGAAAAAGCAAAGTACAGAAAATCCACTAAATGGCCACATTAAAGCGTGACAGCCTGCTGTTGATTAGTATCGTTTTTTTAGTGTCTCTGGAAAACGAGCGATCAGCGTGCCAGATTAAATTATGATTTCAAAACCCGTCTATAGCAGTGGTTCACGCACTATTGTTTACATACACTGATATCTTTGTGTATCATACAAGGAGCTAAAAAATATTTTTGTGGTTTTGCTTAACTGGAAAGGAAGAGCAGATGGCCAGACTGAAAGGCAGGTCGTAAATCTTTATCTTGCTCTCTTGTGTAGCCTTGTGCTTGCGGCCGGACAGGCACTAATCACCACTGAGTCATTTGTCTGATATCATCGAATATTAATAATATTGCCATATTGTCCCGGCCTGTTATACTGTAGAGGTCTATTCGGTAATACTGAATACATTTCAGAAATTCTACTGTGTAAGCCTTCCCTTGTCTTACTGCCGGTAAATGCAGAGATTTTAAAAGCATCCACCCTTTTCCAAATTGTCAGTGTTTAAGCGGCTTCCCGCCTCGTGTTGCACGTTTGATCTCCAAGGCTGCTGGTTTTCTGTGTCACCCGCCTTTGTCCTGGCCTGGTGCCGTCCCACTTCTACCTGTTCTAATTTAGCTTTGTAAAAAAAAAGTCGGCTAATCACTTTCAGTGAAGAAGCTCCTGCTTTGTTACATGTCGTTTTTAGCCATGGAGTTCCCCCCATGTGCTCAGTTGTATTTCCTGACCTGTAGGCAGTCTCCCACAATGCACCACTCCCTCTGTTGTCCTGACTTGACCTGCTTTGCACTAATTTTTCCCACACTGTCTTCTTCCCTTTACCCCAGAAACATTGGCATGAACATATACTCGGGGACCTTCGCTCTGATTGGAGCGGCCGCCTTCCTGGGAGGTGTGGTCCGGATGACCATCAGCCTCACTGTAATTCTTATAGAATCGACCAATGAAATCACATATGGGCTGCCTATTATGATAACACTAATGGTAATGTATAATATGTTTCTTTTTTATCTGTACTTCCCAATTGGGCAATCATAAAAATCATTTTAGCATTTTATAAAATGAATTACCAGAGAATAGCTGCTAGTTGGGTTGATTTTTTTGTTTTAATATTGAGCTGACGTTCATAAAGTGAATGTATTGTGCTTAATGGGTTTCTTGAGCTATAAGACTTAAATATGGCTATTGGAAATGGTCCAGAATAATTGTTTTGTGAGGTTGCACTGTGTTGCCATTGGTACTAAGGGCAGCAAGGCTTCATTGAACTTTGGTGAAAGATTAGTTGCTAAACTGATATGCTAGCAAAATTTTGCAGGCATGGTGTGACTTGAAACTTCTTGCTTTGCAATGATCCAGATGTTTAGGTTATTGCATGAAACTACTTTCAGGTGGCAAAGTGGACCGGGGATTTCTTCAACAAGGGCATATATGACATCCACATTAAGCTGAAGGGCGTTCCTCTTCTGGAGTGGGAGACGGAGGCGGAGATGGACAAGTGAGTGATCCAATGATAGGCTGCATTTGTGTGGTATCCACCCCCCACCCCCCCACCCAGAGAAATGGCTGAGTGCCGCCCTTGGTTTCAGGCTGACGGCAAGTGACATCATGGAGCCCAACCTGACCTACGTGTACCCGCACACTCGCATCCAGTCCCTGGTCAGCATCCTGAGGACCACAGTGTACCACGCCTTCCCAGTGGTGACCGAGAACCGGGAGAACGAGAAGGAGTTTATGAAGGGCAACATCCTCATCAGTAACAACATTCGGTTCAAGGTAAATGCTTCACCCGTCCACTATGTGGCACTAGAACTCTGTGAATTGTGGTGCCAGTATGACACTGTTAATCTGGCAACCCAACACCAGGGGCAGCAGAGAGGTGTCTGTGTGTGTGTCACTGCAGCTCGGAAATGTCCCCCGTAGACAGGACCGGCGGTCGCCTAGGGCCCCCAGATTATCTATATTGTGGAGGAACTGGAATAATAATCTGTCCTTGGTAGGGGGACCTCTCAGTTAACGTGCTGCGTAGGGCCCCAGAGAAGGTGGTGCCGGCACTGCCTGCAAATATGGCAGCATCTTGGAAAAACGGCTGCTTTTTTTGTAGGGGGGTGGGAATAGGGAATTTTAAATTGAGGTATGTACGGAGGTCAATGCAACACGAGGAGGCCTCCATCGTCCCGTGAGCATCACTGCAGGTATTTATATTTGGAATTTTAAACTTGTGTATGGTTTATGATGACGGCGCGTCTTGTGGCCCACCCTCAGAAGAGCAGCGTCCTGACCCGGGCCGGCGAGCAGCGGCGGCGCTGCCAGTCCATGAAGTCGTACCCGTCCAGCGAGCTGCGGAACGTGTGCGATGAGCAGGAGGTTTCCCAGTCGGTGGGGGAAGGACAGGACATCTTGGAGCAGATGCTGGAGAGGAGGTAGGCATCAAAGCACACCTTATAATGTTCTTCAATAGACCATCTCCTGTAACCTTCACGAATTCAGTCTGCTGACTCGGGGCTAGGAATTTCATCATAGTAATGCATAGCATTAATATTTATTCATAATGTGTTTCTTCGATCGAATTAACGCATGGAGCTTATTGATATCCAAATGCGAGAATAGTATGAGCAAAGATTTTTCATTGAGCAGGTCTTCCTGCTTGTAAACAACATAAGTTTAGTTTGTGACATCACACAGAATCCCATAATTCAAAGCTAAAATCAAAACAATCAATTACCGTCTCATGGGGAAACTGATGTAGACTTTGTTTTAAAAAATTTGTCAGACGGATGCATACTTAGGATAAAACTGTCATAATTTTCGATCTACCATAAATTATTTCATGTTTTTTTATGTTATTAAGCAAACTGTCAATGTTTCTGTATTTTAATATTTCTTATTCGTTACTTTGCTGGCTTTCAGTCGGCGTAATAATATAAAGATGAAGACATTGTATTTGTGATGTTGTTGTTTTATTTGATATTTGCATGAGTACATTGGAATGTCCCATCATGCTCTTCTTTGAAACATGCACACACATATGCAGTTGAGAGCAAAACGTGGGGTCTGAGCGCCGGAGCCGTGACATTTATCTGCCCCCCCTGGAATATGTTGTAGGGTTAAGGGCCTTGCTCAAGGGCCCAACGGTCATGTGACTGCAGGCCTTATCTTGAGTCCTATCAGCAGCCTTAATATTTACAGCAGTGTTTTGTGTTGGGAAGGTTAACTTGAATTCCAGGCAGAAAGTTTTTGAGTTCCTCCTGCTCTAACATATACGGTATCTGTGGGTATGTTAGTGAGCGTCCCTGACATCTTTCCTGCAGGCACACGCCCTACCCCAGCCTGTACCCCATGGAGTCCCCCAGCGAGGACTGGACTATGGAGGAGCGTTTTCGACCCCTCACCTTCCACGGCCTGATCCTGCGCTCACAGCTGGTGACCCTGCTGATCCGTGGCGTGTGCTACACCGAGAACCAGTCGGTCAGTGTCCCGCGGGGCATCACGGTTCCCCGTCAGCATCCTGCATCACGGACCTCTTGCTGGTGCCGTTCCACCCCCCCAGCTCACTGTGTTTGTGTGGAGATGTATGTTATGCATTAAAGTTTGATTCGGGACTCCACATGCTCCCCACATGCTACATACATGCTCCCCACATGCTACATACAATCATTGCATTTAATGCTTGGGCAGTCAACGCAGGCCGGACCAATTTGGTAGTATATTAACAATAATAATAATAATAATGATGATGATGATGATAATAGTAATAAAAATAACAATGAAAAAAATGTGTTTTTAAAGCAGTTGCACCATCTTAAATATTTGTAAGCTGGGGTGATTTAAAATAGGACTGGAATTTTGTCAGTCATTCTGCAGGTCTTATATGAGGTTGGAGTTTGAGGTATCGCACAGGTTACGCTTAACGAACAGAACTGGAATGTCGTTCCCTGGGTTCTGCAGTGTGCCGCGCAGCCACGCCTGTCCTACTCGGAGATGACGGAGGATTACCCCCGCTACCCTGACATCCACGACCTGGACCTGACCTTGCTGAACCCGCGCATGATCGTGGTGCGTCTCCGTGCCCGACGCTGCTTGTGAATGTGATGTCGAACCTCGGAGGGTCGCCTGATGTTGGTGTTTTTGTTTACGCTCTCAGGATGTCACGCCCTACATGAACCCGAGCCCCTACACGGTCTCCCCAAACACCCACGTGTCTCAGGTCTTCAACCTTTTCAGGACGATGGGACTCCGCCATCTCCCTGTGGTCAATGCTGTTGGAGAGGTTATTATATTAATTATATATAATATTACAGATTCCTGCAAATGCAGCAGCTTAGAATGTGACTGTCATCCTATGTCTATAGGTTTGTATAAGAATGACTACATAGCAGTCTGCATTAGACCTGGATATCGCCATATAGTTCACAATATAAAACTCTTCACAATACCAGTGTCATGATTCATCACGATTCGTCATGATATTACCATTGTATCCTGATGGTTAGCACTCTGTTATTGAAATAATTGATCTATTTTGGTCAATTGATCTATAGGCCAAATTTAATGGACAGCGATTAATAGCCCTTAACTACCAATGATAATTCAGTATCTTGTATAAAGTTGTTGCTGACGTCACTTCCCAGTTGTATAAACTTAAAGGCAAACGGGGAAAAAGTATGGAGTTAAATATTTGACTTGACAACAGCATTTCAGAGGTAGAAATCTCACTGCATTCTTGCATTGCAGTGCACTTAGCATAGGTGTACTTTTAATTAGCTAATGCTGAAAAAGTATGAAACATTCACCTCTACCATTGTTAAACGGTAGTGCAGTAAATTAATAAATTGATGCAAAGGTTCAATGAAAAATCGTGACACTGAATATTGTTACAGCTGTAGTCTGCATCACAGTTTTTGTATTTTACAATGTTTTTCTCTCTCTGGTTATGACCTTTGAACTCCACCTGTTATTAATTCCTAGCTACAGCCGTGTTCCCTTCTAGCCAGTCAAACGTCGCCACAGTGCTGTCAGCTTTTCCCTCATCGTCCCTGATGCCACGCCCCCCCTTCATTCCCTCCTCCACGTCGAGCTTCCCGTTCTGCTGTCGGTTCCCTTTCAGATCGTGGGAATTATCACGCGGCACAACCTGACACACGAGTTCCTGATGGCCAAGCTGCGACAGCACTACATCACCATCTAACCGGCGCCGCTCATCTCCACCGGCCCGTTATTAACAGCCCCGCCTGCGGAACACAGAGGCATCCGGAACCACCCTCCAGAACCACGGTCATTCCTGCCCCGTCCACAGCTCCTGCAACAGACGCCGACGCTTTGTCCTCACTGTCTGAGGGGTTTTAGGGATGGAACCTGCTGGATGGTACCTATTGGCTCTCTTCGTTATCAGACCCGTGCCGTTTGCTTCCCGCTGCCCTGATCTGCGGAGTACTTGACCCGATCCACTGTTGCTTGTGACCTCAATGATTTATCATCAGTGCTTTGCAGCATCAGAACGTTTAGACTTTAATCACCTTTTATTTCATTTTACTGCTTTTTTTTAAAGTATTTGCATTATTTGCACTAGAACAGTTTTAGCTAATAGCATTCCGAATCAGGGCCTATTCGTATATAAGTGTGTTTTTTCTTTGACACCACAGAGCTCAAAATTAGAGTGTTTATTGGGACAGTTATGAGGGGGTAGTTGAAATGCGGCAGCGTACAGGTAACGCATGGTGTGTGCCGTAATCGTCATTCCCGGGGGCGGGGGGGGGGGGGGGTCATCTGTTTTCAGTGAAACAGTTGACTGTAAAAATTTGTGTACCAGTCACCTGTTGGGACTGATCAGTTCAAAGGAAGTGAATCATTTTTAAAGCTCCCTCATGGAAAAAGGGGGAAATAGTATTAGCTAATAGTCAGGGCATATTCCCTTGGTTAACTGGCAGGAGGTACCTGGAATGTCTCCCTTCAGATGCACCAATAAGTGGCTGTAATGTGGTTCTTTGGAATCCAGTCATGACTAGGAGAAAATAACGCTAACGTATCAGTGCAGACAGTTTGGGCTCCTGTATCGTCTGATATCTGTGGGACCATTTGCAGGATGTCGTGTACAGCCCCACATGACCTGACCACAAGCTAGTCATACAGTGTCCATGCAGGGTACAGTGAATGCCAGTCCATCACAGCGGTCACACAGAGGGGCAGAGATCACAAAGGACGTGTGCAGGGGGCCAATTGGGACTGTACCATTAAGAGACACAGGGGAGATTTAGTCGGACCCTATGACAGTGAACAGATGAGACACTTCAATTTTCCATTTTTTTGTTGCCGAGTCGTTTTCAGTGCATGTAACTTAAGCTGATTATATTTTTGTACTTTTATTTATTTTTTAATTTGATTGACAGTCATACTGTGAAGTGCTTTTATATTGTTAATAATGGTAATATTCTGTATTGTCAAACCGAGAGGAAGTTCCAGTCACAGTAGGCAGTCTAGCTGAAATTGTGAAAACGTCCCCCATTCCCCACAGATGTGGAGGAACAATTCGTGTTGCAGTCTGAGTTGAGGTTGAGAATTTGTTCTTTGAGTAGTGCAAGCTAGATAGATATTTTGCCAGTAAACACTGTGAAATGCTATTGCTTGCCCTGGTTGCTTTTAGCTCTCCATTATGGAGATGTATGAATTTGCCCTGAGATTCTTTTTCATTTATATCCAATCCCTAGGGATCCCCAGACGGTCCATGTTTTTGCTCCTACCGGGGTCTCTGAAGTCCCATTTGAGAAACACTGTTTTATATTCTATTCCTGCTTTTGGATCAGTATGAAGCTGACATGTAGCCAGGGAGGAGGAGCCAAGACTGACGAGTCCTGTGAAAACCGCACAAAACAAAATCTGTTTGCTGGTGCTGCACTGGAAAGATCTTGCTGTGAGCATATCAGGCAGTCCAGGAAGCACCTTGACACTAATTCGCACAATGGGGTGCTGTTGCTAACGCGGTACAGGTCTTGTAGAGCCGGGGACGGGTTAGTCAGCCTTACACAGGGCTGGCACGGCTCGACATAGTGATGTGCTGATGTACTGGGGTCAGGTGCTGTGCTCGGTCCTCTGATGTAACGGGAGAATGCCTGAAACTCCTAGTGCAGAAAGTCTGGTTCTGTGCCAGATTATTCATTATGAATAATAATAATAACAATAATACTTTTATTTGCTAAGCAGGTGCTTTTTTCCAAAGCTACTTACAGAAATGAGTTGCTGGCTTATACATTTATACCCATGACGAACGAGTTCAGATTTTGGAGGGTCCGCGTGGATGCGAACCGGCATTTAGCTATGAGTCCAAGTTCCGCTCCTATAGCCTGACCTTTGCCCTTTCACCCTTGGCCATTTTGAGCCGCGTCATCTTCCTTTACACGCCTGAGTCATGCCTGCGTTTTTCTTCCTTGTGCCCGAATTCCCCGGCGGGCCGCATACTGTCGCATTATGGAGTTGCGGGCCGCACGCCAGCTGCTATGCAATTAAACGGATGTTACGGCATTCCGTCGCATTGACCCGGGACCCACCTGCCTCTGGCATCTCGCCTTCCTACCGAGCTCTAATTAGCTCTGATTCAGCTGTTTGCTCACTTCTGGCTGTGATTTGATGCATATTTCCATTTCTTTAAATACTTCATGAGGTGTAATAATACTGAGAATAAAACATGAAAGGAACACATTTGTTTACTGAACTTTCAATTACTATTCAACATTTACACTAAATAAATTAGGTAGTCATGAGTTAAATAATGCATAACTGTATTGTTTGGAATGCATATCCTCTGAAGTATGGGGATACTCTTTAAGCTCAGGATGTTTTTGTCCATTTAAGGAGCTTGATTGGACTAAATGAACACAAGGGAATTTATTGAGGAAATTTATTTAGTTACATCAGTTTCAACATTTGATTGACTTGCCCGTGACTGGTTTGTCAGGTGTTTTGTAACCACTCTGTCAAGCTTGAATGTTTGTTTTTATGGACTATGTTCAGTGGAATAAAACTGGAGAGATAGTGGCTTCCCTGGACCGGCGCTTGGAAAGGCAGGCTTAGCGATACTGGAAAACTGAAAGTGCACAGTGTAAGTGATGGACCCCCACCTGCAGGAAGCAGATAGTCCATCCGGCCTGTCCGAACCACTCAGCCCAGTCTACACCTCATTTTACACATGGAGTTCTTTTCCTGGATAGGTGGTTTTCATAGGTTTCTGATTAAAGTTCACATGGACCTGTTAAGCGGCATTGCTATGTGGACCATGTTCTGGTCGTTTGTAGATGAAATGTGAGATCCAAACTCAATCGAGGGAATCCCATTCGTAATATTCCCTTCTTTCCTGATGGGGGATCCCTGGGGATTAGTGTTTTATTATAGGGCCACTCTGTCTCAATGGCAGAAGTAGAGTCCTCACATTCCGGGAACTTTACAGTGACATATTCACACGGGGAGTCTGAGGAAAGCATAACAATGGTCTTTGTAGATGACATCACTGTGATGGACTTTAGGAAGGATGGACACAGTGTCCGGAAGGTTCTGTTTTCTTTAGGATCTGTGTGTTTGCAGAATCTCTGTCCATAGGTCCGGTCCCACTGTCATTCTGTTTTTAGAAGTCATTTTAGGATGCCGACATGAAATAATTTTGCACTTGCATTTTGTGAAAGGAATTTTTTTAATGCATATTTGTGTAATAGTGTAATTTATTATCCATGATAAAACACAGGACAAATCTGACTGAAATTCATTTGTTGCATTTTATTAAGTAATCACACAATGCTTTGTGAAACTGGTACCAGTGTTGATATGTTATACATTTGAATGATAATAAAATTTAATTCTCACTTAGTTTGTATTCCCCTATGTAGAAATTAGCTATATAACATCATTAGTTGATTTTACATGAATGGATTTTTCTACTTTTTTTAACAGTGTTATTTTCTTTAAAAGACTTATTTTTGTGTCATTGAGTGTATTTAAGTACGCATTTATAAAGTTGTATTTTTATGCCAGAATATTGTATGAGGATGATGACCGTATGTGACTTTGGTGTCCTCTGTTAAAATGTCCCAGCTGGTACCACATATGCCTGTAAACCCATGAACTCTTTCGTTATTCTGTTTCACGGCTAACCTTCGGTAGCTTTGCGCTTGCCATTTAATCGGGAAGTTTGGTCATTTAACCTGGTTGTTCCTCTGTTGTCTGTCTGCCGCCACACCTCCTGTTTCACAGTCCTGGCTCCCCAAGCCCAGCTTCACAGGTTCAGTCCCGCCCGCTGTAGCGGCGTGCCGATAATTACCGCCTCGTTGACATTTGAAATGCCTGCTGAGGTGGCCTGCCACCCAAATCATTACCTAAGTGCAGTTAAAAGCTGGGAACCAGCAGAAAGCCACAGTGTCTCTGCAGGTCGGCTGCCCCTGCTCTGCGATTGGCTGAGCTCGGGGCAGGCGGTAATGCTGAGGTAGCAGTGTGGCACTCTGCAGGGGTAACTACAGGTCACCGAAGCTCTGATCATGTGACTCGTACAGGTATTGAGTTCTATATGCGCAAAAACGGTGGCCAGGTCTTTTATTCCACTACTTTATCAGTGCTAACTTTAAGAAGTATATTCCTTCATTTTAATAACCTTAACAGTATTCTCAGTGTGTGCCCCTCAAAGTATAGGCTGTCAGATTAATGTATGTCTTTCAAGTGTGGGTGTGGAATTTTTATATAAATACTCGGTTGCCAATATCCACTCCCCCCCCCCCCCCCCCTTGATCAAATAAAATTAAGTTAAACACTGAATGGTTCCACTGGTGTTTTCATACAAGTCGCACGCCGTGATAGAAAATTTAAATATTCTTTGTTGCAGTTCAACAAATAAAATTTGATGGATTATTGATGAATGACTGCAAATAATATGCCCTTCCCAGCTAAGAAACGGAAAGGTGATGTTTTTTCATCAAATACCTGGCTGATCAGTGTGGACCGATGCTGCATCAGTAAGACGGAAGGGTGTCCTGTGTGTGAATGATGAGCCGGGAATCAGCCTGACTGCCATAAAGAGCTAGTTGGCGTCCTTGCTGCATTGCAGAGGAAGAAAACCGGACTTACGGGGGGGGGGGGGGGTTAGGGTCATTTGATGTGACGGTGTTTGGGTTTGGTCACCACGTTATCTGCGTCATATTGTGGGTGTGTCAGACGCGAGCCCCCTGTGTGTATTGTCTGCGAGTGACAGGCCACACCAGCAAACTGCCAGAGGGAGGTGGGGATGGAAGGACCATCCAGGCACTCGTCCGTGGGGCACAGGCATCCCTCGTTCTCTCTGATTAGGCCACACAAGCAGAGCAATGCCTACCATCCTGTATCGATTCTATCCATTCATCTGGAGAGTGACGGGGCGTAATCTGAGGCCCCGACGTGAACGAACAGCTACGTCTTTGGACAAAAGTGACTAGATATAAATACTTCTTTATTTATCTGCACTGATGTGTATCCATGATGTGGGAGTATTGAGCAGTACTCTACACATACTCTGTGTACAAAGGAGAGGTGTGTGGCTGTACTTGCCTAATGGACTCTGACGGTTAATATTAGGAGTGTCCTAATAACATTTGGAGCAGGTGCTGACGGTCTCCTGTAATAAGCTTCCGCTGCTGTGTCCGTCAGCTGTGTGCAGCTGGGACAGCTGGCGGTAAAAAAAATAACCCACAAAGGTAGCTACAGATTATCCCACTGTCATTGCACCATCTTTAGGTAGCAGCTAATGTATATTTAAAGTTAACCTTTAAAGTCTAATTCAGTGGTTCAATGGTTTAACATCCGGATATACAAATCCTCACCAATCAGCTTTGAATTTCACAAAGGATGAGGTCTCGGGTTTAAAAATGGTGAAACATTTCATTTCTTGGCTGTCGCTGATGGCAATGATGAACAATATATTTAAGTCAAAAAATATATATATTTTTTCAAAAGTATGTAGGTATGGAAAGAAGGTCCCAGAGGTGTTCCAAAGCTTCTATCCTAAAAGAATAAGAAGAACAAAATGCAAAAAATTACTCATTATCTATAAAGGATTCGTTTGAATACATTGAATTTTAATGCTCTTTGAAGTTTGCACCTGTCAGATGCGGTACAGGAGCTGTGCTGATGAGTGGGCACAGCACCGTAGCTTTCGTAGCCTTGAGGAAAGCATACCTCGCTTTGGACTGCAGCCCAGGCCGCTCGAGCTCCCGATCCGGTCGATCCGTCCTCCGAAGCAGGCGGACTTGCTTCGGGTCGACATGAGCAGGTCCTGCAGCAGGTTCCTCTGAGCTCGGAAAGCATCCTCTGGGGTTGTCCCCTGAGAGGCTTTGTCCCTGGTCCACTCCGGGCCGGCAGGGCTCTGCTCAGGGTCCAGCCGGCCGTCCTGGTAGTCGGATGCCCCGTCAGCAGCCTCCTCGCCGGCCAGAGTCTCCTCGAACTGCTCCAGCAGACTCTGTTGGGGAGAATCGTGTGCCGTCCGATCACACGCTCCAGCTTCCAGTCCAGATCATCTCCTTAGCATTTTGGTTGATGAATGTTTTACAGTAGTCTCCCTGAACAGCTTGGGATCTAGATCATTTTGCAATTGTCTTTCAGCTGTCTCTGGGTCACATTTCTTTTATCTATGGAAACATTTTCTATGGAGTGCACTATGACAAGCTCAGCTGAAAGAATATGAAACAACAAATCGCATTTAATTGATTGATAGAGCTTAAGGCAGCTGTTCTCTCAACCTGTCCATTTCATGCTTGTTTTCTGTCATCGTTAAGGGGAAGAACCTGAATCTCCGGAGTAGATTTTAAGCCCCTGAACACTGTGCTGTCAGTTTCAGTTTTGTGCATGTGTTCAGTATCATTCCAGCATTTCTAGATGTGAAACAGCATCAGTGACGGCAGGTCTGAAATCCTGAGCAACTTTCCTGTGTTTTCCATACTTTCATATCATTGATATTTTTGTTCAAAACAAATTTGTTCCTAGGCACATAACTAATGATACGATGGCAGTAGCTGAGGCTTTGAAGCTGAGATATTCAGCTGTGTTGTTACGTTACTGATTCAATTTTTAAATGTCAATACAAGTAATACTCAATAATACCGGTAAGGCGGAAGATCATCGTGAAATGCTTCCAAAGCAGGGGAGATTGCTTTCAACAGTTCTTATCTTCTTTTGTAATTTTATAAACTTGCATTTTATAGTTCATTGTCCGTTGTATTATTTCTGGATGTTAAAGGCAAAGAGTGTTAATTCTTTCTACTCATTCGTTAAAATCTGTAACATTTCACCATTACATTCAAACTGTTAACCCTATCATATTTCCAGGTTTATCCTTATCCGAATACATTTTTCCTCATGAATCTTATTGTACTGCTGGAGTTAAAGTTCCATTAAAGGCAGACACTTTCCATTATGAGCCACTAGCTGTTTGTCGGCTACAGTGTCTGTATGTTCCTATTGTCCTGTGTGATGAGCACAGCAAGTTAATAAAACCCAAGTTACCCTTAGCCATTTGAATGAGTTTGAGTGAAGATTTTACATCTTCCCTTCCTATGACGTAAAGCTGATTAGTAGAACCAGAGCAGTAACTCTTACCTTCAGCCTGGCCAGGTCTGTCGCCGTGTAGGCCCTGCCCAACACGTGTCCGTTCACCACCACCTGCTGACAGAGCAGAACAAAGATTCCACAGAGGATCACTATCCTCATTGTGTCTACGTGTTTGGTCTTTTTTTCAGTTCCAAAACGTGTCCTTCTGAAATGGCCGCAAACTCTAAGCCCATCTTTTATAGGCCTCACGCAGACAGTCCGGTGTCCGCGACTCATTGCTGCATTATTTGGCTGAAGTGCATTCTAACACCTTCACACGATAAGCTGGTGAGAGATTTCCTTTTAAAGCGGCCGCAGAGCCCCGGGCGACCTGTCCGCGTGGGCGCTCGCCCTGGCTCCACTTGAACAGAAACGGTTCGCGGACCCGCCGGCGGTCTTGTAGACTGAGCTCAGATATGTGGCGTGGCCGCTGGAATGCGCCTGATGCACGTATGTCTCATGTGACTTTTAAATGACCAGAAAAAGCCAACCATGGTCATTTCAGATCTGGATAAAACATTTTGTCGAGCAAAATAATTATCTCAGAGCTACTCAATATAAGTAGTCTACAGGGTGTTGCCTATTTCAGAAAAAAAACAAATCTGTACCAGTCGTAGATGGTGATTTTTTAATATTCAGGAAGCACTGTGTGGACAGTTGGCAGTGTAACCATAAAAGGTCTTTTTCTTATTTTAGTAGGTCAGCTACTTCTATGTAAATTCTGCTCTCCTTTGTTGAAGGACTCCTTTAGAATATAATCAGCATTAGCTGCAGTGTCTGCTATGTTCCTTCAAAGCCACTAGCTCTGCTTGAACACACACAGCTTAGTTAGCAAGATAAATAGTCTAAAGTTAAATAATCACTTGGCTTGAAAATGCAACAAACAATCAAACTGAAAACTCCATGATAATTTTATTTACAATATTTATAAATGCCGATGGTGGAAGATGATGTCCTGCCCAGTCCGTCCTGTTCGCCACACTCGCCGCTTTTCCTCCCTGCATGGCCCTAATGAGCCACGCCTGGTGCTCGTTAGTCTCACTTCTGGTTCCTGTCCTCCCGTTAATCACTCCCAGCTGCCTCCTGTTTGCTCCCTTGTTAATCTCGCCTTTTAGCGCTTCCCAGGTCTGTGTTGGCCCGCTCTGTCATTGAAGTTGTTACGTGGGCTACGCCATGCCCTCCCTTCTCAGCTGACCCTGTTTTCAATCCCTCGTGATTCTGTTTGTTTTGAGTTCGGTTCAGCTTCATTTAGTAAACCCCCATTGGCCCTTGCTCACGCTTGCTCTTGCTCCCTTTATTTCGCAGATGCATGACAGATG
Organism: Stomatorhinus walkeri; assembly: GCA_026784285.1. Taxonomy (NCBI): domain Eukaryota; kingdom Metazoa; phylum Chordata; class Actinopteri; order Osteoglossiformes; family Mormyridae; genus Stomatorhinus; species Stomatorhinus walkeri. Next base: position 88,136 of record JAODUD010000012.1, on the reverse strand, counting down.
GTATATAAAATGAAAAACTGTCTCCCTGGGTATCACTGATCTGATTCTGTTCACCTGCATGCGGCCGAATGAATGAATCCTGCGACCCAGTGTGAAACCTGTCAGCCGTGAACATTAATATTATTGGTAGTTAGTCCTGTCTTGTGCAGAGAAGCCTGGCTTCCAGGTATGTTTAAACTATCGGACTGCAGGTCTATCTGTCCAGTCAGACTATATATAAAGCTCTCAGCCTCACAGTGAAGCACGGCGACCAGGCAGGCTCTAAAAACACTTAATGTGAACATATTCGCCATTAAGCTTTAGTCTATTATGTAGTGTCTTCCACAGACTGTCAGTAAAGCATGGAGTCAATAGGTGTCTATCCTTGTTTCTAAGGAAAAAAATAATGTATCTGTTGTCAAAAGCAGCTTCTGTGAAATGATCAGCACTGTGAGTCCATGAGTAAGATAGATTACACGCTTAATAATAAAATAAAACTAAATTTACATTGATACTTTGATTTATTAAATTCTTCTGGCAATTTTAAAGAGGAAGTCATGCTTCCCATGTACTCTTGGAGCAAAGGCTTGTGCTTCTCACACCATCAGTTTGACTCCAAAAACCTCGTCCTGTCACACCATTCCCTACATGTGCTGTCACTTTTCATCTTGTCGCTCCTGGGTGGTGGAACAAGTTGCTACCCGATGTGGAGACTCTGCACCATCACTGGTTATCATCGTTATGGGGAAGATGGTGGCGCGGGAGGTAGCACTATCATTCGGCAACTGTAGGGTTGCAGGTTTGAGCCCTGGTTCCTCCTGACCCCATCAAAGTGTCCTTGAGCAAGACACTGA
>JAODUD010000012.1:47908-75899 GCA_026784285.1 Stomatorhinus walkeri | reverse complement strand
AATGGGTGAATGAGAGGCATAATGTAAAGCGCTTTGGAATAAAGCGCTATATAAATGCAGTCCATTTACCATTTACCGTCAATGCCGCATCCTCATATGACATGATGCGAAGCGATGTCTTCCTCATGATCTTCCTCACAATATACTCCAATGCCTTGCCCTTTTGACATATACCTATATTTAGTAGATGCTTTTATCCAGAGTGACGTACAGTTGAGAAAGCAGACAGTCCCTAGAGTTACCGGGGTTATGGGCCTTGCTCAAGGGTGCATAAGTAAAATCAGTGCACCAGTGAGAGGATTTGAACCTGTCACCTTCCGATCCCGAGGTGTCCTAACCCACTGAACCACAAACGACCCCAAAAACCTCTAACTGGCCAATATTTCATGGAGTCTGGACTCCATGTTGCAGAATCGGGCTCCAGCATTCACAGAACTATGCTGTGTAAATGTTAATGTTGCCCTCTCAGAAATTGTTCTATTTTTTGCCCTTGAGTCCATAACCCATAACTCATTTTAACAGAGCCCCTGCCCACAGAGGTTCACCTGACACGGGCATCTGAATGATTAAACCTTCTCGTGCTAATGAGGATGCTAATGACTGGCACCTTTGTATCTTGGGTTAATGTATTTTTACTGTAGCTGACAATGACACCTTTAAATTTACCACAACGTCACTGATTACACATATGATATGTCTTTATCCAGTGGCATGCGTTGTGGCTCTGCCATGCTTGTAGTATTTTTCTTGAGAAACTTTTTTGAATGCCTGGTTTTAGACGAATGGCTATTTTAACAGCTTTTTAAAAACAACTGATTGGCTAAACTTGGCGGTTCACTTTGATTGATGATGACATTAGCCTCGAATAGGCTGTCTTCACCACATCTAGGAAGTTGGCATTTACATCTGCCATTAAGTATCTGGTCAGCGTGATATGAGGGTTTTTTTGGTGACTTGTTTTCCATGACATTTATTGTGCTTATAATATTTTATATGGGGTAAAAATCTGAATATGAAATAGCAAAAGACCTTCCTTAAAGACTGTACATGGACAGGTGGAAAGGGAAGTCAATTTATAGGTGACATCAATGAATATTTAGATTCGCAGAATGAATGAAGGATTCCCAGAAGAGTATTAGGTTGCTGATTCCAAATGTAAACACTGAAGGTGATATTAAAGTCGAATTAAAGACTCAAGATTCAACTCTTTATTGACATTATAGACTAAACTACAATGAATTTGGAATTGTGACTCCCTCAATATTGCAAACAAAAGAAGACATAAAACACTGAACAATATGTGCAAAATACAAAATAGTCAATAAATATGTGCAAATATGTAAAGGGGATTATTTACAATGGAAGACTGCTGTGATGGACAGGAAGGGGTTAGTCACTGCAAGGCGCAATTCGAGGTGAACGGAACCTTGAGGCGGATTGCAAACATTAATGTCACTGTGTTAGAAGGATAAGGTGGATACTGTTATAGCAGAGACTAAGCTGAAGGCACTTTCTGCTGAGGGGCTGGTTAAATGTCAATGAATCCCCCAATGCATCCATGCTGCGTGGCAAATTTGACAAGCAGGAGCTAATCGCTCATCATCTGCCGCTGTCTCCATCCTGCTGGGGCGGCAGGCTTTGGGGCATAAGCGGCCAAGCCCGCGCCCCCATGGGGGGGCAGCAGACATCAGCACAGGAAGGGAGTCGAGCACAAACAGTCACGACTGTAAAATAACATCAAAACATTTTTTTTTTTTTTTGACGCCCGGAAGCTGCTTACAGAAACTACAGGAGCACCTGTGCCCTGTTCCTGTACCTATAAGACTAATGGAGCAGAAGCCCAGCTGTTAAGCAGCTGAAGTACTGACCAAGAAGACGTGCTAATGTATGGCAGCACTCCTTAGCCAAGCAGCTGAATAAACGGAACATAAATATCAATATAAAATTGAATATAAAAGGAGTGTCAAGAATAAAAATGTAAAAAATAAATTAAAACACATGCAGGGAGCTGAATCGGCATCCCTAAATTGGCACGCATTGTGCATGGCAGTGTGTGTTTTCTCTCCTTGACAAACTAGCATCCCATCCAGGATGTTCCGCTGTGTTCCGCTGTGTTCCGCTCCGTATGTCCCAGGCTGACTGTGATCTTCTGCATTGTACATCACAGTGTACATCCATTGTACAGCTAGATATCTTTAACTAAGTTATTCAGGTTAACTATTTCACTCAAAGGTTCAACAGAAAGTTGGCATCCCAGTATTTGACCCAGCAATCAGGTTCTCTGTCTGCCTAGATATAATGTGAAAGGAATATTGTGAGAATGTGGGTACAACAGATGTACTCTTTGCTGTGACTGTGCATAATACTCATTTTGAATAATGACAAACATAAAACATTCCATCTACAATTACTCCAACAGCACAATTGTTACTTTGAACTTCTAATGTGTCTCTCAGCTGCCGCGCATGCTTGTTTCCTCTATTCCCCCGTCTTCTTCACAGCGGATTTTTCTCCCTCCTGCATTCATTATTTCATCTTAGACAGACGAGAAGCACCGTGCGTTGCTTGGCCCGGAGAACGCAGTAGACAGTTTGGTACAGCGTGATATCGGAGGAGGTGCATCTGAAGCTCCGCTAGCGAAGGTCGCCAAGCCCGTGTCGAAGCACTAACACGGTGAAAAGGCTGAGAATGTCACTTCAGGGCTTCAGTTCTGCATTATCTTCCCATGGAGCCGATATTCTCACACCGTGCCTAATCCCAGGAAGATCGAGGTACCTCTGCCTCAAGAACAAAGTCACAAGATTTACATGTACAGTGACATTGCCACAGTCTGTCAAGAGAGCAACAACAGAATATTACACTGAGACAAAGCAAATCCAAATATAAATGCTTATACACATATTTATACACACACACATGTGAAAAAAATGACACCATTGCACTGTGTGAGTGTGTGTGTGTGTGTGTGTGGGGGGGGGGGGGTTGCATAGATCACATTAGAGGACTAAATTATCCCCAAAGTGTAGTAAAACCTGAAATTTCCTTACTTTTGGGGACATCTTTTGAGGTCCCAATTTGGATAACTTCAGTTTTATAAAACATCTGTGAATGCAATCAAAAAAGTAAAAATGCAAAAAGTCTTGTTTTCGAGATTGTTACTTATGGTTACGGTTAGGGATGGGTAGGGGTTAGGGGTGTCATGATTGGGATTATGGTTTTTCCCATAGAAATGAATGGACGGTCTCCATTTAGATAGAATGACCGACTTGTGTGTGCGTTTGTGTATAGACTTATTTTCTGTTTACTCTTTTGTTGCCAGCCTCTGAACAAAACATTAACCTGGTGTCATAAATCATATTCCAGCATCTAATCTTCCAAGTTTGATCTAGTCTGATTTCCCTGCTTTTGACAGTTGAGTGAATTAAGATTAAGATTAAAATTAAGATTAAGATTAAGACTGACTTTATTTATCCCAGGAAGAAATTCTGTTGCATACAGCAGCCAGACCACAGAGCACAGACGAAAAACATTTTGTGCAAAACAAAGTTTAAATAATATTATGAATTAAATCTAATGAATTGGACGATAGCTAGTAGTGATACAGTTCAGACTAACTCGACTATAGATTGACTAAAAATGTCTGACCTGTCAGTGACAGCATCTGAATCATACAGCGAGGATTCTGCCGAGGGCTGCTTCAAGATCAAAGAAAGATTAGACAAATCATGGAATGGAAGAATAACATAAGAAATAAAACTATATCTAAGTCTTTTCTGGGCCAGCACAAGTGTACAGAGTAAAGCTCGCTGGTAAAATTAAACAAAGACATATATATATATATATATATATATATATATAAATTCCACAAATTAATGTCCTTTTTCCATGCATTTTCATTACGTATTGAAATAATGGATTTAAGTTGGCTGCATGTGATACGTTTGGTGTTCAGTTAAAGCATCAGTAGAACCCCCAGTGTCTCTGTGTAACCAACATCCATTCGGCCTGACGTTATCGTGAAGATACCTACAACAGATTGACTAAGAAGCAGGCAGAGATCCTCCATCCTCAAGACCGGTTTCTTCTCTGGGGGTGAAAATGGAAGAGAGTGGATGTTGATTTCTCAGTGTCACTGGTTGGATACCCCTCCCATATACTCCTCCCATGAGTCCCTGAAGCCCCAAACCTTGAGCAGAAGCAAGCGCAGGTGAAACGGAGACGGGAGGAACATGCAACAGCTGCGTTTGCTGCTGACCTGCGTGGTGCAATGGGATTCCCAAGGGCCGCATGGCTGTTTCTAACTGAGACAAGACAGATCATGTCCTGCAGAAGAGGTGAAACTAATGAGAGCTGAGGACAAGTACTGTAACAGCAATGGAGTTTCGTCAGTCGGTCCTCCAGAAAAGGCACTAATAGAACACATGAAGTCAGCAACAAGCGTTCTGCATGCTGTTGAGTCCCTGCTGGTTAAAATAAATCCTGCAGCCTTAGTACGTTCATTCTAGACGGATTCCTATATGAGATACCTCAGTCCTAGTCTTTGCAATATAGATTTTTGGTCTGAGTTCTGTATTAGTTAGGGTTGATTGACTTGTACATTTAATGACTTTCACAGTTTAAAGATGTCAATCCAAATTCATTACTGAAGTACTTTGCTTTGATTTCTAATCCTGAAAAACTAATTTGTCATTATGAATTATTGTAATTATGAAAAATAATTACGAAGTAATAGTTGCTTCTAAAATATCGTTGGATTTCCCCTTAGACTTAATTTGGCATCTTGGTTGCTGTTGTATAGTGTACAGGGTACGTACAGTATATTGTGTGTTTGTAATATCTATTGTATTTATTGTATTGTATTGTATTCTTTGTATTGCATTGTATGTCGACTGTGCCCTATGTGAGATGCTGCCTAAGTCTGCAGGCATGAACGCTAGTAGGAATTTCATAGCAGTTTACCCATACTTGTACACATGACAATACAGTTTTGAATCTTTGAGTGAGACAGGAAAAAAGACTGAGGGAAAAAATGGTCATTGTCCTTCCTGCATCATGTGGAGCAGGAAACCAGAGGAACTGCCATGTTACCATGTTGGAGAACACTGAACTAAACAATATCAGTGTCAGACAAGTTTAATACCACTGGATCGTATCAGTGTTTGTGGATGTCATTTGGGCTGTGCGATGCACCAGCAAGGATTCATCAACAGTGTATAAAGAGCCATTTAAGGTACCTTCTAGCTGCTGAGATTGTAAACGCTCCACATTTCAAGCATCAGTAAGTTCGGGTATTCCAGTAGTTGGTAAGAAATGCTGTAAAAGTCCATTTCAAATAGAAAAAAATCAACAGCAGGGCCATCTGATTAACAGAGGCAATTAATCTGGCAGCAGGTCGAAATAAACTTATGTTAGCTCAGGACAAATAAGCCTGTGTGTCTGAGGGTTATTACACAGGCTTGATGCAATATTGCTTCAAGACTGAGGTGCTCCTCTACAGCACGCAGACTGGAATGTGTGCTGTAAAAACAAAGAAAGGAGAAAGGACTGAAATGAGGGAAAATCATAAGCGTCCGCCATACGTCTCCAGGTGGCACAATTAGATGTCAGGCAACGCCAGAAGAACACCATTTGAAGACAACAGAGAGTATGAAGACAGTATACCAGTACTTAGAAAGTGAACACACAGATGTGTCTACAGAGGGCGGTAACTTGGGATTCAATGAATATATAGTATATCCTTTTGGAATGGAATGTGGGTCCAAGTCTGGGCAGCAGATATTTGAAAATGTGTAAAATATTTTAAATATCACTGTATAGAAGTATAGAAAAAAGTATAGAAAATGGAGGTAGCACAGTATAGAAATATATGTATAGAAATGGCTGGATATTGTATAACACTAAAGGCAGCAGAAGACATCAATTGGCGAGGTGCATTTTCGAGAACTGTAGGAAAGGTGGGCTTTCACACCATGTTACAGAGTAGTTCTGGTGTAAGAGGGACAGTGAGAAGACCTTTGGTACAGCAACTTTACAGTGTTTCCGTGGCAGAATGTATAGTGCATACGCTGGAAGGCACTGGCTTTGCAGAGGAGTGAATGAGGGTAGATCCTCAGGCCTTGTCACTCCTGTTACACAAGCTTGTGAACAATGTAGTTTATATGTCATATAAATGAAATCTTCTGTAGGCAATTTGACAGCAAGCTTGTGGTGTATTAATAGGTTGCATTATTAGGGAAGATTATTTACGTGAAGGGCACAGAAATAATATGGTTACATTTGTTAAATATGCTGTTGGGATTTTTTGTATGTTTTCAGGGGGTCTGCAATCTGTCCCAGACAGGATGGGGTACGAGGCTGGGCTACACCATGAACAGGATGCCAGTCAAAGACCAAAGAGTCACGTTTAAGGAGAAATCGCTCATAAACCCGAAAGGCTCTGGACTCTGATCTATTTTATTTCATTATAGCACAAGTTCTTTTCTGGTCTTCTGCTCTCTTCTGGTAATTAAGTAGATTTGTTCTTTTATATTATATGAAGGCAAAAATCATAAAGTATTATTGGAATGGTTCTCACTCTCAGACGTTGTAAGAAGTTGTTCAATTAATATAATATAATATAATATAATATAATATAATATAATATAATATAATATAATATGGTAAGACCCTTCTATCTCCTGCTTGTCCTGAGCAAGGTCACATGGATCTTGAGCCTATGAGCACAAGGCAGGGCTGGGATGGGAACCAAAACCATTGTGGGGCACAAACACACACACACACACACCTTTGGGCATTTGGTAACTCCAATTACCCTCAGCATGTTTCTGGACTGTTACGGGAAACCAGAATATCTGGAGGAAACCCAACAATGACACAAGGAGAAGATGCAAACTCCACACGCAGAACCATGGCGGAGACTCAGCAGTGCTGCGCACTGCACCAGCATGCTGCCCTTATGTTATGCTATGTTATGTATAGTGTATATTATGTAAAGCTCTTGCTATGAATATGAATATAGCCAAAGACTAAATAATGGCACCTTGTTCCTTTACACAGGTCCAACAGCAATTCCAATCTTGTGACTTGAAGCATCAGCTAAAAATCTTACAATAACAACCAGTATGGAGTGATACAAAGTGTCTTTTAAAAAAAGGAATTAAATTTGAACTAAGGTAATGGTGTCAGTGTCAGGTAATCACGCACACTTATATCCACACACCCTGTCTGAAATCCTCCAGGAAAGAGTCGTGCGGAACGTTGAGTCATGTCCGTGCAGTGATTCCCGGTACACTAATACATGCAGAGCGGGTAATCACCTCTGTGGGTGAGTCTGGAGGAAGAATCTCACACATGATTAGGGACAAGAAGAAGGCCTGTCACAGACACGGCTCCTGCGAGGTCGGCCTGTCAGCACTGCCCTAACACTCTGCTGCTGGAAATTGCCTGACTTATCAAAGAGAAACCGGAAAATGAGGCTGAGGCTTCACTTAACCAAGCCTCGTCAGACATTCCCATCAGCAGCGTGTCATGGGAGAAATTCAGTCAGCCTCGTAAAAGCCTGATCTTTTCCTACTTTACGTTCACTGAACTAGTAAGCATTGTCCGCATTGTAGGGACAAACGGTTAAGTGGGACGGTAACCTGTGGGATGTGCTACCTCAAGTTTACATGCACCCTTCCTTATCCTAATCAGCTGAAGCTGCTGTATATTTTAAGTGTATTCTTATTGGCAGACATTAGCTCTTGTTTGGTCTTTGATTGTAGCCTTTAATTAGATTCATGCTTTGGTGAAATATAAAATTTGAACTATTTTACATATAAGCAAAATACTGCTGAATTGGGTCTTTACCAGATGTTATTGGGTGGACATCAAATATTTACGATAAATATTTTGTAACGCACAATGAGAGGCCTCCTGATTGGCATTCAATTGCATGTCTTTGGACTGTGGAAGGACACGTGCAGCACAGGGACAACATGTCATGTACAGATAGAGGGATTTGAACCCCCAACCTTGGGGGTATGAACCATAACATTTCATATAGCATTTTATATATATATAAATACATCCATGCAAATACTGTGCACAATAGCAAGAGCAGGAACGGTATGAGCATGACATGGAAAACAAGTCTACTAAGAATAACGTCACTTTAGATCACTGCACCTAGTAAAATATAATGGCTGAAGTATGGAGCGTGAGGATGGTGGGGGGAGGGGGGGCTTTAAAAATGCAGTGATGAACAATCATGAAAATATTTCCTACAAATGATTTAATACAATTGAATAACACTTTATTAACAAAAGCCTGCATTACATCCACATCTTTCAAAACAAAAGTTTATACCCATATTTTTCTTGAGCAAAACGATAAGTGGACACCCCCCCCCCCCTCCTCCACCACCATGGCCCCTCCGTGGTTCTGGTGCATTACACGGTCCATGAACTGAAGTAACTGGCCAAAAAGGGTCCAGTTATATTCTTGTACAGGATTTTCAAACAAAGATCCACAGGGTGCAGGTGTCACCCGGACATTTCAGGTTGACTGCTCTGCCTCTGCTGCGAATTTCATTCCGCCGTGAGCGGGTGAGAAAAGAGGCCCCTTTTCTGAGTTAAAAACCAGACACCAGTTCAACTTCATACGTTACTGTTTGGTTTCGAGTTCAGCTAATGCTGTAAAGATAAGGCTGACGATGTCAGTCTTGAAAATAATGAGTCTGTATTATTTTTTCTAGCACTAGCCTTGACTGACAATTATGAAATATAATGGTGGTTATAAAATGTGTACAGAATTGTCTTGTGTTATGCTCTGTTTACATGAATATCAGTGTATGTGACAACTCCAGCACTCTAACCTCCCTTGGTTTTTGGAAGATGGATGAATGAGCAACATTAGTAATTGCTAATTACTAATAAAGGAGGTATTTAAATGTATCACTACAACCCTCCACCGGATAATCAGTTGCAAAAAAATTCATGGATATTAAAGAGCACTATGACTTTCTGAGACAGAGAGACCTTCTGTGTTGGGGGGGTGCAACATAAAATTTGACTCACAGAGGCCTTAACGTGAATTAGCTGTACATTAAACTAGAGAAGGGGGATGATTATATTTGCAACACTGTTGCCTCACACCTCCAGGGAAGGGTTTGGTCAATCATCATGCAGGCTTCTTCCAGGTCCTCCTGCAGTCCCCATATTCCATTAGATTAAGTGGAATCTCTGAATTACCCAGAGTGCATGACTGTGGGTGCACCCTGCGTCTCATCCGGGCTGGACCTCTGCCTCGTGTCCAGACTCACTGTGACTCATATTAAGTCTGGGAAAAAGCAGTTTTAAGGTGAATTGCTGGAAATGATGGAGACACACTAGTTTAGTTAACTTCTGTCTGATGTATTCCCCATTGTGGAGTGTTTAACTAGCCTTAGCATCATGGTGCTGCCGGTCAGGGCCTGCCTATGGTCGGTTCGATCCCAGGCCAGGATGCCACGTGCAATGAAGGAAGAGGTGAGGACGTGCCCCTTTGTGTGTTTGCTGAGAGGGAGAGCCGATTGGCCAATGCAGTGGCTGTTTTGGGGTGGGGGGGAGGCTGTTCCCTCCACTTCCCAGTTGGCGTCCACGCACGGTTACAGCATATCCCGTGGCCCCTGCAGGAATGCGGCTTGGCCCTTTCTGGGGGCCCTCCACACTTAGGGCCCTGTTCGGCCCTCTCTCGCACCTTTTTAAAAAGATAAGTCTATTTTAACTGGCCCACGGCAGCCCCACATGTACCCGGGCTTAGTCATTGCTGTTATTAGCCTGCTTGTACATGCAGCAGGCTTGCAGAATACCTGCGCAGATGTGCGTTAGTAACCGAGCGTCTGCAGAGATCTGCAGTATAGGGTCAAGCTGTGAAGGCATCTGATTTTCTGCTACATCACTGCCGCTTGATACTGAGTTTAGTGCCTAACAGCCTATAGAATATGCAAATTTGCATTATAATGAATGTTGTAATGTAACAATCTAAGTAGCCACTGAATTGCAGGTGCCAGCTGTAAGACTGTGATAATATACTGATTATATTTGTTTGTGTTTGTAGACCACAGCCAGTTATATTCAGCAGACTACTCACGGCTGCCCATGTAACAGATCAGAATGGCAACCTTATTTACCAGCTATCAGCTATCAATCTGTTTTCCTGTTTTAAAGTGTTAAGTCCGCTGCGCTCTCAGTGTTCTCTAACTGGAATCATCTTCCACCATTTCTTCACCAGCTCAACCAGCGTATCCCTGAGAAGCTCCCATAACTCTCATACAAATGTGTTATGGGAAAATCGGAAGCAGACTGAATATTTCCCTCCATTTGATATTACGCGCAGCGTAATGCATGCGTGCAGCCACAGATTTCAGGATAAATGATGCCAGCTCAACTATGTCATACTTCATCGGGCACCTCAAAATGCACAAAGATAGGTCAGTCACTTGGTTAGGTGAAAGGGAAAGTGCATATGGACAGATAACGTTACTGCTAGCACACTAATCAAACCACAGTTGTAGGCTATACAGACTACATGCAGATTACACCTTTATTGTTCCGCACCCGTTTTATTTAACATCTCAGTACGTTTGAGCTTAAGCTACCATCAAGTAGCAGGCTAACAATAGCCCTATACTATGCTACCAGTTACCAGATGGCAGCTCATATACCAGAGTATATATGGATGTAGTCTATTGATGTAGCCTAACGTTAATCCCATGCATTATTTGCTGTTTTAGAATAGGCTACTGTTATATCATCAGTGCATCTGGTAAAACTCGCCCAAGTGTTTATTGAGGAAAAAATATTAAAACGTAGCATCACTGAAGAAGAATTTCTTACAGAACGTCTTTCACAAAAATACTGTAGGGCTACTCCATAGCAGTATTACTGCTAATATTAGTGTAATATTTTGATAAAATATAATAATAGATATAGTACATGCTTTCAATCCAAAACGTACAGAAATGCAATATCTCAGGTAGCATCTGATGAGGGCACGTTCATTTCAGTCATTTGAGACTTGAGACTAGACTTGGACTTGGGGCAAAAGACTCAAGACTTCATCTGGCATTGCCCCGCAAAGACTTGAGACTTGACTTGGACTCAAGTACAAAGACTTGAGACTTGACTTAGACTCGAGTACAAAGACTTGAGACTTGGACTTGGAAAAAAATTAATTGTGAACATCTCTGACCTCATGTTCTCGAAATGACAACAAACCTTCTTGACTCTCGAATCTTGAGTTTAAACAGAAATAATCCTTTGAACTGAAGATGGGAGACTTGCCAGCAAAAAAGTGTCTCACGTAATCTGTCTTGGGGGGTTTCATGAGTGGGAGAAAAACAAAAACAGCAAAATGCTCTTACCGCGGTATTAGCAGAATTCACTATTTAGGCAGCGGGTTTAGCATCCTTGCTAATATTTTTATAACGACCACACAGGAAACAGTCTTTTGATACTGTAAAGATGTGGGTCATTCCCTGAAGGTATCAGCCCAAATCTGCTGACCACAGGACAGCGCTGGAGGTTACTGACTCGTTAAAAAAATACTGCATTGATTTAAATAATCAGTCCAAATCGCAAGAGATGCTCTACTGATATACTTTCAAACGAAGGAACTTAATGTAAATCATTTGCAGGCTCTCTGCGGATCCTTCGCTTGGAGAGCATGTTATCTTAATATGTACATATTTATTTGGAGGCAAAAGCTCAATAAATATATCCAATTATCTGTTTATAATAAGTCGTACATGACATGTGACGTTGAATGCTTTCTCTGGCTCATATAATTATCTTTATCTTTATGGCTCATATAATTATCATTATTTTTTCTGAGTCCTTGGATGAAGTCAGAAATTTATAGGCAATCTGGGAGACATGGTTAACTTTTCTCTGATCCCATCTCCCCCCCCGCCCGTGACATTAGGACCTGTTAAAACGCCATCTGAATAGATGTCTGTAATGTGTCCATTAGTCATCTGTTTGGGGAGGCGAGCACAGGGTTCACAGAGAGAAGGGTAACATGGGTTCTAATAACAGTGGGCTGTGCATCATTAAAATCTCTTTAGAACCCCCCACTCCAGTGCCCATTACACCCTGACAGATATCGATGACATTTCTGCGGGGCATGTCCCCTCCTACGGTGACTAATGAACGAGGACGAATTTGAACGCGGGTGAGTAGCAGAGGCAGCCGATCCACATGCCGTCTGCCGAAACCACAGTCCCTCCCCCAAACCTACATCCCCCCCCCCCCCCCCACCACCACGCTTTCTTTAAAAACATAGGGAGCGGGAGTTGGGCCTCCGTTTGGTCTTAATGGCGATTGTTCAGGCCTGATTTACATCCACCGCCGCTGAATGGCGGCAGGGTCAGCCGAAACAGTGCCTGTGCACTCCAGCTTCCGAGCGACAACAATAACGAGGCCAGCATTAAGCATCTCAGAAACAAGCCTACTTTTTCCCCGACCATTGAGTCCTCACACAAAGGAGTCCGCATGCACAATAAACTAATTACGAGCTAAAGCCCCCCTGTGCTCGAGATGAAGACTGCTCCCTTTAGTGACAGCCGACTCCTTGTAAAACGCAGGAGAAAAGGAGGGCAAAAACCAACATGAGGAGGTGGTGGACCTCCTACAGCCCCCGGCCCAAGGCATGGCCGTAATTGGAGGTGGAATGTAGCCAAAGACAATCTGGAAGCCAGACGGGTCAAGTGCGGAGTCGGCTGGGCAAGGATTTGCCAACAGGAAAACGGCTCAAATGGTTTCCATCCTTCATCCATTTACAGAAGCCTCTCACATTATCATATAGCTATAAGCTTATATGCGATCGAGCATTTGTTTACAGAGTTGAGAGTATATCACAGAGCACTGAAGAGGCATATCGTCATTTTCCTGATGCATTTTGCAAAATTTACTCATTTGTATGGGTGGAATCATTTTTAAGTTAAGTGCATATGAGTGCCATCCATACCCTGACCTGCCAGAACATTGACCAGCAACCTTCAGTATCCTCATGTGAGACATTAATCTCCATGTCGAAAAGCCAGCCGGACAATGAAGGCTCAAACAGAAGGCTTGTGCTTTTAAATGGGTCTCAGATGATACTCAGATGAGCCCTGCAAATGAATTATCTGCCACTAGGGGGCAGTATAGCACATTCCCCCCTTCACCCCAGAGATGACTCTATGGATAAATGTACCAAATAGCCTTTTTTATGCTTTCAGGTAGACGATGCTTCAGTAAACAAACATAAGTGAGATTTCCTGTTTTGTTGATTCAAAGGACAAGGACGGTGCATGTCCACCGAGTGTCTGGGCTTCACGAAAAAAGAAACTGACCGCGATTTCCAGCCTGTCGCTATGGTAACCGAGGTATATAGTCCCTCTCTCTGTATAACTGGTACCAAAAGCAGAGTAAGAGAACAGTGAAGTTCAGCAAAGAGTTTGCTTAACATATCAAACAGATGGCTTTGAGCATGGTCATTTTAACTGGATTCCCATATTGTATTCAGGTGTTTTTGTTGCCTAATATTTTTGCATATACTGTATGTGCTCATGCAAACACTTGGTGTTGTAGCAGCAGTAATAATCAGGAAAAGCAAAGGGACTGTACAGTACACGCTATCATTTTACGTGATTCACTCTTTCCTTGGGCAAAACCCTAATCCCAACAAAGATGTGTTTAACCCTAACCCAACCCTAACCAAACCCTAACCCAACCCTAACCCTAACCAAACACAGTACAAGACGCTTGACCTTTCTAGTTTTTTGATTGCAGTCACAATTTTTTTTTATATAAAACAGAGTTTGGCTATGCGGGAACAGATAGAAATGACCCCCAAAATTACAGGATTGGTCCCCACAATGTAATATATACATACCCCTCCAGACACACACATAAACTTAATTTAACTCCTAACATATTAACTGACACACAAACCTTCTTTCCTAAGCATTAATCATAAAAAGATTTTTTTCCTTATCTGTGATTACCGTCTATGATGACGGCTTAGCTCTGCTCACTGACCGCAATATAGTCAGGGTCAGACTGTGACATCATCTTCTCTCATGTGAGACGGTGTTAATTACACTGCAAAGGGTAGGGGCACAAAGAGGAAGGTGTGATCGTGGGTGGGGTCCCGGAGCATTAGAGACTGGGGATTAGATCTCGGGTTATTATATTGATAGTGATGTGGGCATGAACCAGGGAGGCGATAAGGAACTACTGAGGGCTGCTCATCACATCTTTTCCACTTCACTTCCTCCCCCCTTCCCATGACAGTTTTATTATCTACTGGAATTCCTAGTGAGGTGACCCCTGTCCCCATCCCCCGTACTGGCTTCAGCACTGTGGGATGAGTAAGTTTGCGTGACAGAAGGACTGCAGTGGCACCCAGCTGTGGAGTTTGGGCACCACGGACCGAACCAGTCCCCTCTGCAGTACCCGAACCTGGGGAATGTGGAAGCATCAAACACCACGGGATGCTCCCATCTCCAGATGTCACATCTATTGTATGCATGCCTGCACATCTCTGACACTCTTGCAACCAAAATAAATGAACACATTTGTCTACCTAAATACCAGATTTCAGACAACTCCTCATGCGTCTTGCTAATCAAAAATTCACCTAATGATTTTGGAACGTATCTTGGACTCAAGTGGCTCTTAATTGGAGACAGATATCTTTTCAGTCAATCAATTATTTTGAGTTCATTCAGCTAAAAGAAAAAATTGTTCAGATTCGTTCAATGATTCACTCAGCTCATAAACATCCTCCCTTAAATACAGCTCCAGCTATATTTTATTAATTACTCACATCTGTACATCATCACTCCACTATCTGGCGAAAGTCGGTGCTGAGTGAACTTAATGATGAATCATTCATTGAATGAAACAAACAAATTTGTGCCGTGACGGAACATTTTGTTTGTTTAAAAGCAACTGCGACTAGAGCTTCTCCAGCCAGGGATAAATCAGAGTCGGAAGTGAGCTCCCTGTGCGATCCAGGGAAAACATATCCTTAGTGGTGAAAAAGTTCAATTTTACATTTGAGGCTTCAGCCACAAATCCAGACACCAGCTGAACATTTGGGGGATTCATGTTTGCAGTATAAAATCATCTCATTTTCTGCTCTTAGTCTTGTGAAAAGCACCCTTAAGGATATACTTTTTATTAGTAGTAATATGAAATGTCAGGATTTTTTTCTGCTTTCAACCTATTTTCATTGAACGTCTTCACCAAATAAATGCATTGACCTATTTAAATATTTAGTAGTACGTTCTGGTCAATATCACTAAAGGCAAACAAGCATTTGTTTGTACCCGTAAAACCTGCCTGAAAATTTTTTTTTTACAGCCTTGCCACCACTAATCCAGTTTTCAGCTTGGCAGTGAGAAAGGTTCTTTTATTTATGCCCTGATTGTCTGGCATCCGGCCTCAGCTGGTTCTGTGGCGGTCGTGCCCTGCACCATGCCCCACATGTCCCCAGCATCTGCTATCCCAGCTACACCCAATGTCACACCCCTCAGCTGACGAAAAGCTCAAGTGTTTACGGGAGACGATGTTGTGGGTCATATGATGAATGCCCTAGAAATTCAGCCACACCCCCCATCCCCCCCCCCCACGCCGCCTGTACTTAGTCTGACCCAATATGATGTGACGATTCTGTATGCGCTAGTGAATAATGGCAGCATCCCCAACGATATTCCCATCAAGTGTGCTATTCCAGCAGTGTGGTATATCCAATGTAGAGCAAAAGTGAAATTGTATTCTTCCATTACTGTGTCCTCTGGCCTTGAGGTCTGTCACACTGAAGTGACTGAACAAAATTGTTGGAAATTTGCTTGACAGATATCACTCCATTCCATTAATAAACAGACATGTGTGAATGTACTTGGCTTTCTATGCATACGTCACAGTTTATAACCGAGATATTAACATAAAGCAGGCCCATGCTTTTGCATTATACAGTGCAGACCCGTGCTTTTGCAGTATACAGTGCAGACACGTGCTTTTGCAGTATAAGGTGCAGACCCATGCTTTTGCAGTATACAGTGAAGTGGTGAGTTTCAGATTCAGTCCGAGACAAGGGCCTAACTTTGGTTTAAACACTGGGGGTGTTCCAACCATTTACGGGGAGACATTATTATTGCAGGAGTTGTATTAGACAGAATTTTGATTATTGGAGGGTTACAACCCCCCCTGTAATTTATACCCATGGTCTTTGACCCAAGAATCTTGAATAAACCTCTGTATGTATTTATCTGTATACCACTGACACCCCTGTTTCCACTAATCAAAGAGATGCTGAGTATCTTAATTAGTCATGTATATCTGACTGCAAATATAGGCCTACATATATGTGGGTTCAATGAAAATGTGTAGTCTTTTGGGTAAAACAATATTAAATACAGAGAGGGTAAAAGAGATTAATTTATTCTTTATGTCTGGAAATATTGTGATGGTCAAACATATTAAAGCATCATATATGGGGACCTAAGTTTGATTCATCCATGTGATCCGTTGTAAAGAGTGAAGTGGCTACATTGTTCTAGATAATATTCAGCACTTAATGCGTGTTTAATTAATGAACGTATATGTCGGTTATATTGAATACAGCCTTCTCTGTATTTATATTACAGTTTACAAATCTAAAATTTGAATATTTCCATTATTCAAGAAAATAACTGTATAATGCATTTCCAGCCCAAATCCATTCATCCATTTTTTATACCAACTTATCCTACTGGGTCACAGGGGGTCCAGAGCCTACCTGGAAGTAATGGGCACAAGGCAGGGAACAACGCTGGATGGGGGGCCAGCCCATCGCAGGGCACACCCACACACCATTCACACACACAGGCATACCTACAGGCAATTTAGCAACCCCAATTAGCCTCAGTATGTCTTTGGACTGTGGGGGGAAACTGGAGTACCCAGAGGAAACCCCACAATGACACAGGAAGAACACACAAGCTCCACACACATGTGACCCAGGCAGAGATTCAAACCGAGGTCCCAGAGGTGTGAGGCAACGGTGCTAACCACTGCACCACCATGCCACCCCTGGCCCAAAAACAACAAATTTCTATATTATCAACAGATTTTTAATATCGCTAAGAAACGTTAATATAAAAAACGACATTTTAGTATGATAACTCAAGACCCGTTGTGGCGACAAAAACACAACGAGTTACGGCAGATAGGGGGTTACTATACCAAGAAACGGCTCCTGTCTTTTTAGATATTGCGTTTGGGTTCAGCAGGGATAGATTTTTTTAAGTTCGCTAGCACCACCTTGTGGTCATTGTTTACCGTAATCTGCAATTAAACGTTACTGGGAAGAAATATTTATTACTGGACCGCTACAATTTCTCAGATAAAGTTTTAAAACAAAATTGATGAGGGGAACTTCAGATTAATGTGTAAGATTAGATTATTTATTTTTCAATAAGCTATATAAGTTGGCAAACATTTTAAAATTATATTAAATACCATCTTGTTTCAACAATTACACATAATGCTCCGTATTACAAATGTGTTACACATATAATAAATTGTACAAACACGTCACCAAAGAGTAGCTTACTTATCAGACATACTGTTGCCAGGTATCACCTTTAAATGAACTATGACTCAGTCGATGCATGGCACAGTGGCAACACTGTTGCTTCACACCTCGGGGGCTGGGGTCTCAATCTCGACATGTGTGAGTTTGCATGTTCTCATGTCCTGAGCTTTCCCCTCACAGTCCTAAAACATAGGTGTGAATTCTGTGTGCGCCCTATGATGAGTTGGCGGCCCCTCCTGGGCTGTTCCTGCCCTTGTGCCCATAGCTTCTCAGATAGGCTCCGGAACCCCTTGACCTTATATAGGAGAAGGGTGAAAAGTTTAATGTTTGTAAGTAACTGGTGTATATTATGTGCTTAAATATGTCAGTTTGACTTAATCAATAGAGTCTGGGGCGGGGGTCCGTGAAGCTGCATTTCTCAGTTAGGTGGGTTAACTTTAGATAGAAGTCATGATCGTCCAATGAGAATTTAGGCAAGACATTTTCCTATTGGAAGGTCATGACTTGTATCTTAAGTTAACCCTGATGAGAAATCCTGCTTTGTGGGACACCCCCTAGGGGGACTAAGGGGGTGTCCCATACTGGAGCACCTGGGCTGAATAACCCTGGTGCACCATGGGATGGGGAGGTGGGATGATTCCAAGGACCTCTAAAAAATGTGGAACATAATTGGATTGGTCTGGGCTGGGAGGCCAACAGGATATGCTTTCATGGGACCCCTCTAATGGCGCCACCTGCTGGTGTAAGCAGCTTACAACTGGCAGAATGTTAATCAATTAAGATCTGTCAAGTAGTAATGGCTACATGAAACTTCAGGAACCATTTGCTGTATTTTTCACCCCACTAGGTGGCACTCTTGGTTTGCTTTGAGCCCTTTTTTGAACAGAGAGCACCATCTAGTGGGGTCAGAAAATACAGCCAGTGGTTCATGAAGCTTCATTTGGCCATTACTACTGCAGTACTGCCAAGCCCCTGGGTGAAAATAACGAAAGAAGAACAAAGTTAAATGAAGCCAGTGCTGGTATAGGCAGTGCAGAGTGCCTGGAACTGTGTCAACAAAAGTGACACTGGCATGCAGTGCGCCTATAATCCTGTCACACATGACGGGTCAAAGCTGGGAATACATACCCATTAATGACTCCAATCACAGGCGTCTTATCTCTTTGAATTAGTAGCAACATTGTTTCCTTTGAAACGTGGCAGAAAACAATGAATCATGCTAATAGCGTAGGTGAACTGTGGGGGCTGCGTACATGAATTTTTATGAGACCCATCCATTACCGCTGGATCGCTAGCACTGTCCAAGAGGTAATTTTAAATTCTCATGTAAACCCTTGTAGGTATGAGCCAGTGTTTTTGTCTTATGTGTATTTTTGTCATATGTGTATTGTGTTATCAATAAACAGGAGCCTTCAGGCATAGGTTCACACTCTTGTTAAACTGAGGGCCAAAACACTGCAAATTGATGTATCAACATGGTCATTTTGCTGAAATTTAGAAATATAAATATTACAATCTTCCATCTGCCATACTCAGTACTTTAGTGAATATTCTAGCTCAGTGTTTCCCAACCTAGTCTTTGGCACCCCCAGACAGTCCAGGTTTTTCGTCTCTCCCAGCTCAAGAACATTTAAGACCTGATACAGGTGTGTCGGGTACTGGGAGGAAGCAAAAATGTGCAGTGTCTGGCAGGGGGATTGGAGGGAGCAAAAAAATGGACCTGCCAGGGAGTCCCCGAGCACTGGATTGAGAAACATCAGTCTAGCTGAGCCTGAATCCCAAGAAGCACAGAACACAAGACGGGGGGGCACCCTGGATTGGATGCCAGTCCATATATTCAGGGAGATAATCACGGAGGCGTATGATGCTACAGCTCTAACAACTGAAGGACAAAGTATTTGTAGAGCACATATATAACGTCATCAGTTATTCAGATTTCGCAGTGAATGATTTGGGATCAAAGTTTAGAAGTAGGTTTATTTAAATTTATTCATACAAGTAAAAAGGTCAACATTTTGAGACATGCTCTCTGTCCTAAAACAACAAAAGAACAGAAAATATTCTACCTAGAAAAGGCTGCAATGTGGAATACAAGAGATAATGTTTCTTTGCTGTTGTCGAGAAACTGATAAATTAAAATTTTAAGATGGCATATGACAGCATTGGCTATTCTGTATCTCAAAGAAGAACACACTATCTCACATGTCTTACGGTAATAATTCAATCAGAACTGATTACATAGAATAATAATCAGCAGCACAATATGAACACATGGAGGGTGATCCTGAACATGCCTCTGTCACTGGTGTGGTAAACATCCATACACAATACAAATCATGAATTAACACATACATTCTCATAGTACTAAAGCTGTATGAAACATTTGAGTCATGTGATGCACATTGTTGGATGCTTCTCAAAGCAACTAGGTATTAAGGACTGACCCCGGCAGCAGGTCTGGCTTATCGCCTGCGGGGGGGTAGGTGTTCTGCTCAATAGGACCCCCCCCGGAGGAATGGGTGGCCGCAGAGTCGCACCCATGCAGCTGCCCGGTCAGGGATCCCGGCGCCTCGGGTTCGATCGTGCTGCGCTCCACTTGCGCAGATACGCACACCGTGTTGTCCGTTGCAGGTGTGGGCACCGGCGTGTTGCCGTTCTCGCTGATGCTCTGCACCGCGATGCTGGAGCCGGACTGAGGAGATAGCAGATACACAAACACCGATAAGCACGTTGCGACGATAGAGAAGAAAAAAGCTCGAGAGTATTTTGCATGGTACTGACCCGAGCCACAGACACGGCGCTGTCTGCCACAGTCTTCTTCCTCCTGGAGAGACTGGGGTTCCAGTGACAGACCAGACTGTCGTTCTGCACGCTGTAGTTCTTGTTGCCAATAAGCCAGTATGTGTTCATTTTACCTTTGCCCTGAAAGCCAAAAACATTTCAAAAGGAGGTGCTAGAAGCATGATTGACAACAAAACCGCAAACAATTCCACAAGACCCCCCCCCCCCAAAAAAAATATAATAAGTTTATTAAGTTTAAGTTTATTCACAGTGTAAGTTGGCATAAGATAAATGTTAATTGGAGTCAGCAAGCCTAGAGTTCAATAAATGAAATGAGACTGGAAGTGTGGGTTAGAGGTACTTTGTTTTACAAAAAACACTCAAACATTTTGAATTTGCTATTTATAAGAAGCATCTCCCAAAAGAAAGAGGTATCGGAATGTCAGGCTCAGCAACCGTCCATCCATCCCTGCCCTTCATGCCTCTTCCCCACTTGGCCAGCAGGGGTCGCTGGTCATCCTGTTCCCTCTGTCCCTAGTGTGTTTCCCCTGTTCCCCAGACTGCTGCCCAGCTCAATGGGCTGAATAAGTAACCCAAAGATGGTGAACCCTCATCTGTTATTTAAGTATCAGATTTTCTTTCTTTTTCTTTGTCCTTGCTTTCTATCCTCACTTTTGATTTACCCTTATGTACCGAGTCTTCCCCAATGCCATTACCCTTTAGTGTTTTTCAGGTTCCCTGGTTCCTCCTCTTTGCTAATTGTAAGTTACTTCACCTGTATCTTGTTGCCTTGTGCCCTTGCTGATTGGTTGTTTTTGATGATCCACACCTGCCCTTTGTTAGCCTTCATTATGAGTGTATTTAAATGCCTGCTTTTGTTCATTTCCCCAGTCGGTCCTTGCATGGTGTTAATCTACTGAGTTCTGTTCCCTGTGATTTTGCTTAATTCCTTAGTTGTGCTTTGTTTCATGGTTGTAGCTAATTCAGTGTTTTTCCCTGTTTGTTTTCTGACACCTCGTGGCCCCCTTGTTTCGGTGCCTTTCCCCCCCAGTGTTTCGTTTTAACTAATCAGTTGAGTACTCTGTGAATGTGACTCTTTTTACTGGTTGTTGAAACAAAATCTTGTTGTGCATTTGTACTTTCTGAATATGAACCTTCCACCTCTGTAACCATTGATACTGCACAGTCCATCCATTTTCTGAAACCACTTATCTTGTTCAGGGTCTCCAGGGGACTGGAGCCAATGGATCCAAGGCAGGGAACAGCCCAGGATGGGGCGACCAACCCATCACAGGGCACACTCACACGCCATTCACTCACGTCTCTGAGCAACCCCAATTAGTCTCCCCGTCTTTTTGGACTGTGAGGGGATACTGGAGTACCCGGAGGAAACCCCACAATGACACAGGAACATGAGAACATGCAAAATCCACACACGGAACCCCAGAGACTCAAACCTGGGTTCCAGAGGTGTGAGGTGACAGTGTTAGCCACTGCGCCACCTTTCTGGACAATCCAGTCTCTGTATTTTTGCAAGACTTTTTACATGGAGAGGGAGCCTGGAGACTTGATCATGTGACCTAGGTCATGAACTCTTGGATATTTTAAAGCTCGGATTCTGAGATGGATCCTCACCTTGACCTCTATCTCCCCCCTCAGCTGCAGATCATAAGCATTGTCCTTCATGAGGGCAAGGTAGGTGTCCGAACTGGCGTGGATCCTTTGAGCTGTCACAGCAAACACAGCCAAAACTGAGTAATAAAAAGGACTTTGGGAACAACTGATGGCTTGTAAAGGGTTAATAATACCTGAGTTACTGCAGCTAAAAAGTGCATGGAATTATGTGCATACTGCTAGGTTACTTTGGATGCCTTACAATTGGACAGACATAGCTGTCTCCATGGTGATGCAAGGGTCAAACATATTAATGAAAAAGTTGATAAGCAGGTGTCTGTGCCCCAGAAGGGCATGAATATTAAAGGCATTACGGTACACATGGGGGGCGGGGAGTGGGTGGGAGGGGGGAGGAGGTGTCTGCTCACGCAGGCTGGTGGACTCCATGCGGGACGCTGTGTTAACTGTATCTCCAAACAAGCAATACCGTGGCATCTTGTACCCCACGATGCCAGCGACACAAGGCCCTGAGTGGAAAACAGTTTCTTGAACAGTAAAAGAAAATTAAAGGAGCCCTATAATGCTCATTTTCACTGTTAAAAATATTATTTTGGTATGTATTACAATAGATTTTCATGCTTCAGTATCCCAAAAATTTTGGGACTCTACATTTGTATGTATACTATAACTAAGTCTGAAACCCCTGTTGAGTCCAGTATGCTCTGATTGCTCAGCTTGTCCAATTGGTTAGATTGCCCAACACCTGCCCCTGTCTTGCAGTAGGCAGACAGATCTTTGCATGTAGGTAGCCAATGAGGATTGTTTTACGAGGTGACCTCACCATGTCACAGAAGTAAGGGCTGGAATTCCAACGAAGTGTTTCAGGCAGATTAGAGAAAGTGGTTTCTGTCTTGAAAGTTATTCCCTTTGACACGAAGTTTGGGCCTTAATATTTTGCAGACTGTTTACATGTGTATAAGGCAGCCTAAACACACTAAAGAAAATGGAAAAACCGGAAAAGCATAATAGGGCCCACTGAAAATCTTTACATTTTATTCAAATATTTTTATCTAATTTGTTAACACCATCAGTAAACAATCTGCTTAAGGACCTTTGGGAAGGGTGCAGAAACTGCTGCTAAGTGTCAGCTTTTGGCCAAAAGGCCACCAGAGGGCACCCCGAGCTGATCAGCCTATCGGAATGGGAAATGACAAGTGACGACTAGCTTAATCAAATTTTGTGTAGTGTCCCCAAAAGGGTTGGGCTGGCCATGGGCAGCTGTGTCAGGACCCGTGGTATGAAATATGCATCCCAGAGTGAGGATCTGAGGACAGAGGAGGTCAGCTCACCGGTGTGGATGCCCGCCCGGAGCTGCAGGCGTTTGCCAGGCATGTGTGGGATGGCCACCTGCCGCACGGCGGCCACCAGGTCCAGTGACATCTTTGCTATCTCATCTGCATGCTTGTCACCATTCCTTTCTGGAAGTCCGCTCACCACCATGTATGCGTCTCCAATGGTTTCCACCTGGGACATATTGATTTTTTTGTTTCTCCATCACCCTTCAGCAACAATAATTTAAAACACAGGACTATTCTGTGACTGTGAATGGCTCAGTGCTATGGCAAATGCTAAGTAAGCATGAATAACCATGCAGTATGCAGCGGTGAACGTTACATGGCGCCAGGGCTCAATGATATTACCTTGTAGACGTCATAAGACTCTATACGGGTGTCAAAACACATGTAGAGGTTGTTGAGCATCTCTACGACTTGCAGCGGGGTACAGGAGGCAGAGATCGCGGTGAAGCCGACTATATCCGAGAAGAAAATTGTTACCTGAAAATCAAGATGGTACAAATCAGTATCTGCGCTTCTCTTTGCCAGATAAACATTTTCACTTTCTTCACGCGTGATTGAAACAATGTTTAAAAGCGCAACGTGCATCCATCCTTCACGACCGCATATGTAGCACGGGGCTGTAGAGCTCTTAGCATCTGTCCCAGGAAGCAGAGAGTATGAGGCAGGGAACAAATGCAACGTGTCCATTTCCACAGACCCACAGCACTGAATTAATGATTTTGGGCTGGTTTTCTAAAACAGAGACATGACCAGTGAGGCTAGTAAACACCTACTGTTTGTCAACAATCACCCAAGATCACTTAACATATTGCTTAAAAAACATTTTAACCCTGCCTCCTATAAGCTTCCCAGTAAGTGGATCTCTACAAAAATTATTTATAGAATTATATCTTTAGAAATTATTTATTCCTGATAAAGGTTTATTGAATTCAATAAGTATCATCAATCTATCCAATACAGGAAATCATTGAGTTTGAATCCTATCAGCATACAATATACAAATTTGCTATGTGACTCAGATAGATATGATCATACATCACTCTAATTATCATGTAAGAATCATATAACCTAACACAGAAGTGAAAATAAGGAAATTCAATTGAATATATATATATATATCAAATATGAAAAATTATAGTAGTGTTTTAAGTGCTGATGGTGCCCTTTTGTATATTTAAATGTTTGACATTTAAATCTCAAAAGAACTAAATCCTCTCACAAAATGTGACCTGCCCCCCCACTGGAGATTTACAGCTAATTTTATGTATTACAGAACCCCTGTCAAATGCTGGGCGCCGAGTATCCGTGCCCCTCCGACACCCCCTGGCTAAATCACTTTGTATTTAATTTAAAATTCTGCTTATAGTGCAGTTCATTTCCAGTATGAAGAATACTTTACACAAAGTGCCAATGCGACCATTATTAATAACTACTGTACCTTTCATACACCCAAGCTA
Source organism: Stomatorhinus walkeri (assembly GCA_026784285.1). Lineage (NCBI taxonomy): Eukaryota > Metazoa > Chordata > Actinopteri > Osteoglossiformes > Mormyridae > Stomatorhinus > Stomatorhinus walkeri. The sequence continues at coordinate 51,103 of JAODUD010000012.1, read as the reverse complement.
TTCTGATTAAGTTACTCGTGCAGAATCTCTATTCATGCTTGTATTCCCCGTTATGTTCATTGTACTCATTCCATCATCTGGATCTTATTGGTTTAAATATGTTTTGTACAAAGGAGTCTAATAAAGTTTAAACATCCCCTACCTTAACTGCTGTAGAGGACTAAGTTATTGCTAAAGTACAGTAACAGCAACACCTAACTGTACCCTGTTTGTTGCTGTAAATTTTAAATTTTAATTTGAAACACTTGTGCCAAGCCTTATTTTACAATGTGTTTACTCAATTTTATACACAATTCAACAAAAAAAATACGCGAATAATTCTAATGTGGTTTTGGGATCATGGAGAAAAACGTTTGTGAAAAGAAATCTGTATATAAACGGGAGGTGAATTTAGTTCTTCCTGAATCTGATTTGTTAACAACAGGCAGCTTTTAGATCCAGCTGCTGTATTTTTCCGTATGACTTGTTTTTATCTACTAATGAATATGTAGAACCATAATTACGGTAATTACGTGAACAATAAGTAGGTTACAAACAAATTCAATGTGCGCGCATATTCATTACGGTTTTCTTTTGTAAGATTATATCTTGCAGGTTTTGTATACTACCAAATTGTAGCAATAAAAAAATAATCAAGCAGTTCAGTTAGGCATTTACACCCACCCACCTTGCTAATTACAAAGGTGGATACCACAATTAGGGTTAGGAAGGATGGAGCGCTATAAGGCAGGGCTGCAGGCGGCTTGAACCGGCAACCCTTCGATTCCGGCCCATATCCTTAATCATTGTGTCATCTGTTGTTTCAATGATGGAAAGATGCCTAAAATATATTTTTAGTAGTATGGCTATTAGACGCCATCATTAACCGAAAGCCTCCTCCTCATCAGAGGAATAAATGCAAAATATCGCTATAGGACAGTGTCCGCATTTCACCTGTTCGTAACTCTCCGCTTTGACGTGCTTCCGCTGACGCAGTTGCTTCGCTACAGATTTCGGGAGCATCTGGTGCAGCAGGTCCTCGGCTAGACGCCGCTCCCTCTTTAGGTCCTCTGTCCTCTCTTTTAAGTTCCGCGCGTAGTTCTGAATCCAGTCCGTCATCTGTTTGAAGGAGAGCAGCACTATTGGATAGATGAGGCAAGCGATGGTCAACAGGCAAATCTTCAAACTCAAGCTGGAGAGCAAGTCCCGTGATTTTTGCCTGAGTGCCTGACGCCCCTTCTCCAACACACATGCCCGTACGTGTCCAAGGCTGTCAATAACCGCCTGCCCCACAGGACCGAGAGCCATCCAAGTCGCCCAGGGCAGCAGTATGGGGGAGTCATGAGGCGGGGTCAAGTCCAGTCTCACGCTCATGTTCTCGATCCAACATGTCTGGAGGTTTTCTGATACGTACTTAGCGAAAGACAAAGTGCTCACAGATTGATAAAAATAGTTCCGAAAACCTTCATCTGCCTTTGGCAGAGACCCTTTTAGTTGACGACTGAGTTCCTGGACACCAACCAACAGTTTAAGTGACAGTACATCGGCCCATGTTGCGCTATGCTTGACTCTTTCGATGTCCTCCTCCGGATCTCCCCAATACCTCAAAAGTCTCAAAATGAAGACAGAGTAGATCGTCGCATTAACACCTATGTCGCCGGCATGCTCAGTCTCATCTATGAATGATAGAATGTCTTCCAGTTGCATACAAAACTCATTCATTTCCACGCTGCACGGAAGCCCCTGCGAGTTATGGGGGACAGGCATGTATTTGCAGAGGTGCATAATCACGGAAAAAGTATCAGAAGGTCGCCGAATACAGGGACCGTGTCCCGTCGCGTTGCTTCTCTGGTCCACACACGATTGCCACATGTTTTGAAGTTCGCCAATAAGCCCTAAAATTGTATTCGTTTTACACGACGTGAGTTCACGGAGTGCAGCCTCGGTGGCTCGCCATGATTCCAGGTTGGCGCTGACATCCACAGATACCGAGCCCAAAATGGAAAGAAAGGACAGCAGGCAGGCGGTAAGAATACGGAGAACCGTTCGGCTGCTGTCCGATCCCGACGAGGGCGAACACCTAAGGGATAGAAAGTAACGAAATTAGCAAAGGGTTACAGCGCGTTTTCACATTTCAGACAGGCCTATTTCCCAAACAGGCAAACGAAACAAAGTGGATATTTTATTACAGATTTAACAATCAGTTGAAAAACTAAACAAATATATACTGATCTTAATTTTATTGCACTGTAAAACAATAATTCGATCATCTCAATTAATCACAACGTGAGATAAGATTAAATAACACAATGCAATGATATTAAATACTAATTAATAAAAAAAAACTAAAAGGTAAAAGCCGTTTACAGCGTATCACCCGTTTTAAATTTCTATTTACCAATAAATAATAACGGATTGACTGTGGAAATTGTAAGGACTATAATTATGATAATATTACAGTAAATTGTGAATATTTTAAACAAAAAGGTAGCGTAGGTTAATGTAACACTAGGTACTAAAATATCGATTTTTGTTACAATTTTTAATACGACTAAGAGTTTTTAGGAGTAGTGCTACTAGAAAATATTTTTTTTACATTTTTAATAAAATGTATAAACTTTTAATAATATAAAACTGTAACACGCAACCCCAGATAACTTCAAACTTTTGACTCTTCAGTAAGCCTTTTTAACAGAAATATTATACATAGGCCTGTTATATGTATAAACAAAATATACGATGTGAATATTATTTTGTATCCAACAAAATTTTGACTTAAACAGAAAAACAGACATTTATCAAGCATGTAGCTGCCGCTTGTTGTATTTTAAATGTATCTATAGGCCTATATCGATATAATATCCGAAGTATTGACCAAAACAAACCATTACCTGCAGATTTCACAGTCACTCTCAGCCAGGCGCGGAGTCTTTGCGGTGGCTCTTTCTCTTGCTTTGCCCCTGCTTCGGTGAATTTTTGTTAATGTTCCTTTCAGCGAAGCCGAGGACAAGTTTCCAGAGACGAAACAGTCCACCGAGGACATGAGATTGACCTTTACGGGTTGGAATATATGGCCGGAAAGAGTATTAATGTTTCTTTTGAATGGATAGACGGACGGCCAGTTTGATTTGGATCATAGGCCTATAGCGTTGGGGGGGGGGGGGGGGGGGGGGGGGGGGGGGGGGGGGGGGGGGGGGGGGGGGGGGGGGGGGGGGG
>JAODUD010000012.1:30444-44028 GCA_026784285.1 Stomatorhinus walkeri | reverse complement strand
ACCTAACAAGATACAAGAGTTTTTGCATTTTTAGTTTTTTCATAGCAGTCACTGATTTTTATAAAATTGAGTTTTCCCGTATGGGGACCAGGAAACCGGTCCCCATAAGGGAAAAAAAACAGATATTTATCACACTATGGGGACATTGTGTCCTCATAAGGATAGGTATACCCGCTCACACACACACACACACACACACACACACACTACAGCGCAAACACCCTCCTTGACATCACATCCAAAAAATCCGCTTCATTGGCTCATTCTGTATTCCCGCTCAGACGGACATTCTGTTCACACGTTCTAGATGCCATGTATTGCAGCTGCAGAACTCCCTCCGGAAGAGAACCCCAAGCGAAGGAGAAAAGCTTGACTGTTCATTGATTATAATGATGCTCTAGAATCACAGTTAAAGTCTGGCAACACTTACACGTGCGCTTGCCCAACCAGAAAAATAACAATCAAAAGTATTAATAATAAAAGATTTTCAAACATCACACAGACAAAAACAGCATACACAGACGCAGTGAATCAGCTGGCCATTGCAGGGAAATCCCTGATTTTTGACATTCTGTAACTTGAGTCAATATTTGACAAGAGAAAAACGTACAATCATTGCACCCATGCATTTTCCATACCAGAACAGTCCAGAACAGGGTTATGACAGCCTTAGCGCACAGGGCACAAGGCAGGTGACACACTGGGGTGAGATGCCAGGTAAAATCGATGAACAGAGGACAGGACAGCGGAAAGAACACAGTGACTGAACCTTCAGCTTAAACTCCGAACTGCAGCTGAACTGCCAGTGTGGGGGGGGGGATCCCTTTGCAAGGGGCCGTCCGATGGCTGTCAGACACTGGGATCATCCTGTCAAAATGAGTGGAAAAGTTAGCAAGGGCGTTATTAATATTATCACTGCTTTGCCAGGAGAGTCTGTACCTAGTTATGTTTGTATACAGTACTAAATACTAGGGCTGGGCGATATATCCATATTAAATCGCGCATGCGCAATAATCACTAGGGCTTCGATGACAGACGCAATATTTGGCCGGAGATTATTGAACATGCACAATGCAATATCGATATGATATCGCCCAGCCCTACTAAATACTTATAAATACTTATTCCAAACATGTCAATTTTGCACTGGTTAATAAGTGAGCTTGATAGTGGGTTTTACAGCCTTGTGGTTCACAGTCAGTACCTTGTGTAATTCATCCAAATGTGACAGCAACAGGCTATCAAATCACCACAATTATTAAAGAGGCAACAATCGTGCAGTAAGTGCTTGTGTTAATTTAATCAAATTAAAAAAAATAATAACAGCAGAAACCGCCTCAAACAAAGCCTGTTTCAGTAGATTATAGCTGAACACAGCAAACTCAACCCACTCCCCAAAGACACGCGCAATCCCATCACCATGCCGACAAATCCACACCTTGATTTTTAAAGGGGCAGTCCCGCACATTTTCACATTGCAAGAACACAAATAACCCAACAGCCTTCAAGATTAATGAACTGCTTATACCATCTCACGACAGCTTTTCCAAGCAACTTGCATGCCTGTCAGACATTCTGATTGTATCATGGGTAAAAAAACAAAAAAGACATGAGTCAATAAATGGTGCTTGTTAAACTGTTAGTTTGGGGGGATGGTAAAAACATTCCCAGCAGAAAACACGACACAAAAATGCTGAATGCCAGTACAAAACAATTCATGTGGTGTGAGTACAAGGCCTTGCACAGATAAGTATATTTGAAGGCTCTGTTGGACACACGTTCCATAGATATCTCTCAGTATTTCCTGTTAAGGCAACATTTGTAAACCATAACAGAATACCACTGCAGATAAAAATATTCAGCCTTTTCAAAAAGATGGGTTTTTTCACTATAGCCATCAAAAATATATTTACAATATTTTAATTTTGATGGAAAACTATTCATTTAACAATGAAATAAATAAATTCTGGTTCTAAAAAATGAGAATCACTTTCTTGGATTTGGAAATATATTGGTGCATTCAACAGAGTGATTTAGAAAGCTCTGAATTAAGGTGATTTAACACAGAGGGGAAAAAATATATATATTAGCAACCCTGGAAACAGAAAAAGGTTCGGAAAATGCGACCAAATCCCAAAATGACCCATATTCACAATTCTATCCAAGTCAATTATCATTTGATCACTTATGACAGTTTGTCTGCTTAGATAGGACAGTGACGGCCCATAAATAGAATCTCTAATGAGTTCAGAAGTCCTAGATCACCAGGGATAGACAAGAGAGATATAAAAAGAGACGCTGGAGGCTAGAGAGTCTCTGCTAGTAGAACAATAGATGCGAGAGCAGCCCTGTGACCATTTCTTATACCTTGCTTCTGAAGAGGGGCTTAGCTCCGGGCCCACAGTACTCATTGTAGATGAGTTTGAACAGGAAGAGGTGAAAAAGAGTGATGAGTGAAGCCACGCTGAACCAGAAGAGGAAGGGCAGGCCGGGATACTGCTGAGCCATGTGGTCCTCGTGTGCCAGGATGGCCTTGACGTGCAGCGTGTGCCTCAGGTCCTGCAGGTGCGTCAGGTCGGGGGAGATATAGAGCAGGGCCGTGATTGGCTGGGTCACCATCACGGGGAAGGTGTGGCCTTTGGTCTCGGAGGTGAGCTCCACAGGCTCATTGACGCAGCCGGCCTCGCAGGCGTACAGTTTGACGGGCTTCTCCTGAGGCTTGACGGACACGTGCAGGAACGGTTTGCCCTCGGCATCCAGCAGCACGGCCAGATTGATCAGGTCCTTGTTATAGTGGATGCCGCGCAGGGCGTAGCTGTTGTGCAGCACGTCGGGGTCCGCCTGGAACTGCAGGTGGTTCTCCGTGAACTGCAGGCCGCCGAAGCTGAGCACCGCAGCCTGCATAACGCCGTGCGCCCCCGCCGCCACCAGCGCCTTGCAGCCGCGCTTCTGCAACGTCAGGTTCCAAAGCGTCACCAGCTGCAGCACCTGCGCCACACTACTGACGCGTTCCGGCCACAGGTTCTCCGCGTGCATGGTGGCGTGGCCGCTGAAGCAGTGGTCTGCGTAGTTCAGACTGGACTCCAACCTCTTATGCTCCTCTGCGCCGATCCTCCTGTCCAGCAGGGGCGCTGAAGAGGCAGACAGGACGTAGTAGAGGGTGCTGTTCACGGTGTTGCTGGAGGGCGTGTGCGAGTCGGTGATCTTTCGCATTTCGATGCCTGGCAGGGTTTAACCACAGCAGAGAATGAAAAGTTCCTTAGTAGTGGAGTAACTCCAGACCTTTATTAAAACTCAAACTACTATTACTGATGCTCATAGAAATATAAATTGACCATTTACTTTCCCTCCCCTTATTCTTTTCACCTCATAAAGCTTTTATGATATACAGTACTGTGCAAATGTCTTAGGAACTCAAAAGAAATTTTTAAAGGTATTTATCTGGGACGTGCACATTTGCTCAAAACAAAAAATACTATTTAACATTAGAACATATGAAAATGCACAATAACACAATAAAAACTATCAAGAATTTTCCCTTCACCAAAAAGTTGTATGGCTAGATGAACACTGCTCTGGTTCCCAAACCTCTTATCAGAGGCACCTCAGCGATTCTATGCATTTATTATATTTCACTATTAGCTTAATTAATAAATTAATTTAATTAGTTAAAGTCAATGAGATATTGGTTAGCTATACAAGGTGTGCTAGCGTTAGCAGAGGTTTTGAAATGGCTAAGCTAACACACTTTGACCGATATTATAGTTTTACACTAACATGAAGATCACTTAAACTTCATTTTCTTTGACTGCCTAAGACTTTTGCACAATACTGTGTTGCTAGACTGCAATGACCATCTCAAATGTTAAAGTAAACAGAAAAATCGACGCTAATGCTAACATTTAAGATCACGGCTCACCAGATATGAAGAGGTCTGTCCAGGCCTGTCTGTGTTCCTGTATGAGGTCTTCCACATTGGCTCTCAGCAACTCACTCATCTCTTTCTTCGCCGCATCTCGAAGCTTTGTGAACGTTTCCTCCACCTTGGAGGACTCGATGGGCTCTGAGGTGTAGACCGCTGACAGCACGTTCTCCACGTACTCGGACTTTCCTGCCAGCTGCAGGAGGACGGGCAGCTTCTTGGTGGCCACAACCACAAGCACAATGTGGTTTTTCTCCGTCAGCACCTTGCCAAAGGACAGGATGAACTCCCGTTCCTCGGTCTTCTCCAGGCTGGAGGAGAACTTGTTCCCGTACGAAGGTGACACGGACGACACGTCAACGTTAACCGTCCGTTCAGACGGGTTGACGACGCGGATCCTCTGGAGGAAGACATTCGGCCGGCTCCGGTGAGCGAGGAGCTCCTCTGTGATGGTGATGCACTCCCGGGCCGACACGGAAACGCAGCGGACGGACACCATGGAGCCCCTGTTGAACAGGATGACCCCAGAATGTGCTTCTGCCCTCTTTCCCGGCACATCCAGTGTGACCATGGGAGAATATTCAGTCTGGTGAACCGGAACTGAGTCGGCCAGAGAGGATGAGTCGGCCAGAGAAGATGAGGCCACCCACAGCTTGTTAGCGTCTATGTCTACCAAGAAGTGTCCGTTACCAACCACAGCTGGTACAGGGGTTTTACTCTGGGGACTGATGACAACACCATCACCCCAGTCAACATGCGGTTTCCAACTCTGCATGGCCGCATGAAGACAGACTCCTGTTGCCCCCCCTAGTTCCCCTGAGTGACTCAAAAATCTCAAAATGCCATCAGAGCTAAGATACCAATAAAAAATAAGGAACAGAAGCACTCCTATAAGAATCCTCCTGGCCCAACTACTAGACAACAATCCCGGGAGGCCCTTTAATCTCTGCTGAAGCCACATTTTAATTTATTCAACATGCAAAAGTTACAATAAACGCCCTGTGTCTTTCCTTGCGTTGTTTCACGGAGGCAATATCAGAGAACTGGGAATCTTACCACCCACAATTAGCCAGAAATGTTTAAAATAGCAAGTTCATTTACAGTTTCCAGCGAAAAACTCATAGCTAATTAGTTGCACAAAAACACCTTTTACTGACGACTTTCTTTACTGTTGCTAGTCTAGCTACCATACTTAAGCCAATCAGCTTTTGATAAAAAGGCGTAAACTGCAAATGAAACAGAATAAAATTACATTATTCTGCCCACTTGACTTTCAAGGAAATATTATGCTGCTCTATATAATGAAAGCGGAGAGTCCACTGTTAACTTCAAATACACGCAAGATAAACAGACTTCAGTAGGTTTCCTAGCTAGCTCGCCAAACTGCGAAACAGGGCAGATTCTACTTATCTCACATTTTAACAATCTTTGCGTCATCCATAATAACCTTGTCTTGTTTTAATTTCACTTTGTCGCATATTCAGCAGCCCTTTTCCTGATCAGGGTTTGCTGGACCTCCATTATCCCCCTCCCCGATCGCATCAGTTCCTGTTCTTTGCAGTGCGAACTGACGCTTGATTGCCGTAAATCAGGTACAGTATAACAACCGGAAGTCGGAAAAAAACTACGACGTAGTATTTTACGACATGGTCGGCTGCCGTATTTTGATCATGTCGCTTAAATGGTATACGTCGCTGGGTTCGCAATGCCAAGCAGCTGCGTGGGGTAGTTGCATATAGGATATGCAGATATTTTATAAATTGACCTGTAATATCTGATTCTCAAAGCGCGACAAAAATACTTCAAGGAGAAAAATAAAAATATCCGAAAGGAACCCCACCCCGGAAAAAATAAGTAGAAGCCAGCCCGTCCGTAGTTCTTAATTACTTATGTCATCGTACATTCGTGGAAGTGTGTCCCTGTTTTTGGTCTGCTTTCATTTTGGGGGTCCCTTGTTCAAAAAGGTCGTGTACAGGAGGGCTTTTTCTATACGTGCAGCATAGACTTCATTTTCTGGTATGGCTGCCTAAATTTTATAACGGATATAACTGGTTACTGTTGGTCTGTAGCATATCATTAAATGATTGGTAGTAAACAGCTGGCCACATCTGTTTGCAACAGGAGGCAGACTAGGTAGCATGAGCATCTGCAAATACCCTGTAACCAGTTCTCGTGTACGTGCTGTGGGTCACGTACATTGGGTAATTTAAAAAAAATAAAAGTTTACTATTTATCCCATACAATATTCATAACGTTGACGATATTTTGTAAAAATTGACGCAATTGACAGTACTGTCTAAATATTTCACGTGAAATCGAGGTATAAATTAAAGAACTAAATGAGAATTATTTTGCAACAATGTTTATGGTTAATAAATGGTTGATGTAGATCTCAAGAAATTCATCTCGTAAAATTCCATCATATATTTCCCTGTTTTATATTTTTCACCTTGTAAAATGTTCTCTTGAGATCCGTAGAGGTGCTGATTCGTGGGAGGGAGCCCACTGTTTTGCGTGCGAGTGGGGGGTGGAGAGCAAATCTCGGCTGGCTGTTAAGTTTACTGTACGAGAGTAACTTCGCTTTAAGAAAGAGAAAGTTGCCAGCAGACGCTTTTCTACCCTGTACCCAAGGAAAGGGATCCGCATAGACCGACTTTAAAAGAATGCATACTACCATCATTTCAGTTTGTGCGGTTATATCTCTAGGCTGTTTGCTTGGAGACATAAACTGCGAGCAACAGCCCTCAATACCCGAAGGTAAGGGAGCTTTAAGAAAAATCGGCCCTCCATATAACTCTAAATGGGAGTTTAGATTGTAAAGGGTGAAAACGCAAACGGCAAAAATAGGCCTGTCTTACACCGAGAGCATGCTGTGTTGCTTTATATGACTGCTTAAGTAGTTACAGTTATCTTATCACAGTCAGTATTAGCTTAACGTTAATCGGCGCCAGCAATAAGTAGTTCTTGGCGGATGCGGGCTCTGTTGTCATTTATGCCTTGGAAATGTTTTAATATAGACCTCTAGGCGACACAATCGGCTGTTTCATAACCCAGTAGCATACCAGTAGAAGTGGGTGTTGAATCGGTGAAGGAGAAGTTTTCCTGAGGTTTCCTGCGCTGCTGACGTGGACGGGATTGTTAATAACCCGGGTTTCAGAGAGGCATGCGGTGCGATTTCTTAGTGGCATTGTAAAGGAGAATAAAACCTGACTGTTTCGGTCATTTGCGCTGGTGGGTAGTGGTCTGTACGGTGTGGTGGGTTAGAATGGGAGCGATGCACTATAATGCCGTCTGGAAGCCTTTAATCTGTTCATGCATCAAATTCTTCCGATTATGTGCGTTTCTGTCCGAGGCACAGTTACATTGTAGCGTTGGGAAGTTTATTGGACTCTACTGTTCGACCGCTTGTTTCAAGCAAGCCATAAAACCATTGGTGTAAATTTAAGTGCTGGGGCCGGACACTTCATCTTTTTTTCTGTTACATTTGTGATATTGAAACTATGTTTAAAATTCCCCAAATGCCTAAACATTGTTTATTAAAATGTGTTTTAAAAAGAACATTGAAACTCTGGGTAAAATATATCTAGGGGTTAAAAAAATACAACAGATCGAGCAAGCGTAATATAGAATATTACGTATAATCCCTACGAGACTCAAGGTAGTGAACAAGCAGGTTATAAATAGAAAATGATTGAAAGGTATCCTGCATGAATGACTTTGGATGATTGTCAATAAGGGAAGAGCCTAGGCGTACGGCCGATGCACGTACAAAACCTGGAAATCTGAGCCTGCTTTTGACTGAGATATGAATTGTGAATTTGAACTTTTTTGCGTGTTTTCCAGGCAAACTCCTGATTTTTACGGTAGCTACCAAGGAAACAGAAGGTTTTAAGCGTTTTATGAGATCTGCACGGTATTTCAATTACACCATTAAGGTATGGTAAAATTATTTTCTGGTTTGCTTTTACAAAATGTATTGGTGTGCCAGAGAAATGCATTGTTTTACATGCTTAAGGGTGTGATACATCGCAGTATTGTGGATAGATTTGTAAATGTTTTTATTTCTTTATTTTATTTTTTATTTTGGTCCTGAAGGTGCTTGGTAGGGGTGAGAGATGGAGAGGCGGTGATTACATGTCTGTACCTGGAGGGGGCCAGAAGGTCCGGCTCTTAAAATCCGCTCTTGAGGACGTGAAAGAGGAAGATAAGATCATATTATTCATTGACAGGTGAAGGAGATATCCCCTCTGTGGTCAGAACATGTTTTATAGTGTGACAGTAAAGATCTATCATGAATTAATATTCCTTTGGGCTTGTTAAAGATAATCAACAGATATCCCTGTCCAACTTTAATGGCATTATATATTGTGTTTATATTGTAACATAAAATATATAAAATCCCAAATCTGCAGAAGCCCCCTTGATTAAACTGTAGTTGTTCAAATGACAATAAAGCTTTTGAATCCTTGAATCCATTTGCCCTTTGAAAACCCACAGCTAATTATTTCGTATTAATGCATGTCCCCCCCCCACCACCCCACTTCTCACAGCTATGACGTGGTTTTCGCATCCGGTCCTCAGGAGATGCTGAAGAAGTTCCAGCAGGCCCAGCACAGGGTGGTTTTCTCAGCAGAGGCTGTCATCTGGCCCGACCGGCACCTGGAGGACAAGTACCCTCATGTCAGGGAGGGCAAGAGGTTCCTGGGCTCTGGAGGCACGTGTGACATGCCTTTCACTTGTAAATGTCGCAATGTTGCTCCAGGGTTATTACAGTTAGGTGTTACTGCAATTGTCCATTCTCCGGCTCTTTGAAGTTTGGCTACAAATTGCCTAAGTAATGAAGATTGTGATCAAATCTAATGTTTTGTCTTGTTGGCTGTTCATAAGCTTTTATTTCACAAGGACTGACCCTCACTAATTCCCTTGAAAGCATCTGCCTTGGGTCACCTGGCTAAATATGCCATTGTCAGTCTGCTCTGACCTGTCCCTCTAGGTGACATTCTCTGTGTTTATGGTCTTCTTGCAGGATTCATTGGTTATGTACCTAACCTCAAAGCTTTGGTTGCAAACTGGACAGGAAAAGACAGTGAAAGTGATCAGCTTTTTTACACCAAGATTTTCATCGACCCAGAGAAAAGGGTATTTTTTTATTTTTAATTTTAATTTATTTTCAATTTATAGTTCTTGAAAACCCACCTTTTATCTGGTTTTGTGCTCTGATGACATGAACTACACATAAAAAAATTAAATAAAGCACTTAATTAGACAATATTTTCTATTCTTGGCCACATTTTAGGCAGTTGGTATGGCAATTGATGTAATCAGGTTATGGTCTGTTTTAAATATGGTGTGGTGAAAGTAATTTGCGTATAATAAATGTATTTAATCTTTTTTTCTTTCAGAAATCTATAAATATCACACTGGACTATAAGTGCAGATTGTTTCAGAACCTCTATGGAGCTCTGGGTAAGGCTTTTATTTGTATTTTTAGCTGTTTAAATTCCATGCCGTAGCGTTTCAGTCGCACTTTCTGAAAACAGTAATTACTAGCCCTGGAGGAAAGTTGACAGGGAGAAACCTGGCTGGCATTCTGGGAAGAATTAGCATGGACGATGTACAAAGCTGCACACTCAGGAGACCCAAGAGGTGCCTCCCTGCTTTTAAAGGCCCTTGGAATATGGATCATCTTTTTCCGTTTTCCCTCTTTCCCCTTGAGCTGACTTCCCCTTTAAGACAGCTGTTTTTTTTTTTTAAGAGTTTTCGTGGAGGTGGTAAACAGCGAGACATGCTAATGAGCACCCTACCCCCCCCTTCCGTCAGTGCTTGGCCAATTATGGCTGCATTGTGGCAGCCCCGGCTGTGTCTGCTAGCAGTGGATGGGGTGTCTCCTGCATGTGGAATTTATGAGCTCCTGGGGAAATCTGCCTGATTACACACGCCGTGACTGGGCCAGGGGTGCGCAAGCCACCTCCTGTGGGCTTCGGCCGGAGCCTGAGTACGCAGAAGGAGCTTGCCGCTCCTTTGAGGTTCCTCAAATAAAGTTGGGACCTGCTGAGGCCGCAGGCACTTCACAAGAACTTTACAGGAACTTCACAGGAACTTCCTGTGTCTGACCATCTGTTTGGCTGCAGAACATAAGCGGCGTAAGAGCAGGAGAGAAATGCTAACATCGACATTTACCTAACAGTACAAAAGGCCCCTGTTACACACTCTCTCTTCCACAGAAGACGCCCATTTACTTTTGCGCTGTAAATCTATGACATTTGCAGATTTGTTTCTTTCATCAGCTTTATTCAAATGTGCTACATTGTTTCAATTACTTCAATTACATATTGTGACAGTTTAAATCATGATTACGCTGCAAAAAAATAGATCAGCATTATGTGAAGTTACATTCTGTAATTTAGCATCTTTTAGGTAAACGTTAAACTAATAGATATACAAATGGGGCTGGTAAAAGTAATAAAACTGTAATAAAATATAATATTAAATAATATTATCAAAATTGTAATATTGTTATAAAAAGTTTAGCAGAAACCTTATTGAGAGGCACTGTGGTTTGCGCTGACATCCTTGAGGTCTTTAATGGACTTCATTGTTGCCGTTGGGAATGAAGCTCTGTTCAGGATGTTCTGGATTGACCTGCCCTGCTGTCCTGTGACCGGTCTTTAGATGAGGTGGTTCTGAAGTTTGAGGATGGACGGGTCCGGGCCAGAAACCTCATCTATGACACCCTGCCCGTCATTGTGCACGGCAACGGACCCACGAAGGTCAGTAGCTGTAATTAAGCAGTTAAGCACCCCGTTGCATAGTAACGAGCCAGAGTTCTATGTTCCAGCCTTAGTGTAGTTTACAGTCGGATACTTGGTGCATTAATTACAGTATTTTAACATTTGCATTAACTGGTTATCCAGTTTCATTTTATTTCTCTATATATTTATGTAAAACACCTCTCTTGTGGATGTTGTGTGATGCCTGACATAGCAGTGAGTATCGTGGATTGTGGATGCGTTTCAGCTCCAGATAAACTACCTCGGCAACTACATTCCCAGGACATGGACCTTCGAGACCGGATGCACCATCTGTGACGAGGACCAGCGGCCGCTCTCCGGGCTAAAGGTGGGTCAGTTTCGTTTCTGGAGTGTTCCAGAGCTCTGTCGTTGTGATTTGAAGCCGAGTGACTGGGTTCAGGTCCCAGGAGCATGTCTGAACCAATTGGGTCTGAGCTTCCGGGTCATATATACTGAGTGTATGAATTCAGTTGTATGAATTGAGTCCCATCATTCATGGATTGGAATTGAATTGGCCACACCCCACAGGAAGCTGAATTTGAATGACTGGAAAAAGAATCAAAGAAATGCTAAATAAATGCTTAGTAAATGCTTCGCTGGGGCCATCTGGTGGCCCCCCTCCCCTCCAAACAAAATGGCATGGCTGATACAATTATGATTTATTGCAATTCATATGACTCGTTGCATTTACTTGGCAAAAGATCTTCAGAGGTTTTATCATTCCGGTTGCAACATTCCAGCTTGAAATTTTTTCTGCTGCAGGAGAGCGACTATCCCCTGGTCGTCATCGGGATCTTCATACAGCAGCCAACCCCCTTCGTCTCTGTGTTCTTCGAGCGCCTGTTGGACCTGAAGTACCCCAAGCACCAGCTCAAGCTCTTTATCTACAACCATGTGAGCGATGCCGCCTTAATGTGATTTCAGTGTCTGCTCCGATCCCGGGTCGTACGACTCGGGGCGACTGTTATCTCTGCGCAGTGCGTCTGTGCAGCAGCAAGGCTTGGCCTTTCAATGGTTCCGACAGGTGCTGCCCTCTGCCGTGGGAATAATGCTTTCATTAGTCAGGATTTAAGAGGCTGCCTGATAGGACTTAGCTCTGAAATTTGACAGTTTTCTTTGTGAATTGTTTAAGTTGGAGGGACTGGAATGTATGGAATGTAATTCTTCAATGGAGGATAAGCAAGGGGGGAGGCAGCCAGTTCCAGGATACTGGGAAAGTACTGGAAATGGGTTAAAGGGAGGCGCTGATGATAGAATTTAGGAGGAGTGGCAGACTGTAGTGGAGTAAGGTTTAGCATAACTGTGAATGAATGTCTGTCAATGATTATGTATTGTGAACACTTAACATGTTGGTTTTGGATGATTAGGCTGATAATTTGCTGATAAACTGAAACATAGGAGCCGCACCATGAGCAGCACGTCAGCTCCTTCCTGGAGGATCATGAGGAGGAGTACCGGGCTGTGAAGGTGATTGGTCCGGAGGTGGAGATGGACGGTGCCACGTCGCGCAATGTAGGGGTGTAAGTGTCCTGCCTCATTTGCATAAATAAACACAAACTGTGCATGTAGAGAACAACACAAAACTGGATTTATTTGCATGTAGGTGATCTCAGAATGATAACATTTCAAAAGTAAATCAAAAATTTTATGAAAAATGACCAACTTTTACAATCCGTTCCAGGAAAGTGGTCGCGAACTAATTTTTCCCATAAGAAAGCATTGAAATCTGATTAATTTGTTCACAAGCCTACCAAATAAGAATTTTTGTTGATTAATTCTCTGGTTTTCATAGTAAAAACCTAAACACAAAGAAAATCACAATATAGTGTGGCGACAGGCGAACCAGTGCATCATGGGAGCAGAGAGAGACATGGAGACTTGCTTGCTGGGGAAATCATGCTCTTTATTAACAGTCCTTATCCCTTGTATTGTTGTTGTTAATGTTAATGTTCATGGTTGTATTTCCCTATTGTCACGCATGTGTTTGTTGGTGTCTTCTGTGTACCCGGTCCAATCCCCGCATGTATTTAGCGTGTAAATCTTCCATCATGTGTGCATCTTGCAGTATGGCATCTAACGACCTTGTGTTTCCCATCTGTGTATTTGGGTTTGGTTCTCGCAGGGTGCCTGTTATGGTCCTTCTTCTTACAATTGCACGTGGGGCATGCTGGGACATGTGGGGCATGCTGGGACATGCACCCCGCTGGTGCTACACTAGCATAACAAGGAATGTGGTCGAGGAATCTGTTCGTCGACCAAATTTTGTACGTGAACAAATGCATTTTTTTCACTAAATTTTTGGTTGCAAACCAAACTGTTCGTAGGCCACAGCGTTTGTGAACCGCAGGCACCACTGTATAAGGACTTTTATCTGTATGTATCTCTGGTGCCCTCTAGTGACATTTGCCGGCAGGACATAGACTGCGAGTATTTCTTCAGCTTGGATGTGGAAGTGGTTCTAAAGAACACAGACACTCTCCGGATTCTAATTGAGCAGAACCAGTAAGTAAAACATGAACAACTTTGTCTGGGATCAGTAAGGTATATCCTTTATTATATTTTGATGATAGGTAGTCTGAGCTCTTTGACCCAGTGCATCTTCTAATGCGGATAATAAAACTCATTCATAAATGTTAAATTGTTTTGCAATTTTTTTTTTATGACATCACTGATATAGTAATTAGAGCATATAAAATTCAGCACAAGGATAGTGACCACAGAATTATTAACGTTAATTCGAAAATACACAAATACACTATATAAATACTCTATATACAGTATAATTTATATAATTTGGGGGGGAGACGACAAATCACAGCTTTCCCCTTTCTAATCGGGCCTGTGATTGGTGCTTTGACTGATGCCTAGATC
>JAODUD010000012.1:971-14144 GCA_026784285.1 Stomatorhinus walkeri | reverse complement strand
CAGCAGTTCAGACATTAATGGCTGTGTGTTGAGTTATTTTGAGGGGACATCAACTTTACACCATTATACAAGCTGTATACTGATTACTTTACATTCTGTCAGAGTTTCATATCTTTAGCGTTGTCCCTTGAAAAGATGTAGTAAAATATTTACAAAAATGTGAGGGGTGTACTCACTTTTGTGAGATACTGTATGTAAACATCTGGAGTACTTCAATCCATGTACTTTATAACATTAATATAAAAATGTCACTTAGCCTATGAATGGGATTGTTTTGTACTACAGTAAACAAAGATGAAAAGTGTGTGTGCGTGTGTAGGATCCACTGCCTGGAGACCAAAGAGGAGCGCCAGGATCGGGTGGAGTTCATCGAGAAGCAGCTAGACCTTCTCACACTGGACTGCAAGAACAAGATCAGGTGCATCACAGAGGAGGTGGAGAAGCAGGTGAGGCGAGGAGCAGCGTGGCACTCGGTCGTCCAAAGCGGCTGGAGCGTGCGAGTGACACAGCCACATGGGGGCGCTGCTGAGCCCGCTCAAGAGTGCCTGTGTGAGAATGTTAAGTGTTGATGGATGGATTCTGCTTCCTTGCTCTAAAACCAAGCCCTTTTGACCTTCCTCTCTTTCTGATACTCCAAAGGTGTCTAACGCCATGGCAGAAGAGATCAGGCGTCTCTTTGTGCTGGTGGACGAGTTTCACATGGATTTCCACCCCTCCCAGGTGGTGCTGAAGGTGTATAAGAATGTAAGTCCCCCACCTTCCAACGCCATCCAAAGTGGGCAGCTTTCGATGCCATCTTCATGGAAGGGAACTGAGGGGCTTTCAGGCTCCATGTGTTTTGACTAGCTGGTGATGTCCAACTGAGAGATTCCTGCCTGATGTCCTTTTTAAACAGAGTGCATTTCAGTCTGTGTGCGTAGCGGGTATGTGCGAGTATGCTTGCAGTTTTCCAGAAGCTTCTCCCTTCCTGCAGGAGCTTCACAGGCACATTGAGGAGGGTCTGGGCCGGAATATGTCAGAGAGGTGCTCTTCCGCCATCAGCTCCGCCTTGCAGACGACACAGAGCGAGATGATAGGTCGGTCTACCTGCAGGGGGCAGGGTGCTAATATGCTGCTTTCTGATTGGTTCTGTCGGTGTGTAGTCTAGTGGAGTTTATATAGTATCTGTAATGGGCGGAGTCAACTAGCTGCTTTAGCGTTGTGTGCTTTAGGAGTAGGGTGGATTTGAAGCAGACTGCCATTAGCACGTAATATTGGGCCAGGGTGTTTTAAGCAATGGCCTGATGTACACACCGGTGCTGCCGATCTGACCGCCCCTCTCGCTCCCTAGAGGGTCTGAAGCCTCTGCTGCCCCCGGTGGCCAGGGAGCAGGTGGACAAGCTGGCGCCCCGACAGTGCTTCAGCCTGAGCTACGACCTGAACTGCGACAAGCTGTGCAGCGACTTTCAGGAGGACGTCGGCTTCCACTTCTCCCTGGGCTGGACCATGCTGGTCAACCGCTTTCTGGGGCCCAAGAACACGCGGCGTGCCCTCATGGGGTATAACGACCAGGTATGGGTTCTACCCCCTAGAGCAGGGGTAGGCAGCCCTGACCCTGGAGTGCTGCTGTCCAGTTGGCTTTCCGTCCCACCTGGTGTCTGATGACCCACACCATTCAGATAGTAACTCCTCACATAGGATAGAAAACCATTCCATCAACTAATAATCGTACCCCCCCCCCCTCCACAGGTACCTCGACCCCTGGCCATCACCCCTGTTAGCACTAGCATGCCCCCCTACCCACAAGGCTCCATGACCCAGGAGGAGCTCATGGTCTCCATGGTGACAGGCCTGGCATCCCTCACCTCCAGGACGTCCATGGGCATCATCGTCGTCGGGGGCGTGGTAAGTCATGCGGTCTTCCCCCACCATGTCCGTAACGCGGTGACGTCCACTGGGGGGTGGGACCCGACTTCCCTGACACACCTGTACCCCCGTCCCTGCCGCAGATCTGGAAGGCAGTGGGCTGGCGGCTGATTGCCCTCTCCGTCGGTCTGTATGGTCTGCTTTACGTCTACGAGCGCCTCACCTGGACCACCAAGGCGAAGGAGCGCGCCTTCAAGCGCCAGTTCGTGGACTACGCCAGCGAGAAGCTCCAGCTGATAGTCAGCTACACTGGCTCCAATTGCAGCCACCAGGTCCAGCAGTAAGTATATCTCCGCACTGCACTGCACTGCACTGCACTGCCTGCGTTAGCTGTCAGGCTTTGGCAGACTGAAATTCTGCTGCATGAGTGCTCAGATGCACTGAGATGCAGTCAGAAAACCTTCAGCATTTCTGTATTACTATGAATTCCTGCTAAAATGAATCCTCAATACTTTTTGTTATTTATTTTATCATTTGACCTCATTGTACTGTGTACACATATAAAATGTTCCAAAAAATGTTTAAAAATACCATATTCATCTAAATTATCATTCGGTTTCAGTGATATTTTATTTCCACAGTTTTCTACTAGTTCCCAGAAATAAATGGACAATGATTTATTAGTAATGGGGGAATAAAGAATTTAAAGTACTTGGGCTGCTTCTGACTGCTAAATGAAGCTTAGTTAACAACTTCCTGTCTTTCTTGACCCCACTAGATGGTGCTGTTTCAAAGCTTTGTGGCAAGCTTCAGTACAGGGGTCTCCAACTCCAGTCCCAGAGAGCTACTATCCAGTAGGTTTTCTGTCATACCCGGCTTCTGACGAGCCACACCTGTTCTCAGGTAAATACCAGGAACAGGTGTGACTCACCAGAAGCCAAGTAGGATAGAAAACCTGGATAGTAGCTCTCCGGGACTGGAGTTGAAGACCCCTGTACTGAAGCTTGCCACAAAGCTTTGAAAGCACCATCTAGTGGGGTCAGAAAATGCAGCAAGTGGTTCATGAAGCTTCATTTAACCATCAGTACTAGAAGCCTGTGACTTGCATGTGATGGCATTTCTGAATGCTCGTGTGTGTGTGTGTGTGTGTGTGCGCGCAGGGAGCTGGCGGGCACCTTTGCTCAGCTCTGCCAGCAGGTTGACGTGACCCGGCAGAACCTGGAAGACGAGATAAAGGACTTGAACAGGAAGATTGAGCTCCTGGATGCCCTGCAGAGCAAGGCCAAGCTGCTGCGGTAAGGGCTGCTTCACACTGGGACTCGGGTGTCCCAGCCGTACTAATGGAATCCTGCCTTCCCAACCCCACTCCCTGTTAAACTTCTCAAGGTCCTCCCCGACCTTAAGCCTTGTACAAAATGCCTTCGTATTAGCTGTGGCCCAACCCAGCCCTCAACAGCCCACAGACTGTCCAGGAGGGAGCTGGGAGGGACTGTCAGCTACCTAGGAAGCAGCAGAAATGTGAACTGTACTTGGGTTCCTAAAGACCGGGTTGGGAAGCACTGTGCTATGGTCATTTATTATGGAAAGAACTCCTAATGTCCTTTGTATGACTGAGCATATTTTTAAAATGCATTTCGATTTGTAACATGGGTCTAGTGTAAGGTGAGTATATAGGAGTGTTAGGTTTGTGGTGACTATGCCTGTTATTAGGGGTGCAAGTACTGTTATTGGCATAATAAGTGATCTCTGTAATTCTTGCATATGTAGCAAAGAGGCCATGGACAATGTAGCTGACCTATGGGGCAGTGACTGATTGCTTTGAAATGAGACCCAAGGTGTCTCAGTGGCTACTGCCGCCTCACTGCCCCGAAGCGTTTAGCGCGTTTGCCTCTGGGCACAGCTCCATCCTTCCCAAGTAGGCAAAATGTGACTTGTGTGATACTGCTGCTTCAGCGCCCTCTAGTGGATAGGTGTCGCGTGCAGGCACTGTTACGCGCTAATCTTTCTGGAAGTGCCCTGCGCTGTAGCCTGTCGTGCATGTTCCCCTTTTAATGACATTTTCTTACTGTCCCTCTTCAGGAACAAAGCCGGCTGGCTGGACAGCGAGCTGAACATGTTTACCCAGCAGTACTTGCAGCAGGGGCGATAAGAGGACTAGCCAGCGGTCTTGGGCCAGTTCGCATACTACAAAGGAGGCGTTAGAAAGCACTTTTTATTGTTAATTTCCACCACATCCCCACTTCTGTAAATGTATAAATATTTGTTTTTTGTCATCATTTGAAGAAAAATACATTTTATCCATGCCTTTTAGATGGAAAATAATATACCAAATACACTTCAGCGTGGTATTAATTTCTCAAGAAAATGCTTTTTCTCTGCCAGTTTCGTTTCGTATAAAGATGCCTTTTAAGCTGTAATAGGCTGACGGAAGAATCAGCATAGATGTAAATACATTTTTTGTTGTAAAACTTTAAACATGATTTGAAATTTACATCTGTAGTTGTAAAGTTTATAATTTAATTACCTTTTTCATGTCACTTGAAAATATTAAGTCTTGCTATTAGACTGTGCACTGATATTAAATATACCTGCATGCAGAATTGCATTTTTTCCCCGTTTTTTTAAAGATCTATCCTTACCCTTTATTGGGGAGATGATCGCTTGATTGAGCATTTTAAGGAACATTTATCGTCGATTTCTTTGAGATCAGTGCACGTCTTAAGATGGTAGTGCAGTTGGAAACAACACGCATTGGAAACGTCAATGCGCAATTTGTACAAGCCGCGTCCGCCCTCCTCTCACGTCCATCGACTTAAGTACAGCGTGTTGTTTGCATTGGTCACGTGTTACAGCGGCAGCGCTTCGGTAGTGCAAGTAGCAAAGTAGCCTGGGTAGCTTGTTCATTATCGGATCGTTAGCTTTATCTGGTGGTCGCTTGTTTAAGAGACGGAAAGACATTAAGATGGTACTTGGAAGTAAGTCATGCATATGAAAAAAACATTTTCCATGGGGAAAGGGCACCGTATTAATTAGCTTAATCCAGCTAAATCTCTTTAAACCCTATGTTAAACAAATTCAAAGGAAACCGGTCATAATATAAATGAATGGATGTTATACGATCACCACTGAAGGGTGGCTGCAAAACGGGTTATCACGATTGATTTTTAACTATATATATTCGGTGAGCTATTGACAGATTACTGGTCTCAGTTTCAGGGAAATCCGAATAAAATTTTACACAAAAAAGCGCTATTTCCCCAAGACTTGCTAAATAGGTAGGCCTTTAAAATGGCCCGTTTCTCAGCTCAAATGTATTTAAGGTAGGTCTGTGGCACTAAGCTTCGAGCTGTTAAAGTGCAGTGGTGGCTGTTTCCCTCTTAATGCATCGGTGGTCCGCACGATGTGATTAAAATTCTCCCGAAACGTCTTCAAGATGAAAACATGCATTAAGTGTAGATTCATTATCTATATATTTTTGCTTTTGGTAACTTTTTGCCAATCAATACCGAGTCTGTTCTGACCGAGTCACTGCCCATGTATGATTGTAACATGTATTCAGTAACCATTGTAACCCATTGCCTTGTCATTCCAAATGTAAGGAAAACGACAATAAAGATTTAGAAACGGCAACTGAAAACTTGTGGTTCCTGATTTAATGTAAATACCCAAACCAGGTACTATTTACAGGTAGTCTTGTCTAAGAGAAACGCACTGAATGCAATTACTTCCTCCCAAAGTCCAAGACCCACATAGCCTAGTGGTCCTGAGTAAGGTTCCAGCGGCCTCCTTACCGCAGACGAGCAGCGCTCCCGCAGCAGTGACCTACCTCTCGATCTATAGATCCTTAAATTCTGAGTTGCTCGTTTGTGGAATGAGAAGGTTCTCCCTGGGCACGTTTCACGGCTCATAAACGTATTCCGTTAAATAAGATCCCCCGGCCGGTGAAGTTTGTTAGTAGCAAATAAACACATTGCCGTACTAACCCGACTTAAGCTTACTTTTCAGTACATTGTGTTGTGGCCTCATCGCTGCTTTCTGTTGATTAACATTTATTTACCGCTCAAGGGTGGTTGATTAAATACGAAAGTAATGGTATTTAATGTCAAATCTCCTGGCTTTGCCAGCTTGTTTTTAAAAGTAATTTAAAATGAACATTCTCTGCCTTAAATTATTCCATGGCGCTTGACAGCTGTCAAGTGGTGTAAATTATAATGTAATACTTAATTAAAGAAAACCAATTAAGGGATTTTTAATTAGGAAGTTAGTGTTGCATGGCAGAGCTGAAAAATGCGGGAGGTGCTAATGAAAACCTAATATTTGTTCAAATTTTTAAATTTAAACACTTGTGTGGGCCCCTGTTGTGAAATAGGCCTACGAGCTTCAGTGATTTAAATGCAAAACGGTTCATTTTTATTGAATTTTTATTTTTGTTGAAGCAGATATATTTTTTCTTCGCACTGTGGCAGTCTGTCCTGGAGCGGATCGCAGGTGCTCCAAGTTGTCCTGCCCGTTTTCTCCGTCAGCTTTCATTACCCCTGCATGATCAATCAGGCAGATCGCTTGATGGAGAAACAATGGAGGCCAGATCTTAAGGGAATTGTCTCTGCTGCTGTTGTTTCATTCTTATCACACACCGATCAGGCAGCACAGCACACCACGGTATATTTCGATTGATTACCAGGCTCAGGCTGCTGTAAAGAAGCAAAACAAATTTCTTTACGTGTCATAACCCTAATTATCGTTCTGCCCATTACCTGGAATGCTACCATTCATAACCATGACGTTAGACCGTTCAAACAGTAATTAAGCTAGTAACAAACTGAGGACCACAGTGCCACTCCTGTGTCCCAGAGCTCATTTGCATGTTAATTATCATTAGCGGCCGGAGAAACTAGTCTTAAACAGCTTTATTAGCAACTTAATCATTTTCTTCTTGTGTCTCGGTGTAATGTTAGAGGCCTCAGGAATGTATTAAATCAGATTAAGCGTGGCTTGCTGTGTTGCAGTTGCAACTGGGAGGCTTAGGGGTCAGTATTACTAAACAATGCGTTTTTTTATCCGTTCATTCATTTCCCCCTGATTAGAAGATGAACAAGTCTTGCCATAAACACACAGACACTCTCTTTTAAATATACATTATTGACTAGTTTTTAATTCGGTCTTCTGCGCCGTTGTATATTTCATATAAAGCACATGGTTAACTGTAATGTACGCTTTCTTATATTTCTGTCTCTGCTTTCCTTAAAAGTATAAAAACACATTGCTTAGGTGACTGTGAATCTAAATCATGCTAGATTTGCGAATGTCTTGTGTACTAGTTCGCTACTGCATAAAGATATACTGTAACTTTCGTTGCGGAGTAATATATTTCCTGGGACAGGTTACGGATCACCGCGAACATGACTGAATAACCAACTATGGACCCTGCGTGCACAGTTGGATAACATGAATTATTTTTTTTATATAAAAGCAATTGTTTTTTATCACTGGCAAGTCGCGCACTACCGCGCCTGTGCAAGTACGGTATAACTTTTAACTTGTATGTTGCAAAATGCATCGCACTGAAACAGGAACGACTTGTGCAATGATTTGCCAATACTTCCACCAGAAGAGGGCAACAAAACACAACAATTTAGAGTTAAAAGTTAAATGTTAAGTTCCATCTTGTGTCTAACAAGGATGGTACTCAACTTGTAACATTTATTCTACGTTTTCATATTAAACGACTGTACTGTCAAAAGTAATAGAATAATAACGATCCGCCCTGTAATAATTAATACAAGTTTATAAAAATTGAATCGTTTAATTGCATTTTTAATTCAAATATAAATTATGCAAATTTATTAAAGGGTAAGTACATTCGTGAAGTTTAATTAATGTGTTCGAATAATAATCGGTCCCTCCATCCCCCCAAAATATTTTTGTTATCGTCACCATTAATGGTACGAACAGAAACAACAATAGCGATGGAAATGCGTATTTGTTGTTCCTGAAGTCGTAATTTTATGATTGTCTGTATGCATGTTCCACATTTCTGCAGTGTGGAATAGCAAAACTTACTTCTATACTGCTACTTTAACCATAAAATGTAAGTGGCGCGTTAAAACATTCCCGAGTAAATGAAACGTTGTACCTGTTTATGAGACAGTCAAGCCAGTATAATTGATTAATTCCCAACCCGAGAATTTGTGAAGTAACTAAAAACAAATTAGGGGAACTCTAATTAAATAAAGGCCCGCTGTTGAAGGTAGCCTTTGCCCGAGATTGTCCCATCAAGCGCGAGACAGGGTGAGTAATGTTTTTATTTTATCACTAACTAGAATAATAGGTCCAGCGTCCGAGAGTGTAATTGAAAGATAACAATTTATTCTTCATTCGATTTTTGCTGAATATAAAGATTAGCAACGACTTTCAAGAAATGAAACTGGGAGTTTTGTAAGGCAAATTGGTCTCGCACAATGGTTCGTTATAATGGTCTTCATCGATCCGTCGAGGCGCTGTGTTTCTCGCAGTATCTCCTGTACAGTCCCATTGCATTCATTCTCTGCAAGTGGGAAATGAATCAGTACAACAGATTCCTGCAGCTAAAACTTGGCTAGATTTGGCTGCAACTATGTACTGATTAGATATATTTATACGATTCTTATGAAAATAAATGGGAGGTGTAGGCCAATTTATTTGACTTGTGGCATAGAATACATTGTTTCCGAATATCAGATGTTTGTTTTCATTTTTGTATATTGTTTTACAAATTTCAGTTATGTCTGACTCCAATATTTTGTATATATGTACCCTGCTAGTGTGCTAGTGTTCAGAAGCCAGAAGTCTTGACTCTAATCAACGAAATATGATGACCGGGTTTTGGAGAACATAGTTTGGAAAATAAAAATTGCTGCTAATGTATTATTAGAAGAAAAATGCTAATGTAAATTAAAAATGATGTTAGGTAGACCTGCAATCCTTGCCAGATGTTTAAGCGTAGGCCTATGTGTCAACCCGCCCCCCATCTTTCAGCCTCTTCGACTATTAAACTAATAGAAACGGGGAAAATTCTAGAAATTACCAATATTAATGTTAATTTATAACATCCCACCAGCTTCAGAAGGAGGAAATAATTTAAGCAAACTAAAAACAGTTTCCATAAGAACACAAGACGTCATTTACCGGGCTTTTGTTTTTGAGTCAACGTGCTTTAAGCTTCGCTAGACAGGGTCTGTCTGTTTCGACCGTAAATCCTTAATAAACCCCAAATAACTTTTTTTTTTTTTTTAGCTTTTTTTGACTAAAGTCATTTGCTAATATCAATATAAGAGGAGAGTAAGGGTACACCTCGTGTGAAGTTAAGGGCGCGTGTTTTTCTTGACAGCACAAGTTCTAAATAAGCTTAAAGCCGTAAAAATTAGGTTCTGTTTACCCAGGTCATATTAACAAATGCACATTAAAAGTTGAACGTTAAATGAATTAGTGGCGCAGTAAGTCATTAAAACACTGATATATAAGGCATTGAATTTTCCTTCAGCTTGTTTGCATATCTTGTTTCGTCGCCTTCAATTTCAAAGTGACCGCCGTCTTGATGTATAACGTCTCTCTTCTTCCTTACCCTGAAAGTCGATATGGTGGGTTTCGCACTAAGCCGCCGAAGCTCAAAAGACGAAAGATGCCTTCTATTCTTCCATCTTCTCAGGTACTGCCATTAACACAGGGAACGTGTTTACTTTAACAGTAGTTCTGGCTAATTTATACATAATGAAGGCAGAATGATACAAGTCCCACAGAATAAGGATTTGAAACGCATCTGAGGATGGATTTTCAGCAGTTCCCTTCTTTGAAGTTTAAAGTACCAGCTGCACGTGTTCACTTGTCAGTGGATAAAAAGTTGTGCGGGCAATAAAACGAATGCTGTCAATTTAATTCGCATTTATATGTGATTTGTTACATCTGGGTGCAGAAACCGTACAGATGTCACAATTGTACATATGAGAACGTAATACTTTTACTGGAGCACGAGCGCTGAGATCCATATTACGCCTCGCGCTTTTTCGGAGGCATATAGTCCAGAATAACGTCTTAGTTCTGGACGCCAACAGGTGTGGGTTCCCCTTCCAGACCCACTAAACCTTACATGGCTTAATTCTGAACAAATGTCACCTTTAACTTCTCCAGGCTGTAGTGCTTTTGGCACTCATTCTATCTGTACAGAGCGCAGTCGCTGTACGATCCCCACCCTCCAAACATACTCTGCTATGGCGCAGTGTTAAGAGCAGTTTATGTTACAAATGTTACAGGTCTGAATTTGTGGTTTAACTGAGTCACGGGTGAGGGAGAAGGACTGCTCAGCGGTGGTATGAAAACGAGACGGACAATACTGCTTTCCAAAATATAACCGAGCTCTGCACATAAAGTAGAGGAACAAACATTTCCATAGTTGCAGTGCTGTCCCCAAACTTGATGCTGACTTCCGTGAAAGATGCACGACCCTTTACCTATCCCGTTTTCATATTATCAAGGAATGCTTGTTTAAAATACATTATCAATGTATAACTACCTTATCCATATGCCTGAAGTGTTGGTGAAAGGGACTTTGAGACAGCCGGGTAACTTACAGCCATCTTCGACTGCCCCTGTGGTGCTGAGTTAACCCATTTTTGTAATGCGTACGATATAAGTATGACTTTCAGTAGCTGTTTGAGAAGACAGGACACTAGGAAGTTTAGTTTGGACGTGCAGACTGTAGGAGTTGTTAACTGCCCATATGCAGCTGTGTCAATACGTCTGACGGTGTCTCTCCGAAGTTATAAAGACGTGCTGAGAAGCATATTTCAGCATGCCGTCCCTGGGACAGGATGCCAGCGCTCCTGCCTCATTTCGTGGCTTCTCACTCCTCACCTAAGCCTTGTTTTGAAATGTCCAAGTTCCTCACTCCGGGTTTTTAAAGCCTCGGTCATCCCCGTTAAGATGTCCATCTGATACCACGATCCACATATCGCTTGAGTCAAACTTTAGGTTTCGCATTAAGAAATATTTATTTTCCATCCATCTTCCACACGTTTATCCAGGTCATGGTGGGGAGGATTTTTTTATATTCTTTCTTTTCTAATCTTCTTTTCATGTATGGCCTAATAAATAATTTTAGTCTCAAATTATGACGTTTTGAATGGGAGGTTCATGCATGCAATCCGCTGGAAATATTGTAGCCTATTCATCACCTAACGAAAATGTACTTTTTCATTTTATCTTGGCGCGATTTCCTGCATTGGACGTTAGATTTTATTAATATAATCTGGTCATTTGTGGTTCAAATTCATAGTTTAAGTTGGCATTTTATATTTAATATTTCAGCCCTTTTCTGAGCTGTACTGCACCTTTCCGCGCCTCAGATCTTTATTCCTGTCTGGTTGGCTTTGTGTCTTTTCAGCGTTTCTCACTTTGATCTACGGACTCGTGCGCTGTAAATGCAATTATTGGTAGTAAGTTCCTTTTTACAGCAAGTGCATGATGCAAACAGATGCCTGTCTTTTAAAATCCATTTGGTGGATACTGGCTTATTTTATTACTATAGCCCCCCTGCTTTCGGAATCCTTATAGGAAAGCGATGTAAGCGTAGGCAGAGCACAGGTGATGTCATGCTGGTCGGTCCTGTGCCCAGGACTAGACTCCCATGTCTAGCCTCCGGGGGACAAAGTTCCCTTTATGTGGCACTTGCAATGCCCCAAGGCAGAAATGGAGACGCGATTGACAGTAAAACTTCCCGTAACCGAAACCACATGGAGGGGGCTGCAGGACGCGCCGTCCGTGGCCGATGGAAGCCGTTGTCCCGTCTGGGAGCGGGAAACGTTGGATGGCGGTGCCTCCCTCTTGTTCATGTCTGTCTGCTTCGCATGTATCAGGAAGCCAAAATGAAGAACAGATTCCGCGCCAATGATGTGGAGAAAGGGGGGGGAACGCTGGTCGTGCACGTTTTAGCCACTGGATTAAACACACTCTGAGCAGCTCTTTCTGATCTGTGTTTCTGCGCGTATTATGTACGATTTATTATTGTTTTTCAACCAGCGTTAAAAGCTCCGTAATCTTTCTCACCACACTATAAGTGATCGGTCTCTTTTTCAACCGCATGGCTACTAAGAGTCTTCAGCAGTCCCGACATTCAGTAAAAACATCCTGCTTATGGCAAACTGTCGGTCTTCGGTGTGAGTTAATACTAATTTCACCACCGCTTCATTTTCAGGATTTATCTCCTAACAGCTGACTGCAACTTAAAACCCAATGCGGTGAAATACATGTTTCACAAATGCATGACGGTGATCAGCAGCCCACCCCCACTTGAAGACACTTTGGAGGTAGGAGAAAACACGCGTGGTGAACAAATATCACCTCTGGACCGTTATCTCAATTTTAGTTAACCCCTTGTCTAAATTACACACACATAGCCTATGTATAGTTTTTTTTTACACATTGGTTTTTTCCTACAAAGTGGACATTTCACGCGCGTTCACACATCACGCCCGCGTTCAAAATCCAAATGTGTCTGCAGACAGAAAGTCTGCTACAGTACACAGCCCTGTTACTGCTGTCTGCGGGCAAAATCATTAACAGATTTCTGTATAAGACAAAGAGCGACAGCGTTAAGGAAACGGCAGCGTTGCTTAATGTCATTCACGTTTCCTTATTGATAAAAAACTGAGACACACGCCTTGGTGTTTAGCTTTTCCATATGTGGAGGGGGGGGGGGGCTAATTCGCATCGCGCGGCCCTGTGCAGATAAAACACGGGCACCTGTGCCGTTTAAACGGCTACAGACACAGAGACTAAAGTCAAGGCCCCCACGTGAAACTCTAATTGGATTTTTTCCCCATCCCTTATATTTAAACATTGAAAATGCCTTCGTTAGTTACACTCTGGGGAGGGCTGGGCCTTTCCTTTCTCCTTGCCCCGAGGGGGGGTGGGGGGGGGGGTGCCGTCTTTATGATTCAGTTATTGCATCTGAGATGCTTCCACGCACAACTGAACAAAGCTTTGAGGTAATTCTGCCCGCCAGGTCGGTACAATGTGTAACTCCGGATGTTGGCGAGGGCTGCACGCTTTTCAAGGCCTGCCGATAATGCGCCTCTGCAGGAGAGAGAGCTAATTAGGAGGACAGCGTGCCTGTTAGCCATGCGTAGAGTTACAGTCAAGTAAGTAACAGAATTTAGACCTTTTAGCCGCAAGCCACGGTTGAACCGTTGACCTTGGGGCCTGGCTAAGTTTGTGTTGCCTAGCAAGCAGCTTGCTCTTGCTCGGTCGGGGTGGTGGTGGGGGGGGGTAAACAGTTTTTCATTTCCTCCCTATTCC